>CAOLHI010000249.1:600000-1169757 GCA_948474755.1 Ctenosaura bakeri | reverse complement strand
GGTAACAGCTATAGCAGGTGGAAACAGGGTAATATTTCTTGATAGCTAATGTGATGTAGCAATTTGAGCATTGGACTACTATTCCGGGGACCAAGGTTCAATTCCCTGCTCAGCCACGGAAACTCACTGGGTGACCTTGGGTGTGTCATACAATCTCTGCCCCAGCAAGCCCCATGATAAGTTCACTTTAGGGTTAACATAAGTTTGAAATGACTTGAACGTACACAACAACACAACAAGCAGCTATACTTCTCAATTCTCATCACAACCTCCCATTTTCATGTTGGCTGCTCTTCATCACTTGCTCTTAATAACAGAGCTACATTTTAGGAAAACCATATATTTAATTTTTGGTATAAGAAACTGAAAATCCTAACTAGAGAGGTTGTGCTGTTTGTGACATCCACGGGACAGAAAGTTTTTCTTGTCCTAGGTGAAGTGGAGTTCAACCGATCCAAAGATCCCAACACAGGGAAAACAAATTCCCAAACTGAGCTGATTAGACCAAAAAAGATCTGCAGCTTGTATATATATTATTTAAGGAAAGCAATGGTAAAGAGATAATTGTGTCCTACAAAAGACACCTGGGACCCCCAGGGACAAAACAATGTGTTTTATGGCCCTCAGTTTCTGAGTTTCTTCTTTACATCAGCAAATATGCTTCTTTGTTCCATCAAAATGAACACAATGTTTGGAAGGAGTTCTGTCAGGGGACCTATCCACCAAAGCATCTCATGCCTTTTTTATTTTGGGGGGAGCGAGGAGGCTTCCCAGCCCCCTTAAATATTTTATATTGGACCCAAATTTAGATAAGCAATGAATAAAATGATTATACCAATCTCTTCACTTCCCAATTCTCACTAAAGGTAGAATTAGATATGAAGTAGAAAACTGGGCCACCTCCAAAAAGTAATATGGTGCCAAAATCTGTCCTCTAATTCCCTCTCCCCTCCAAAAAAAACTTCTCTCCCCTAAAGAACAGGTTTCTATTTTGTTCCTGCTTAGTTCTCAGAGTATTTTAAAAGTTCATTTGATTTTCTTGGGCATCTTTGAGCTTCCCCTTTTTTTCAAAAATCTTTCAGAGGTGGCTGAGGGTGCTGTGGGATTTTTCTTCTTTCGACTACATGTTTTGCCATTGTTCTGTAGCCTCACTGTGCTTCCTGATCTGACAAAGCCCCACAGGAGGAATTACCTCACGATGTCTCTCCCAGGCTTTAATTGAAGCATGGGCAGGCAAGGAAGCTGCAAACTGCCAGAAAGATGATTGTACAATGAATGACAGGACACACAAGTATGTTTCTTGGATGACTTCTAACGAAGGTAAGCTGAAAGCCCTACACTAGGGACATGAAAATCTGTAAGTCTCATTTTTTTTTTTCAACGTTCCACCAACAATTATATTCTATCCCTATTCCATATTGGTTTGTGAGACTTTTCCCCCATTCCTGCAGAGAAATGTTTTTTAGATATAAGCATTTTTGTATTTGTGTAGGCGTTTTTCTTTTTTTCTTTTTTGTCCTCTCCTAATCTATGTGGTGATTGAAAAATTATGTTGATGCAAATGTTCTCATGCACACATTTTAAGTAGTGAAATTTTTTCTCATGTATGCTTCACTTTGTGGGCATTTCTCCCCTCCCTCAGAATTGTATTGGAAGCTTTGGAAAAGTAAGGATTTCTGAGATAAGAAATGTTCCATTCTGTTACTAGTCTCAGGAGATGCAAAAGGGATATTTCCACAGGGAAATGGGAAACCAACAAATATATTTTCCTTCCATACTCCTGTATCTAACATTTATGATTTTACCAAAATCGCTTTCTTAAAAATGACTTTCACTCTTTGCTTTTGTACCAGAGTGAATGTGAATGGCTGAAAAAATGCAGAAGAGTTTTTCCAGCATATATGGAATTAAATAAAGAGTGGTCTAAGTTGCTATCTGAGCCCTAAGTCAGGTAGCTTGAATACATATCCCATGGTCAGGATTTGCAGTCAGTGGCATTGTATTGAGAGAGTGACTCAGGGACGATTCACCAGGACCCATTGATGTATGTCACCCTACAACCGGTGATGCTACTAAATCTCCAAATTACTCAGTTTGTATGTCAAATTTTGGTATTTTTGAATATTTAACTAGCTTTGCTGTAAGAGCCAATGAACGTTAAAAATACCTATGAAGTTTGATAAAACTATAAAAATACAGTTGAGATCCTAACCCTCAATGGTATAGATGAACCAATGGTAGAAGCAAAGATGATGATGACAATGGGAAGGGAAAAAAGTGGCAGTGGTACATAAAGACAGGAAAAAAATGGTGGCAAGGGGAAGAAAAGGACATAAACTTCAAATGTCTGCCTTCAAGGTGGGAGGGCCATGGAATCAAAGCTCTATGGGAGAGGTAGCTTGGACAATCACCTTCAGAGGTACTGAACATTGTCCAAGCCAGTCCTCTCATGACACTTTGCTTCAATTCATGCCCCATTCATAAAAAAAAATGGTATGTGTGTCCACTTTATCATTTAGAGAGAGAACAGATTCTACGTATCCCCCCTTTGAAAGTTTTGAGAACATTGAAACAGGAGAACAGAACAATCACCAAAGCCAAAACAGATTTGAGGATAGAACGGTGTGAAGTTTCATTTTTTGGAAAGACAACTTTTTAAAAAATGTAATTAAAAAAAAAAGATTAGAGAATATAGGTAATAAAAAAGAAGAGCATCATTTTTTTTTTAAAAAAAAGAATGAAAGTAGTGGTGGCTTCTTTTACAGAAGAATGGTAAATTCATCCAAGCTTCTAGTCTGAACTTTAAAGGAGCTCTCCAAAATGCTGATCCATAGCTGTGAAACAGATACAGCATATTGGACAGCTCCTTTAAGATGTGGGTTAAAACCTGGATAAAATCTCCAACTGACTTCTTGTGGGAGCTACCAGCTGACCCTGGACGGCATTATCATGTAAAGAACATAATGAAAAATCACTGACTAAACTCCTGACTGGGACTTTTATTAGTGGGGTTAAGGGACAGAATAAAACAGCATGAGGTAGGGTTTATTTTTAATGAGATGACATAGTTTTTTGGGGGGGATTGCCCTCAAACACACCTTGAACTGTTGAAGTCTCACTTCGGCTCCACTGAGGTCCACTTGACTTAGATAATCTACTCATTAGGTGAAAACCCACTAGGCTTCCTGTTACTTCCCCAGCAGTATGACCTGAGCTGTACTTCCTATTCAGCTCCTAGCCAGAGATTCACTACTTCCATAAATACCTCCTGATGGTTGACTCACAGAGCAGCAGTGACACCTGCTTCAGAAGTCACTGTGCTCCTCCAGGCTTGAGGAATAATGTGACAACCATAGATGTTATAGAAGAAAGAGAGAAAGAGAACAAATACGCTGCAGTATAAAAGGGAAAGGGCTACAAATAGAACTGTCACACATGGAAGAAAGAGGATGTCTTAAAGTGCAGGAGGAATAAAATGAAGGTACTGGTGAAAGTGCAGGCAGAAAGAAAAGAAACCTTATGCCATGTGGCTTATCTCTGCCCCGAATGGAAAGAAGAATGGTTTGTGATTGTAAATAGCTAAAAGGATATATACATGATGGAAAATTGTTCTGTTTTTAAAGAAAACACTACATATGGGTGTGTCTATTACAGAATCATAGGGGGAAAAGAATAATGAAGCCAGACAGCCAGGTGTTATGAACTATGGCACTGAAGTAACAGGTGATGCAAACTGATCCTGTTTGCAGTATGATATCAGCAGCTGTTTGAATTAAGCAGCCCTTTTGGACAGCCATCTGTTGAGGATGCTCTTACTTTGGATTTATTAAATACAAAAGCAGCAATATCTTTTTTTTTTTTTTTTTTGAGGGGAAGGCGGCAATTCCAAAGCATAAAATACATTATGCAAACTTTCAAAGCTTCACTGACTTCTTCATCGGGCAAAGATGCTTAAAATCACACATGAGAAAAACAGTGATAATGTTAGAGTCACTGGCCTACATTCTATCTGAGATGCTGTCAGTTAAGATGGTACTGAGGGATTTCAAAGCAGGCAGAGACCACTCCCCTTATGGGTTATGTATGTGAAGACTAGAGACAATAAGCAATAAAAGACAGGAGAGCTATCACAGTGTAGTGGTTTGAGCATTGGACTATAACCCCAGAGACCACGGTTCAATTCCTCACTCAGCCATGGAAACCCACTGAGTGAGTTTCACACACACTCAGCTCCGGAAAACCTTGTGATAGGTTCACTTTAGGGTCACCATCAGTTAGAAATTATTTTGAAGCACGCAATACCAACAGCAAACAACATTTCAGTTCTCATTAGTGATAAAAAAAAATAACTACTCTTGAGATCCAGATGTCCTTGTTCTGTGTAAAGCTAACTGTTCCTTTCTTAGACAGAGAACTTTGAATTTCTCAAAGAGTCTCTGTACTACTTCATCTGGAAAAACTTTTAGGTGCTGTACTTTCCAAGTTGAAGTCCTAAATTGTAGTACAAAGAAGGAGCTTTACCTACTACAGGCCATTTCCTCACTAGACTGTTATAGTGCTATGATTCCACTTTCAACATCCTATGGAATCCGGGGGCTTGCAGTTTTGGGAGGGGTCGGCCAGCCCCTCCCAGAACTGTAAACCTCAGGATTCCATAGGATGTTGAAAGTGGAATCATAGCGCTATAACAGTCTAGTGTGGAAATGGCTACAGTGGGGAGTGCAAGAGGGCTTGTTCATCTGGCTGGGATGAGATTTATATAAAACTGCTTGGGACCTTTTCACACTACACAATTATAGCACTATGATTCCACTGTAACAATGGCCCCAACCTATGGAATTCTGGGATTTGTAGCTTAGCAAACTTCTTTAAGAATTCTTAGCTACAGAGCTCTGGTATATCACCAAACTACAAATGCTAGGATTCTGTAGGAAGCAGCCATGAAACTTAAAGTAGAATCATAGTGCTACAATTGTGCAGTATGAAAGGGCCCCAAAGACATTTCATCAGTCTTATGAGAACTCCTTTAGTTTTGCTTAATAGTCCTTTGCTGGGGTGGGCAAAGTGTGGCCGTCCAGATGGGATCACAACTCGCATCACCCCCTGCCACATAAGCCAGTGAAGAGGAATGCTGGGAATAATAGTGTAGCAACATCTGGAGGGATGCGGTTTGCCCACCCATGCTTTTGATATTTTACCTATAAAACCCAAAATTCTCCTCAAATGCTGCTTTAGATGACATTTAGTGGTTATGTAAGCTGCTGTGACATATCTACACAGACTTATTTCAATAGTATTATCAAAATTACTTCAACCTCTTTTAAAATTCTTCAGATGTTTTCCCTGAGATGGAATTATTTGCGTAGCCTTTAAATTTTACTTTTGGCAAGATCTGGTTGAAAGGCAGCCTTACCAAAACAGTCATGTTACCTGTTATCCAAACTGCTTTCAGATATTCCCTCAAGTTCTGAAGAGGTTTCAGTAGAGGAGAAAGAACTGCCTCTCCCTATTCACTTCAATTTGTTAATTAGACAGAAAGTCCTAACCTGAATAGAGAGATTCCTCAGCCCCGTGGCAGCTGGTAGGCTTTAGGCTGACCTTTACAGGAGATAAACAAAGAACTGATCTCATTTGGGGGATAAGGAACAGTACTTTGCCTAGCTCTGTGTGTATGCATGTGCCTTCATGTTGCTTCCTGACTTATAGTGACCCCATGAATATCATATCCTTAGGCAAAAAATACTCAGATGTGGTTCCTTCCTCTGAAATACAGCCCACAGCACCTTGCTTTTGTTGGTGGTCTCCCATCCAAATACTAATCAAGGCTGATCCTGCTTAACATCCAAGGTCAGACGGACTCTGGTATCTTTAGAGTATTTAGGCTCATTAGTCTAGGCTAAAACCCAAAGTAAATTTGCCATCCCACAGATGTGGGAGTCCCCCACCACTGTTGCCTTAGTCACAACTTACCTGAACCTGGTATCTTTACAGATACAGATTGAACTGCAACTCCCTTCATTACAGGACTTTGCTTGGGCTGGCAGATGGCAATTTGGATTGTAGTCCAAAATGTCTGGGGAGCACTGGGTTGGGGAAATCTGCCTTAGCCTCTGCAGTCATAGAACTAGACAGGTGGGAGAGGGAACTGTGCAAGTGGAAGTTACATGAAACCAATTTAAATTTAGTTCCATAAATGTAACCTTGTAACTTTTCATCCCTTACTGTTTGTTATCATTCATGAGAGCTTTAAAGTGTATCCCAACCAATATATCCCAATGTAAAGAAAAGCCAGTAGTCTTTCAGGTTTGATCAGGAAAAGTGACATGAAGGTGCTCTTGCAGAGGTTTTGACTGTGCGTTGTTGTTGTGTTCTTTTGGTGCTTCTCCTTCCAACATCTTTTCCTGCGGTGGAATAATATCCTATGTGATGTTATTCTGTGTGATGTCCCCAGACATTGTCATTTCAGATGTTATAAATTCCTTTGAACACGAGAAGGGGCCGGGGGTGGTGTGGCAAACATGAATAAAATGAATTTCACCAAATGCACACAGAAATCAGCCTTTTTCTTTTCATTTCTAGGTCCTGCAAGCCTGTTAATGACTTGTCAGGAAAATGTACACATGTCTTCCATGCTGCTTGTATGATGGATCTCAAAGGATGGTACTGGATACCAGAACATGGAAAAGTTACATCTTTAAACTGTAGGGCCTTTTCCACATGGGGTTTTTGAAATGGTGCAGTCCATCCTCCAAGGAAGACAACTGCACCTCGGACTGGACTGGGTCAGACCTATTTAAGGTAGATCCGTACCTCAGTCCGGTCCGGAACGACTCCAAGTGGTCCTCCGGTGTACTTTTGAATGACCCATTTCTTTCGGTCTTTCAAAAGCACGCAGCATGTCACTGCGAGTCTGCCCCTTATGCAGATTCGCGGGCTCACACCAATGTGAGCCTGCGATCTGCTCGGGGGCAGGCTTTAGGCTGGTGAGCTTCAGCGGTTGGTCGAGACCCTCGACCAACCAGAAACCACCATTTGGGACACTGGAGCAGTGCATATTAAAGAGCACGCACTGCTCTGGAGCGCCGTGGACCGAACCGGGGAGCTGAAAGGTCCGGTGAGTAGCGGCGTAGGGTGATTCCTTCGCCCAGTGTGGAAAAGGCCTAAGTCTCATAATCCCCAAGCTATCATAATTATTGGCTGGAGGATTTGGGGAGCTGTAGCCTAACCAATGGTAGTTAAACAGACTGACTCTCAGGCATCTATACCACTTGATGTCTTGTAACAAGATTTTTACCCAACATTAAACCATTTCTGATGTTTCTTCACTGGGGACAATGAGTGTGTGAATGGGGAGAGGGCTACTGTTTCTGCTTCCAGATAATGTGTATTTATTAAAAAGTGCAAAGAGATGGCTGTATGTCCAGACACTCTCTTTACACAGGTTAATGAATGTATCCTTGTACTTTCGTTGTCTTACAATGCAAAGGTAGGAAATCTGAAGTTCTCCAGAAGTGCTGGACTTTGACTCCTACCTTCCTCAATCAACAGTCATGCTGCTTGGGGCTGATGGAAGATGGATTTCAAAACATTTGGAAGGCACCAAAGGCGCTTCCCTCTTGTAATGTTTATATGCCTGGAAAGGGCCTTGAAGACTGAGAGATGAATGTGCGAATGTGCTTGCTCACATATACACATTTTTATTTGATTTTTCCAGCCACGCATCTCCCCGACCCCTGACTGGCCACTGAATGATGGCCTTGTTAACATCTGTACACTCCCATGCTTTGATATGGTCTAATTGGCAAATACTAATTGCCATGAAATTATGGCTGAAAGGCCATGTGGAGAAGGGACATTGGCTGGGAACATGTGCAAAAGTAGGTCAGAGGTGACCTCAGCATAGCCAGGTCATAAATTCACTGTGGATTATCTGGTAAAGCCTTACTCGATGGCTCTAAGCTAATCCTCTCAATTTCCCAACCTCAGAAAACAATAGTCAAAAGAAATTGCCCAGGTGCAACAGGTAAGTGCCTCTGTTGTTCACACTTCCTACCAAAACTTTCCCAAGTCACATTTCCCCATGAAGACATTGAGACAATCAGTCCATTCCAGACCCCTTTTGTTTACTCTACCAGAAATCAATTAACTCATGTCCATTTACGGAGGGAAACAGAGTATATAAACCTTTGGTTTTGAGCAGTCAGATGCAGTATCTCGCTTGCTGAACACCACACTGTTGTTCTGATTTCTGAACTAGTACTGTCCCTAGGCTAAAGTCTAAGACACATCACTGCTTTCTTTGCTACTCTCCAGATTGGTGATTGCCCATTTGTAAAACTCTGCTATCAACAGCTTTCCTCCCTTTATTTCTCAGTTAGCTCTTGTGCAAGTATGTGAGTGCTTGAATCTTGTGTGTGAGACAGTGAACCTTTTTCAATAAAACACATTTTAGCTTATTTTGGGATCTCTCATTGATTCTTTCCTTCAAGAACCCCATAAATATTGGTGGAAAATCTTGTTAGGTTACCCTCTCTTTCACAAGCCTCCTAATTAAGCTAATCAATTCCCCAAAGTCAAGTGAAGGTACTGGCATAAAGGGTGGACCCCTGAGTTGGGGTAACAACCTGACTCCATTGAAACTCCACTATGACTTCAATTATGTCTACTTATCTAATTATTCTGTATATGTCACTGAATCTATGACAGCTTGTTCAATTTTCACAAAGTATCACAGTTGCTCTAAGAATAGCCCTTTTGGATCAGACCGAAGATCTATTTTAGACACATGACAAATGTTCCTCAGTTAGTCTGATATACATAGCATTCTTCTAATGGAGCAGTCTGAATCAGTTTTGAATGTCCCCCGTTGCATAGCCAATTGTGGGAGTTGTTGTTCAACAACCTCTGAAGAGACATATATTTCCCCAGCTCAATGTAGTCCAACAACTTGATGTAAGTGTGACTAACCAGAGAACTACGGGAAACATGAAAATAAGACATGAAGGACTGCAATTTTCTCCTGTTGATGGTCCCCCAGAAAATGCTATACAGCCTTTTACAGTCAGTGATCTGGACGGTATTAGTATTTTAAATTATCATACACTCACTAAGTCTGTTGTTAAATGGTAAGTCAACACATATATGAATCCCAGTGATTCAATTAATCTACTCTAGTTGGAATTACAAAGAGGTTTCTGGCCAGTATATGCACATGGAATGAATGTGAAAAGGGCAGCATTCTATTTGGGGCTGCACAACACCATATAGGAAATACCACTCAGGGTTGCTTTGCTTTGTTTTGATTTGCTTACAAGAAAATGTGACTTCCTTTTGTTTTTTAATTCTTTGTGCAAGACCATGTAAATAGAGGGCAGATAGCTGGGGTGATGGTCTAAATCTTCCCTATCAGCACATAGTACTATAATCCTGATCTGTATTGGAGTTGCACAGGATTCCTTGTGAGTGAAAGAAATATAAATTTGAAATTGCAGAGTTTGCATTTAATGAGGTGAAAGAGATAAGCATTCTCATCTGCTTATGCCCACAGACTGAGCTGGTGTCAAAGACAGGAGAACAAGGCAATTCTAGACAGCTGCAAAAAGCAAGAACTGACTATAAACCACTAATAAAAATGTCTTCCACGTATGATGTCAGAGGGGTTAGCTTGTTAACACGTTTGGGAAACAAGACTTCTAAAAGTGAAGGAAGTTTTTTATTTTTTAAAAACCCCACTCAAGTGACTTATTGGCTTTAGTCCTGAACAGGTAGCTCTGATAGCAACCTCCTTTTAACTGGAGTTTAGAAACCTTCAATCCCTTTGTTTTCTTTATGGTACATTTCAAAGTCAGCAAACAGAGAAATAAATACTGTGTGCCAGACCTTGGACTTGGAGTGGTCTGTTAAGAGACTTGCAGTCTATTGCTACTGCAAAAGGGGAATGTTAAAAGGATGTCAAAAGTCAAAGTCTCTGTCACTGTTCAAGTGCTAGCTTAGATGGGCATGTTGAGGGAATCAGACTTTGTCTTCAATAAAAGAGCATTTACAGATTTTGGCCCTATTTGTCTTGATGTATGATGAATCAAACCCTGGTTTCTGTAGATACCCCACTTACCAGGGCTGATACTACCATAAGGCAGGGTGGGAGAGTTGCCTCAGATGCCAGGAGGTGACAGCAAGGTAAAGAAGGAAATGAGCTCTGTGTCACACTGTCTTCCCTGCCCTCCTCAAGCTAGCCTTCTCTCGTCAGGTTTAATGAATGATATTACCCTACTGCTAGGGTTGAACTAAAATTCATTTATGATACTAGTAAAGGGCACCACCTTATTCTTTCTCTAGGCAGCAAAAAGACTTGATATTGTCCTATAGCCAGCAGATCTCTTCCCACAAAGGAGAACGAGAGATGGGACAAAACCTTCTAGACCCATATTAAAAGTGAATGACACAAGAACTCTATCAAGAGTTCCATGAATGCCACAAGAAGCCTGGTTCACACAACCTTTGTCTCATCTTTTAAAGGGGAAGAATCATCTTAACTAGGTCTTCATGCATATGATCCTTGTGAGGAACACAGTACTGGGTAGCACACAGGCCTTGGCCTCCAATATGAAAGGAGGAAAATTGACCCTGAAACCTGACCAAGCAAGCACGATGTCATTGGACATACCTTGAGCACTAGTGCATAGCAGCTTCAATATCAGTGGGGTGGGGAATTCAGTTTTGGTTTAGCCCTAATTTCATCAAGGAGCTCTCCAAGGTGCCAAATCTATTAGGGGATATAGTTCATCACCTTAGAAAGCTCCCTTAAAGTTCAGATTAACACCCAGTGTGGACTCATCGTTCCACCAACAGGAACGTGACCAGCCTATTGCTAGGGGAAAGGTTGCAGAGAGATTGGGAAAAGATGGCATAGAGACAGGGGGAAGCTATAACAGAGATCAGACAGTCAGCCTGGGGAAGAACTGAATAGGGTTTTGGGTAGCTGTGAATGATTAAATAGTTTAGAGGTTAATATATAATCTAATTGTGTAGTAATAAACTTCTACTTGTGTTTTACAATTGTCTCTGGCTATTAAGTTCTGAAAGAGACTCTGGTCACACTTACCACAGTAAAACCACTGAATAACACAACTGCTGGTCCATGTAGGGATCATCTAGAGGCCCAAGTACCCAACCCATCAAGGGCTTTTGACGGGAAAGAAGGCAAGGTGACTGATAGGAGCCCAAGTGTATGGAACTATAGGGCCAGCCTGGAGAGGGGATCTGTCAGGTGTATATGCTTAGCTGGGGTCCTTTCATACTAAACATTTTTATTCCACTTTAACTGCCATGGTTGTATCCTATAGAATCCTGGAAATGGCAGTTTAGAGAACCGGCATTTGGAATTCTCAGCCAGAGAGCTCCAGAGAGCTCCTTTGTTACCTCACTGACCCACAGATACCAGGATTCCACAGAACTCAGCCATAGTTGGTAAAGTAGAATTTGTGGTGCTGTAACTGTATGGTGTACAACAACTCCTGGAAGTAGATGAAAGTCTATGGAGTTCTCCCCACATTTGAAAAACTTGGAGCAGGTAACAAGAGTTTTTTAAAGTATTTCTCTGGGATAAATGCCAGTATAAACATAAGATATTTGTCCAAGTGTTAGATGTTGGTTCTAGATTGCTCAGTTTATTTGAATTTTTCAAACCAGAATGTGTTTTAATTTGATAAGCATCCATTTTTAATTATAATTTTATTTTTAGCCACTTTGAGGAGTGATATTAAAGGCTTGCTTACATACACATTCAATCAATCAGGCAGGCACTAGTGAAAAGGCCTCAAAAAGCTAATTTTCAGTTGTGAAAATCTGGAAGCTCCCAAGTCATGGGAATGGAGAAGATGGGCAATCCTTGAGTTGGCCTTTATAGATTTTACATACTTTCTGTAGTGCCCAGAGTTTCAGTGATATATGTCTAAGTGCCTAAGGGTGTCAGAGTGCAGGCCAATACTCTGATGAACTCCTAACTCTGTTATTGCTCAACAGCACCACCTAGAGTCCCTGGAATCTGTTCACCCACTATAAGGCTTGAGGAAGCATATAATTGTGAGCCTTATCTCTAAATAAATCTCTAGAACATAAACTCTTTTTTGACATACTGCACTGAGGTCTTTTCTATGCCTTACCTTATGCTGTCACCCTGCGGTCATGATTCTGGCAGCATCTTTGACAAGAAGGGAGCATGATGGGAATGCTTCCCTCTGGACCCAACTGGCTCCCTGGGGAAGGGAGCACAAAGGACACACTTTTTTCTTTTGCATTGCAGACACGCTCTTTCTCATGCTGCGCTGGGACAAGAAGGGCCTTTCTTGCACTTCTGGCCCTTCCACATGGCAGGTAAATACAGGAATGCTGCACAATTAGGGATCATTGATGGAGAAACTTCATCAATGCTTTACTCTGCAATCACACCAGCTGGTGACAGGAGAAGTGTAGGACCATTACAACATCATGCAAAAGCATTGTCACCATCCCACTCCTCTCGTGTCCCCATTCTGGGACACCATATCCATGAGGAAAAGGCCTTAATTAAAATGGCCCCCTGTTTTGACATGTAAGTAGAGAGCTTTTAAACAAGTGGGTCTTGCTTCTAATTAGATTTTGCTGATTAGATCACCAAAATTATCTATTTTCTCACTGAGAAAAACAACAGTCCAGTAGTGCAAACCTTTTGACTACTACTAATCTCAGATTCCCATTAATAGATAGAAGTGAAAAGGATATTCGATAATATCAAAAAAAAAATGGTTGAAAAATATGTTTTTCAGGTGTTGAGAAACTCTGATGAGAAAAATCCTGAATTGGCAAAGCTCTTCACAGTTGAGGATTTAGTCTGTGTAAATTTGCATGCTGTGGTTTTGCATAGAAAACAGTGTTTTGTATGCAGGAAATGATCTTTTCTGCATGGGAAATAATATTTCAGTGCTGAGATAGTCATTCTTGTGCAGAAAATGTAGTTTTCTGTGCAGAAAAAAGCTGTAAAGGTTTTGTGTGTGAGTAAAATTCATAAATGGATGATTTGCATAGAAAATAGAATTTTCTGTGTAGAAAACAACATTTTCTGCAAAGGAATTTCTGCATTCAATAATATTTTTCAGGCAGGTGATGCTGTTTCCTGCACAGACAATGTTGTTTTCTATGCAAATCAACCATGTGCAAATTTTACACAGAACAAATTCCCATTTACAGGTTTTTCTTCCTTCTGTACAGAAAACAACTTTACATGTTCAGGAATTAATATTCCTGTTTTGGGAAATTATTTTCCACACAGAAAATGTTGTTTTCCACAGAGAAAATTCTGTTTTCTGAGCAAAACAACCACATAAATATTTTGTACAGAATAATGCCAAATTGTGAATAGCTTTCAAAAACTGTGTTTTTCAAATATTTTCTTGCAGCAGAAGAAAACTGCTGGAATTACTCACTGCTACCTGTGAGAAATAACTTAGTGAAGAACTTGATGTTGTTGCTGTCTACCATCAAGTTGTTTCTGACTTACAGCAAGACTCAGATGAACCTATCATGGAGTTTTCTGGGACTAAGAGTATGTGATGCACCCAGGGTCACCCAGTGTTTTCCATGGCTGAGCAGGGAATCAAACTCTGGTCTCCTGGGGGATTGTCCAGTGCTCAAAACACTACATCATGCTGGCTCTTTAGTGAAGAATTGTTGTTGTTGTGTGTTTTCACATCCCTATTAATAGATGAGATTTATTTTCAGTCTTTGCTTTTCTACTAAGAGGTATTTAGTTATCCAAAGATTCCTTCACATGTTCAGAAACCCAAGATCTTGCTCAAGCAGCTAAAATGTACTACTAATTTATATTGATTTTATTCCCTTTTATTTTGAACTTTATGCATGAGATGCATGCTGTTCCTTTTTCTTCCATTTCCCCTCATTGCCCTGAAATCAAATTTACTTAATATAAGTAATTATATAATTTGGACATTTGGTTGCACAGTTTTAAACCAGATTTTTTCACAAAATAATCTTACCACATGTGCCAGACTGCATAGTTGGAAAGCTACCATTTATGTTCTTGAGTTATTACACAAGTTGTCTTCTTTCTTTTTTTTCTCTCTCTCTTCTTTTTTAAAGACTAGTGTCTTCTGGGCTTTGGACAAGAAAATTCAATTTGTCTGCTGCAGTATGAAACTCTAAATCTGGGCTTAAGAGAGTGAAATAGGTGAATATTCACATCCCTAAGTGGCAACCCATTAGTATTTCTTCTGTAGAAAAGATCTTTGTAAGTCCAGTGGGGAAACTCACTCCCCCACAGATCACTAGCAAAAACACTCCAGAATAATATTTAAAGGAAGGAAGGAAGGAAGGAAGGAAGGAAGGAAGGAAGGAAGGAGAAATGGTTATGCTTTCTGACAGTACAAACATTATTTTTTTTTTAAAAAAAATCACACTACAAAGGTATAATTAATCAACCTATTAAAACAAGATCTACAATTCCAACAACTAATTGAGTCACATCTTTGAACAGAATGCATGAAAGACCTGTGGAAGTAAAACATTTCCTTACAAATGAACAGATGGATTTCTTGCTGTGATTTGATCTATGGCTTGGGCAATTATTTTTATATCTAAAATACACTGACATTCCAAAAGACATCTCACTGATGCAAAATGTTATATTAGGCTTGGAATGTGAACAAACCTTGGCATACGGTTAATAAATCCACACATTTTTCTAAAATGGATTGACATTATCTGTGACTCACAAAGCCAAAAAGAGCCTACCAGCCATTTCTACTGGTCTTCTGGGATTTGAAAGTCTGCTTGGGTTGCCCCCATGGGACAGCAAAAACAGGTGAGTGGGTGAGTTAATCAGCTATTTTTCAGGCCACAGTACATGACTGGTACATGGGTCGGGGAGTCATCAGTAGGAGTAGAAGACAAATTCATTTAATTCATACTTCAATACAAACTTACCTAACGTTGCACTTCCAACTCAACTGATGAAGGGTAACTCAAGCTACCTTTAGAAAATCACACTTCTATAAAGTTTGCTGTTGAGTTCTTCAGTTGAAAGAAAAAACTATATACAAAAATGAATATGTCAGGGGAAATTTCATGCAAAATATATTAAAGAAAATAAGGATTAGGAATACAGCTTAAAATGTATATATTGGGCAAAAATAGATAGAAAAATGTATTACTAAGACATGTGCACAGCTCTCTCTCTCTCTCTCTCTTTTGCAATTTTTCTTTATAAAGTTCTAACATTTGAGATGCAGTAAAGTTAAGATATAAAAAAGTTCACAACATTTGAGATGAACTGTGCTTACGACTGGATAAATGAGAAGCTGACAAAGAACAAATTTGGCAGTTTTCTCTATTTCTACTCAGCAGTGTGCTGGCTTGTTAAATAAATAAAATACCCCTTTTGTAATCCCACCTCTCATTTGCCTGCCATTCAAACTGAATTCCTTCCTTCCTTCCTCCTTCCTTCCTTCCTCTTTAAAGATGAGGGAAATAACAAGGAATGTTATGTTATTAGAATGGGGCTTAAATACTTCAGGGTCTAATGCAATATTTTCCTGGATAAATCTGGCTGGGAGCTGCTATTATGGGCTGATGGTGCCATTATGCTCTGCATATTTTCCTCTTCCTTGTCCCAGTGAATAATATGGTGCTTAACTGCACATCTTTATCAATGAAAGGCTCCCAAACAGGAAGGCTCTTTATCAGTTCCTTACAATGTTTGTTGTTTTCAGCCACAGGGGCTGATGGCAAATGGTTCCCAGTTATGGAGTCATTAGAAAGCTATAAGGCTCTTAATTTATATTCCTAATCAACAGAGTAAGGAGGTAAAACAGGAACTCCTCCCAGGGTTTTCTCCTACCTAAGCTAACACTCCTGAGATCTTTGTTACCCCATGCATGATGTGTTTGTTTCCTTGGAAACCAGAGTACAATACCTGACAGATATGGATTTGGCGCTTTCAAATCATGTTTGCAGAGTTGAGATGCTTTATGATCCTGATGGAAGATAAATGTTGTCCTTTCTCTCTTCCTCTCTCTCTTCACAGGGGAAGAAATGTGATTGAGGGCTGATACACATAATTCATAAACTCACTGTATAGATTAGGGAACAGGTAATGGCAGCCCCATAGTGAAATGTGACCATCTGAAGGCAACCTACTGTACCCTCAGTTGCCATGTCAGAGAGGTATATTGACAGCATGGTGGCTTAGGCAACAGAACTTGTCAGAAGTCCATTTTGGATACCCCATACCAGTGGTTCTCAGGCTCTGATCCTTCAGGTGTTTGGGACTTCTACTCCAAGACTTTCCAAACATTGGCCATATTGCCCAGGGCATTTGAGAGCTGAGGACCAAAACTTCTGGAGGATAAGAATTTTAGGACCACTACTCTATACCACCATCCTGCATCTTCTCCCTGCAGGCCTCCAGACACAGTAACCGAGTTGCTGAATTAGCATGTGGATAACTATTTTCCTTTCCCACTAGGTGTGCAAATAGCAGATCAGTAACAAAAGTTACCAGCCTTTTCCTTGGCTGCTACTTCTGTGCTTTTAAGTGCAATTCTGGCTGCTGTCATTAGCAAGTTATGACATTTATCTTCACAAATTGAGATGTTCACCTGACTGATTTTTGTACATCACACTGCAGTTACAAGCACAACAGGAGGAAGGCATGCTATCCTCCCCACCCACTAGTTAGCAACCCTTGTCACTGATGGAATGAATGTCACAAGTAGCATGTACCCATATGTTGGCATGAGAAACCTTCCTGATAAGGGCTGTCCAGGTACCTATATGGGCAATGCTTACCTGGCTGCTGAGAAAACCTCCTGGGTTTTTACCCTGCTTTCCCAAGACTGAAAAACATGGGACAGATTTGTCAGGCATCTGGGTAGGCAAGCATAAATGCCAGGTAAGTGATATTCCTCTTGGTGGGTCAAAAGGTGTGTTTCTTTGATAATTTAGCATTGTCAATGCAGTGAGCATTTTACTCTTTATCTCTGTCCCACAAAAGTAGAGGATCTTGTGCATGGATGGACTCAAGAAATAAGAAGGTAGGCAGGAGTAGAGAACAAAAAGTGAAGGTATACCTTTTGGATTCCTAGAAGGGCATTTAAAGGCTATGCAAGAAAATTCTGATTATTTTCTATCTTGTGTCTCTAGTGAGAGTATTATTCCCTTAGGTTGATGGTCCACATGCCATATCTCTGTTTGTCCCCTGTTTTCATGGTCCAAGCTTCTATGTAACACACTATGGTTGAGGTCCTAAATCAGCACATAGCTCTGCATGTGCATGTTCTCCCATCACCTGGTGGCTTTCAAGCCACAGAAGGAGCCTCTTTTTCTGTGACTTACTGGTGGACAAGAGAGGTAAGGAAAACCATGGAAAAGTAGCTAGTGAAAGGTCAGTCATGAGGGGGAAAAGTGGGGGTGCACTCTAAAATGAAATGCAGCCACCTTTTCCTTCCCCTAGGAGCTCAGAGGAGATATACCTTCATGCTGTCAATCACTTCCCCTCTCTCCCTTCTCCACTAGTTAGTGAAGGTAGCAGGAGTCCTTCCTGGAGCTTTACAGCCACCAAAGGTTTTTCAATAGAGTGCAAAGCCAAGTGAATATACCTCTGCAATGGGACTTACACATACATAAGCTGTGTGTGTGTACACATATATCACTAATAGAATGCTAACTTAAAAGTGGCATCATTACCTACAACACATTACTTTAGGAGTAATGAGAGCATAATGACATTCCTTTTTTAGAAACTGGCAATGTTATTTTTTAAATGTAATATATTAACATTTATTTCTGACTTTTTCTTTTTACTATTTGGGAACAAAAAATGGTTTGGGGAAAAGTTTGAGGTGATTTCTTTTTAGATTATAGCTCATGTTCTTACTTTTCATGTTTTTTAAATGAAACTGTCTATGTCTGCCATGTAGCTTTTAAAGATGAGGAATCTGTCACAAAATAATTGGCAACTGTAATTTAGTGCTGATATAGTTCACTACCCAGAAATTTGGACCAAAACTTTCGAGAATTAAACATTCCAGGATATGAACCTAGATAGGTGATTTTGTCAAGTTTTAGTTTCTGCCATAATCAATTTATCTGAATATCTAAAATTCATTTCATTCTGAATATGAAAAATGTGGAAAAGTTTGACATTTTTTTAAAAAATAAAACAAACGAACCAACTGAAATGAAGAGGACCAAATATTACAGCCCCTCAACAAGACCAAAAAAGGCACTAACACTGTGGGAAGGAGTATGAGCAATATCGCAAGGATTTATTCTCTGAATGTTTGTATTCATGTCACATAAAGTATTGTTACAGACTGTCAATGGATTGTTGAGAAGTTCTGTTTTTTTTTAAAAAAAAATAATTTAAGTGAAACTCACAAAGGAAATAATTCATTGTTGGGACTTATTTCATGTTGTTTGTATTTGTATGCAGAGGAAAAGATTTATGGGAGGTGCACTGTCTCATTTGAATGAAATTCTTTTCATCCTGTATATGAAGAGATTAGTGTATGTTGGTAAAATTTTTATCAAAAATAATTTGACAAATAATTTGATAATCTGTCTGAAGTCTCCAGAATTTAGGAAACATATTTTCTTGGACAACTGCTTTCAGAATCCAGAGGTGGGGTGGTAGCAGATAAAATATCAAGGTTATGGAATTTTTTTCAAGCCTCTTTTCCTCAGAAGGGCTTACTGTACCTTCAAATCAAATGAAATTGATTTCATTAAAGCTAAGAAAAGGATGCTATAAACATTTCTTTAACAACTCTGTTATGGTCTGTGGCTACACAGCTAGAACTCTGGAACCCGTAGCTGTGTCATCTTTAAAGCATGAAGCAAAAGTAAAAGGCGAAAGGCCCAGAAGCTGAAAGAAAACCATCTTAAGATAATGTACAGAAGGTATTTAGATCTGGCAAAGTTGAGCAAAATGTACAAAACACACACACAAAAATGCTGGAAATGCTATGAAGAAGATGGTACTTTTTTATATATATGGTGGTCTTGCCCCAAAGCAAAAAAAAAAAGGAAAAATATTCACAGAAAAATAACTGAAATTTTACAGATAAATATTCCATTATCCCCTGAGATCTTTTTACTAAATATGTTGCACGAAATGGATAAGGTATCAGTGAGGTATTGGAGAACAATATATGGTTATAGTGGCAAGAATAATATATGCTAAATACTGGAAAAATAATGTTACTCCTGAAATAGATGTATGGTTGCTTAAATTAACGGAATTGATAACATTAGATGATTTAACTATTGCAATGAGGGGCGAGATGCGGGGGAAGAATGAAAGAGAAATGGCGCTAATTAAAAACTACATGAAACAAAGTTGGGCGTTACAAAATAAAAGATTGGCAGAATTCGAAAAGGGAATGAGAATGGGCAAAAAATTAAGCAAGAGGTATGAAAAACTGATGAAGTTAGAATCTTTCATTAGATGCTGGCAGGCCAACAGAGGTAGTAAAGTTTAAAAGGAAACTTTAAGTAATAAGATAATCAACCAAACAAGAGGATAGTGGGCAGTGGAATTTGTGTATCTAGAATGCAGATAAGGGTAAGTTAAAGATAATAGAATCTTTGTAAAGTTAAATCTTTTAATCTCTGTAAAGGAAGACCCTTACTGTAAATGTACTGATAAAAGCAAACCAATAGAAGAATTGTATTTTTATACAATTGGAAAAACAAATATAACTGTTGCAATGATACTTGTAAATATTGATTGATTTAAAAAAATAAAACATGAAATAAAACATGAAACAAAAGAAGAAATCTTGTCTGAAGTGCTCCAAAGCAAAAAGTTCCATCATCTGCAGTAATGAATTAAGTTCCAAACCAATTAAGTACCTTGTAAGTGTACCTACAGTGGGGTAATGAGGACACTATCCCCATGTAGGAATGCTGCTCCCCAGTGAAATTTTCCTTCAGTCTCCAAATTCCGAGGACAGAAATAATTTAAAATTTCAGCTGAGTTTATATAAATACAGTTTAGCTCTCTGAAGAAAAAGGGCAGGCAAAGTTACCAAGGGAATGCGAACACAGCAGATATAAAAGTTCTAAGAGTGAGCAATTTTCAAAAGTAATGCCAGAAATTTGGACACCAAAGGAAAATTTCATTTGGTGCTCCAGACTTCCCATTGAAGAGACAATCCCCTCATTTTGACCCCTTGTACCTGCCCCCCTACTACCTATAAACACTTTTACAAAAGACTTGTTCTTAAATCAGTTTACTTGTACAATCCTATATCTGCATCTATCTAGAGAAAAAAAAAATCTCTGTTGAATTAAATCTGTCATGCTCCCACATAACTAGTCATAGGATTACAGGCTACTGGACTCAGTGGGATTGTCCTCCAGGCAACCATGTTTAGGGTCTCAGTGTAACTCTCTGCTGTAGACAATTGATTTGAAGGTATTTGGTTTTCTTCATCATTAGATCTCTGGTTTCATGTCCTAAGCCAAGCATAATATGAGGTTTCTAGTAGTGTTTGCTGTATGGTAGTAAAGGATTCAGAATTTGCTGTATGGTAGTGAAGGATTTTCTCTGGCAATTCTTCCTCTTGCTGCTCCTTCCTCTTCAAAAATGTATTCAGCTTCTAGTGCTTTCCAAAACTTGGAGCAGCTTTAAAAGGTCATCTTTGGAGGGTTTCTGAAATATAAACTCCACCTGATACATTTTGCAGTGTGTGTGTTTGTTGAACAGGAGGAGCAAGGGGTGTGGATGTGCTATCGCTTGTGTGTGTCCTGCTCACTCTTCTGGATCGTGGCATCTGTGTACATTGGGAAAATGTCTTTTTCATTGCTTGCCTTGCTGAAAAAGTCACCACACATGGCTGCTTTCAATTACTCAGCTTGACCTTGCTGCGGACAAAAGGTGAGAGAGACCTGTGGAATAAGAGAAGGCTATTTTCCCACCTTGAAGGACTATCATATTCTTCTCTATGGTTCTTAAATGATGCTGAGGATCTGCTGTATGGTAGTAAAGGATGTCCTCTGGCAGTTGTTTCTAAAACAACGTTGGTGTTAAAAGAGGCTAGACCAACAGTTCCAGAAAATGACTATCTTCCATCTCTCTCTTCACATTACAAGAACTGCTTGAGGCCTGAGGCCTGTACATCTCCCTATGCCTCCTATTCTAATACAATACATCAATCTCAACTCAGAGGAAAATTCTCTTGGATAGATCCATGAGTTCTATCTCTATGGATCCATGAGTTCCATCCCTAAAATCATTAAAGATAATGACACTACAGAGGGGACTAAAAACATATTTAAGAGTTCCTCTGGAGAAGTCCCAAATGCTCAGCAAAAGTATTTGGAATTTGTATTTAGATAACTAGGGTAATGACTTATTGGCTAAATTTAAATGTCTGCAGGAAGGCATACCAATCAATTTATTTTAACCATTTTCAGTAAATGAATGTAATCTGGCAACAGTGGTATAGCTATGGGAGTGGGGAAAGAGGCATTGCCCTCTAGATAGGAATTCCACACCACCAAATGAGATTTTCCTTCAAGATCCAAATTTCTAAAGTTGCAGGGGGTCGAAATTATCCATTTCAATTTTATCTGTGGTGTTTTTATTCCCTTGGTAACTTCCCCTGCACCTTTTCTTGGGATGCCTATACTGTTTTTCCTAAATGAAGAACTGAAATTTTAAGCAACAGCTGTGCAAAAAATTTTTTTTTTGGGGGGGGGCTAGAATTCTTTGGGGGACTCTAAAATTTTTATTGGGGAGATTAGAATTCAACCTCATTTTTGGAAGAAAAGAAAAACTGCACCTCTAAGTGGCAGCATCTTTTCCGCTTGCTCAGACGAAAGCCTTTATTCCCAAACTAAAGCTTTGCCTCTTGTAATAATATAATAATAATAATAAAATTTATTTCTATCCCGCCTCTCCCAATGGATCGAGGCGGCATTACAAAAATATATAAAAACATTAAAACATTAAAATGCACCCTATCCTCCCCACCCTCCAACCCTTCTATCCCCCTAAAACATATTAGTTAATTAAAACAAATTAAAAACAAGATTAACACAAAAGACAATGATGAGAGGCGGTGGAACACTAATCTGGGAAGGCCTGTCGGAAGAGAACGGTCTTGACTGCTTTTTTAAATAATAATATATTGCTTGTGTGTGCCTGTGTGTATGTGTTAACTTTTGTTTGCCTGATTAGTAATAGCTGTGGTAGTTTAGAATTCTATCCAGTTCATTTAATTAAAAAAAGAGCTTTCCAAATGTTGCTGCTTGCTTCATAAATTTGATGAAATGAACTTAAGATATTTTTTTTAAAAAAAGAATTTGATGTGAAAGAAAGTGAAACTGACAGGCCTGCCCATTCTAGTACAAAGATTTGCAAAGGAAAGTTATTTTTCAGTACAAATTCTCACAGTTCCCTGGATAGAATAGATATTTTGGCCTGGGATTTCTAGCAGCTGTAGTTCAAAAAGCCAATTTTCCAAGCTCTGGAAATGAATGCTTAGTTCTCCACATTCTGCCCTGGAATCCCAGACTTGCTTTCTATTGGGGCACAAAGCACCTGCAGGCCACCAGTTGTGTGAAGGGTCATAATTACTCCTTACATACACAAGGATCTTCTGGCATGAGTGATTATGGATGCAGCAAAGGGATCTGGGGTGCAACAGGACCATCTAGTAAGATAGTTGGAGGCTGATCTAGTAGTTAAGCACAGCTCTGCCCTCCATGAGTTACCAGTGAGAACTGACATTGTCTGCTATACCAACCAGCCAGTCACTCCCTCCCTTTCCACCTGCCTCCACTGCTTCTGGTGCTGAATTTGGGCTGCTAACTTCCCCCCTCCCTCCCCAACAGGCTCATCTTCTTTTATGCTTATTTGGGAAATACATATGACACAATCCTTTCCATAGTGAAACTATTGTATTTATTGAATATGAGAAATTTATTCAGTTTGTTTTTGGTAAAAAAAATTATCAAATGGAACACAATTCTTCCTAAATTTGATTGAAAGAATTTGGGATTTTTTTTAAAAAAAAAAAAGGGAGAAAGAGAGAGAGGATGTTGAGAAAATGAAATTAACAGTATTTATTCCCCTGGAGCTACCACAGTTAATTTAAGTCTTGATTATTTTCTTACTTCATTGTAATCACATAAAGATGGCAACTGTGTACCCACTTACACCCCAGTGAATTCAATGGGCTTTACAGCTGAATAGACATGTATATGATTACACGCTTAAGGATGCCCCAAACACACACACACACATATCAAACAAGCCATTATTTTTCTGCTTTCATTGTGTGACCCAAATAATCACTGCTGTGATAGATCTGCAGATACTATTACCATCCATTCCCATGCCAAAGAGGGCAACAAACACTTGTACAGTGATGACAACTATGTATAATAGAGAAATGTGTAATGTGGAAACATATGTAGTAGAAAGAAGCTGGCTAAAATCTTATGGATGCCTCTGCATCTACAACATTACTGAAACTAAGCAGCTATAGATGTGATCACACAAAACCCTACAAAGGAGCAAGGTATAATGATTTTTGGAAAGAACTGGACAAGGGACAAAAGCCTCAGGACTTGTAAGTTACAGAGTTTGGATCACAAATTAATCTTGGCTTTACTAGGTATCAGGTCAGTAGAAAATTATTTTCAAAGGGCAAGAAGGCAGTTTGTGTTATGACAGTGCTTTAAAAAAGAGGGGGGAGTCGTGTCCACAAAAGTGCCAAGTCATGGTAACAGCAGTCACAACATCATGCTTGCCTTCACTTCTCTTTGTATTAAGGCTCTGAGTTGACTTTGTGGAATCATTGCGGCAGGCTGGGAATAACGATGTATGAGATTAGAAGCTCATGCCCAGAGCACTGCATAAGTGAGAAGAAAGGCAAGGTTGCCTTTCCTAGTCTATTTGCTCTGGGAGATATTCATGAATGTGCACATACACAGAGACATATGATGCCAATCAGACAAAAGGATATCTATCAAACTCAGTGAGTTCAGGACTGAAGCAACAAGAGATCATGGAGGAATATGGGAGAAGATAATCATATCAGATAATTCTTTCATGATTAGAAAAGTGATAGCGCTGCAGTACAATGTGGGGCTTTCAAACTGATTGATTTAAAATTCAGGACTATAAATCAGCCCTCCAATACCGAACATTCTGCTTTATGCCTAGGGATCAAAACAATGTAACAAGTCTATGTGCTAGGAGCAGAGGGTGTCTGGATTTAGAACAAGCAACACATGATAACCTTCCTAGAGCTTATGTACTGTTACTCTAAAATGTCGGTGACTCAGAGGTCCACCCATGGTAACAGTGCCTCTGTGAAACAGTTGAGAATATTAGGTCAAAGAGGAAGTGTGTGAGAGCAGGGTAATCTAACAGGATCTTTTATACCTGTGTGTACTGGTACTAATGTAGGGAAGAACCAGCTAGAGATTCAAAAGTGAGCTTGTTTGTTTTGTGGAAATGAATTATCACAGACACACACAAGATCCAAGCAGTCCTGCAACCACACAAGGCTAACTGAAGGAAAAGGGAGGAAAAGTTGGATAGTGAGGGTATAGGGCAACATGGGTGACATTTATATGCCCAGTAGTGAAGATATGAGGTGATGTGGCTCAGACCAAGGGTCCAAAGGCAGTACAGGCCAGGAATCAGAGCAGCAGACTGATAGCCAGTATGCCAGAGTACTATACTACAAGTCAGTTGGCTCAGAGTCAGGGTTTAAATACTCTTTTCCCACCCTGGGGTGGAACGTGTTAATGTCTCTCTGGCAGAACAGACAGTGGAGTCCAGAGAGTGGACAATGATCTAATGACCTTATCATTAGGTGACAAAGAACTGATGGGAATTGTGAAAGCTCCTTAATGGTAGGACGGGTGAGGGACAAAAGGAGAGTTTCGACAAAGGGAGAAGATTGGAGACGATCAGTAGCTTCCTGGAAGCAGTTTTGAGTGCTATTGTTTCTAACGGTCAAGTCATTGAGGGACATCTGTTAGTCTATTATCTGAAATTTCCCTGTTTATGCCATAGCCATGCCCTGAGATCTTGATCTGACCTAGTTTTGCAATGCATATGTGCAGCCAGATCCATTTTTTTTGCCAGCAAGCTCCAAGTCATAGCAGAACATAATTTATATTTCATGCCAATTAAATATTTTGCCAATTAAACCATATCACAGAAGGGGGATGTACAGCCTGCCAATAGTACAGCTCTGGAAAAGGGGAAGGGGACGACTGTCATGCATCTGTCCTATGGACCCGTTGGTCTGAATGGTTGTGTAGATTCACAGTCTGGCTCTGGGTATTTTGCTGCCTGAGGCAAAGAATGAAAGAGAAAATTTCTTTTAGTCCATGCACAAAACCAAGCTGGACTAGGACTTGAACCTTACTTCAACCTTGATACTAGAACAACATCCTCCACTGTCAGGGGCATGGGCCTGGCTGGGCCTGTCGCTGCCACTGAGGCCGCTGCTGAAGTGGCGGCGGACGCGGCGGACGCAGCGGAGGCTCCGGGGGATCCCGCGGTGCCCGCCGCGGCCGAGGGGCCTTGCCCGAAGGCCGGGGGGAAGGTCGCCGCTGACGGAGCCCGTTCGGGCATCGCGGAGGCCGCCGCAGCCGTACACGGAGGCCTCCGTGGGCGACGGGGCCTGTGCGGAGGCCGCTGCGGCCGAGGGGCCTTGCCTGGAGGCCGCCGCAGCCAACGGCTCAGGCCTGGCGGCCGTGGGAGAGGCTGCCAGGCCTGGAGCCACTTACCTAGAGGCTGCAGGCTCGAGTCCCTCATCGTCGGCTGGCTTGCCGGGGTGGGAGGGTCCTGGGCCTGCTCCCGGGGCTCCGCCCACCTGCAGCCCCGATCCGCGGGAGGCCTGGGAGTCTGCCTGCGGCCCCGATCCAGAGGAGGCTGGTGCCTCCGCCTAGCCTCCTCCTTTCCAGCAGCGGCGGCAGACCAAGGAGGCCGTCCGCCGGTCCCGGCGCCTGCTGGAGAGGAGGCGACGGGCAGAGAGCTTGCAGCTGTGAGGCACAGCACAGCTGCGAGCCCTCAGCCACATGGCCACGCTGGATTGGCCGGCGCCTGGCTTGGAGGGCTATTTGAGGCAGGCGCTGGGCTGTGGAAGGCACGGAGCAACAACTGTTGGTCAACCGTGGTCCTGCTGTCTGTGCCTTGTTCCTGCCGGCGCCTGAGACCAGTCCTCCTGTTTGCCTTGGTGAAGTAACCTGCCTTATGTACTTTAACAGCCTGTGTTTATTCCTGTTAAGACTGAGTAGAAGCCCTGCCTGCATTAAGGACTATTTCTGTTAAGACTGTGTAGAAGCCTGCTTGCTTTGTACTTTTGAGTTTTGACTGCATTAAAGCCCTGCACCTCTAACCAGCTCCCCTGCCTCTGCCTGACCACCGCCTGGCACTGACATCCACCACTCTTGAAAGTAACAGGCTAGCATAGGGGTTGTTGGCTTGGCAATGTGACACAAAATTTTTCTCCTCTAATAGCACTTTAACAATGTAGTATGGAAATGGCCTCAGTATTGGGCAAATGACTGTATGACAAGGCCAACTACTGAATCCCTGTTGAACCAAAATCTGGGCCTAGGTTTTCCAGACCCAACTCCTGCATTACCTCCCAGGCTGAATAAGTGAAAGTATGACTGAAGAATTCTCAAAGACAAGAAAGCATGGATACTCATAGATTTATCTTCCCCTCAAAGCTATAAGGGAACTCAAGGGTTTAGGCGAGATGTAAAAGCAGGTAGTATTCTTCTTTTCATGGTATTGTAGTGGCTGGGTCTTTACGTGTAGCCATTTGCTTTTTATGAATGCCACCAGTGTTAAAGTTCACTTCCACAATAGAATTTCTCAGGGCTTGAGTCTTTATGTCTAGACACTCTTGTCCAATTTGGTCTCTCCTCTTTTCCTAAGATATCACAATCCTCTCCTCAATATATTGTTCTTTTTCTAAAGAGAATCTAAGTTTTATTCTCTCTCACTTCTGCTTTTAAAAAATCCCTGCTCCATGCATCTTGGAGAATGTTATTATTAAGAAGCCCAAAGCAGTTGCTTCAGAAATCTGTACATTTGTATTTCTTCAATCTGCCTCAGGGTTGCTAGCAAATTAAAGATGTTTAGTTGATTAATGATCTGGTTTTCAACTGATTTATGGATTGATGACATTTAAATATGCTTGTTTATTGCAAAAACGTCAATATTGGTACCTTTCTGAGGATATTGAAGGAGGGAGAAAGATTATCATGTAAGATAATTCCACAATTGCCTCTGAATTTTTGTTTAAGGCAAAATGTAGAATTAATCTCTAGTTCTCTCCTTCCCTCCCTCATCGTTCTCACATCACATACAAAGCCCTGAAGAATATCCAGGCTTCCAAAAAAAAAAAAAAGCTTCACTAAAACATGTGAAATTTCTTAGCTTGGTTACGAACACTCCTGGGTTGTTATTGGATTTTGCCTAAAGTGAAATTCAAAGAGAATGAAACATCTGAGGAATTTCACAGGAAACCAAAAGAGTTTTGAATAACAGTACTGGAATTTCTCAAGAGAGTTCTGTTCATTTCAACTTACAATTTAATACACAAAAGTGACTGTCATTGATAGAGTGAGAAGATGTCTGTCATTGCTACTTTCTTTCCCCATCAGTTTTACATCCCAGAGAAGCTATGAGCAGGCAAGGGAAATCCTTTCAAAAATGTTGAAAAATTCAGATTTAAAAGCTATATCAACCAGCAGAACAGGGTTCATTTGAGTCATCCATGGTTCTTATTAGTAGAAGAAAAGTAATGCTTCTCAAGAAGACAATGCAGATGCAAATGCTAAGTTCCTCCTTCCTTCCAAGTGGGTTATAATGATGGGAGGTGATGTTGATATCAGTAGTATGGTGAATTCATTCTAGGTCTTAGGTTTTAAAGGAACTATACAAAGTGCTAAAACTATTCCAGAAACAGAGTTCAACAAAACTAAAACTCAGAGCTGATTGACCACCCACTAATATAGAGGCCACCAGATAACACTGTTGGATTGAATTTCTGAGCCAAACTAATTTGGACTTCATGCTCTCCTTGATACATGATAGAACAACAGTGTTCAAGTGCCCCAAAATGCAAAAATATCTGAAATACTCTATATTATTAACCTTGTACTGCTTCAGTCACCATGTCTTTCATCAAAGAGTCTTGGGAACTGTATTTTTGGCTTCGGAACTGAGAACTGCAAGATAGAGTTTTCTTGCTTCATCTCCCAATCTTTATCATGTCTTTGTTTGACTGTTCCCTGGAGAGCAGGATTTAAATCATTTAAAGTCTGCTTTGTAGGTGTGTCCTTCACATCTAACATTGAGGGCCATACATGGGTGCTGTTATTAGAGCTGGAATTGTGTGTACAAGATCAAAATCTTTTCAGCTTTAATAGTGCTGATAACCTGCTTAGAAAGGATGGTAAGTATGGAGGATATTATCCCTTCCTGGGAAAAGGAACATGATACCTTCTAGACAATTCTTAACTGAAGCTGCCCATAGAACAGCCAATATGGTTTGTGGCCAGGTATTATGAGAATTCTATTCCAAAAACTGGGAAGGCTGCCTTGGAGTGTGATAGAGTCTCCTTCTTTGGAGGTTTTTAAGCAGAGGTTGGATGGCCATCTGTTGCGAATGTTTGGTGGGTATTCCTGCATAGTAGAGGGTTGGACTTTATGGCCCCTGGGGTCTCTTCCAACTCTATAATTCTATAATTCTATGATTTTGAGGCCAAAGGTTCTTTTTATATTCCTACACTTATTGTCACCTGTCGGAGAGAGTAAGAGGAGGTTTCAAAATGCCCTGGTGCCACCCTCACCACTGCTGACAAAGGCCCTTTTCACACATGAAGGAAAAAACGTCCTGAGACGTCCTGAAGCAGAGCTTACCTGAGTCCGTCGCCATGTAGAGCAGTGCGTTTTCGCTGCTCCACACTCCTCGGCGTCCTGCGGGCCCCAAAATGGTGGCTTATGACTGGTGGAGGCTCTCCACCAACCGGGGGAGCTTACCAGCTGGAAAGCCCACCCCCCCTGGCAGATCTGCAGGCATGCCCTTGCGCGCACCTGCAAATCCACACTGGGCGCTGCGACAGGGCTGCACGGGGCTGCACGATCATTCTTTTTAAAGACCACATGAAAGTGGTTTTCAAAAAGCACACGGCGCCACCACTTCTGGTCGCCCTAGCACAGATTGGGGTGTGGAATTACACTAAAGTAATCCTCCCCAACCCATTTTATGGTGTAGATGACCTCCGTCAGAGGTTGTGCCACAACATTTTAATACCCCCGTGTGGAAAGGGCCAAAGCTGAAAGTACCGTCTAATGCATTCAGGGACTCATAGCTCACTCCTTGGTTGCAAATAGATTAACTTCAGTTTTCTCAGGGAAAATAACTTTGGATATAAAATGGAATAAATGAAATGAAGTTATTGCTAGCTAGCTAGAATTCAAGATGCATTTACCCACCAATAGTTGCAGGTTAGTGGGATTTACTTTTAGGTGAATGGTCATGAGATGGCAAGCCAAAAACAGAATGATACTTACTGAAGTTTTTTTTTTTAATTATTACTATCTTCTTTTGCTTTCATGTTAACATATGATTTCCAAAGATAAATAATCAGATGATGCAGGCAACTTTATGTTTGTCTATTCCTGCATACTTCTTGTAGAAATCTCTAAATTTTTCCAATTTGATTTCTTTAACATTTTTCTGCCTCCCATCATTCCATTCTGTTTCTGCAACAGTTTACAAACATTTTTAATCCACATGAAAATTCATATAGTTTTATTTGAATGAAAGTCTGTACACACTTATGTATGGATATTCCCTCATGAAGTTTATGCAAGCACTTTCCCTTAAAATATGAGTGAGGGTTGGATGCAACACTCCTGAATATATGTATTTATGTATTATAAATATATATTATTATATAAATATATATTATGTATATATAATATATGTATTATATATGTATTTTGTATTCTTTTTTAAAAAAATCAGAGAGCTGCATAATAAAATTCAGAAAAATGAAAAATATTCTAGTTCATTCTGATTCCAGAAATGAGAATCAGTTCCTATTAAAATACAAAAAAGAAAGGATTCCATTCCCATCTCTAATTATTGGTAATGTTTAAATAGTTGGATACCTAATTTTCTCATAATTTAGGAATATTTCACAATCAGTTTCATTTCCCCTGAATAGTTGTAGAAGGCTTTGGGATAGTCTTTTGAGATTCTGCACTGCTCACCATGAAATAAAAACATGTGCTGAGAGGAAACCAAATGGAAGGTCCCTCTGGCTTAGAGTAACTGGAAGACTTTAGATGCCATTCCATATGATCTGTCTTTCAGGAAATTTACTGCAATGCCTCTCCAAACATCCTGGCAGGAAGGAGATTATTCCTTTTCTCACTGATAGCGTGGTTGACAAATGACAGAGTCTAGTGACATCTAATGTCTTCATCCAATGGATTCTTTTCCATCTGTGTTGGCAACCACAGGACTTGGCAATTTCAAGCTAAAATAAGGGTACCTTGTTACTCATGGTTATTTAATATCTATTTTTATCCAAAAAGATTTTTTTTTTAAATGGTGCTTATTAAGCTCTGTCTGTCTGAATGTACATGGTGCTTCCATGCAATTTTACAGATCCTATTAGGATAGAGCAGGAATACTCAGTATTTTGAACATGTACTTCCAGAAGCCCCAGCTAGCACAGTCAATGATTAAGGGAGTAGTAGTCCTAAAGTCTGGGCTACCACTACCTCAATCAGTCCCTATTTGGACAGCCAAAGGTTGCCCCCATCTTCATTAGGTTGAGTTTTGACCTGAGTAGAAACTGAGTTACTGAGTTTCGCTCTTTCATTCTTCTACAGAACTACAGGAAAAGCAAAGAATGTGATACTGAGCACATACTATAGCTTAGCTTTGGCTTTCCCTTTCCCTTTGAGATCTTGCTTTTTCTTTCCTTTTTTTTTTTTTTTTTTAAAAAGATCAAGTTTCTGCCCTTGTGACTGCAAAGATACAATTGAAAGGGAATGGGCAGTGCCTTCCTAAATCTCAGAAGCTAGAGGAAAGAAGTCAGTAATGTTTTTCAGACGTGATGGATGAAGTTTCAGCTGTCTGCATAACTTATCGTTCCTATAACATGGCCTGCAAAACCAGAATAAATTATGCAGAACAAGAGAAATCATGTACCTTTTGTTCATTTTGCATCATTTATACCAGCCTCAGAAGAATCCAGCTTGTCTTAGCACAGAATTGTAATTGTGAGGGCATAGAATATTCATGGTAGCATAACTTTACACTATATAACCTCTACTGGATCTTGACTGAAGATTTCTGCCAAGGGCTCTGCTCATTGTTTGCTCCAACTAGGTGATACCAAGGGTGGGATATGATTGAGATGGTGCTGCCTATCACTTAGAAGCAGTCAAATTTGCTATTTGGGTTCTTTTGTCTCCTTGCTCCCCATCAGGGCTCTCTGACAGATGTTCTGCAGGGCTTTCAAATTCACTGTTAATTTTAATAACGTCCCTCCCACAACTGCTCTGAGTTATGGGTTCCTTTCATTATTGGGTAGAACCTATTAAAAGAAGACACATATGCAATATATTTGGGAAATTTTGGTGGCTCTGCACTAATCAGGAGTTGTGTGGCAGAAAGCATAAATGAACCCACAGTTGGTTTGGAAATGGTTGATGGTATTATGTAATTATTGTGAACTGCTATGGAAAGTATTAATGTGAAGGATGCTGTGTAGATATGTTAAAACAAATGAACAAGATCTCTGGTCAAGAAAGTGAACCCAAATCTCCCACTTTTCCCACTCACTCTCACAAGAGTTTCCACATGAAATATGAATTAATGGAGGTTTCCTCCTCTGGTAAAAACTTGAAGAAGAGCTGTAAGAAGTACTTTGACAGCTTTGACAGGAGAAGTGAAATTCCAAAACAAGTGAAAGTCTTACAGACTGATAGGTTGCCACAGTATTTTCCCTACAGTAGTTTTTAAAACGAATTGATTTTTCCCCCTCGATGAAACATTTTAAGTAATGCTAAAGGAAGTGGATGTTTCAAAACAATGAAGAAAAAAAATATCAAGGAAGTTTTTATACCTCCCACCTTATTTATGAAGACAGAAAGAAAGAATGAAATAAGAAATATTTGTTATTAAGCTCTCTAACCAGGTCTCTAGGATCTGAAGAATCTGATATTATCCAGATATAGTTCTCCAGTCACTGGATCAATCAATGTCTTTGTTGTTTAAATTTTAATTAGGTTTAGTATCTAAAAAAAGACAGCCAGAATGATAAAGCAAAAGACTGAGGGCATTTTTCTCAACATTCACAAGCTGTCAGGTTGAGAGTAAAATTCACTATGGAAAGGAGGAAGCAACTTTTTCAAAGTTATTCCAGGAGATATTGTGTGTCAAGTCAAACAGGAAATATGGTGCTCACTAAAAATTTAGGGCATTTTCTGCCATGCAGAGACAGGCTATGTCACAAACACACATTGTGTGGCTTTTTTTGAACTCCAAAGTAAGCATGTATATCTCCAATGTGGGTTGAGGTTTCTTTTAGCTTTCCCTTTGTCTTTTTTTTTTTTAAATTAAACATTCCCATGTGAAGAGATAAAAGAAAAAAATGGCTCTAAATGCTACCCACTAAAAAATGTTTAGACAGAAAGCGGATATTGGAGAAGATCTTAACTTTCTTCATTTATATGAGCCTATAAAAAAGGGGGATCTTAAGCTGCACGGTATTCAACATACAATGTTGTTTGCCTTTTTGTATGCTGCTACTGGAAGTCACTCTGGTAAAGGGAATGATAATTTTTCCTACATGCACATTTATAGTCAGAATAGAATGGTTGTCCATTGGATCCATTACCATGGGGACAGTGAATTTACTCTCTGTTTCACAGCCGCTCTTCCTGAAGCTGTTCTGAGTTGTACAGGACAAATCCCAGTGTCAAACCATTATCAGAAACAGGATGCAGCACATAGACGGCTCCTCTGCAATACGGACCAGCTACAGGAGGAGAAGCTTAATCCCTGAACTCATGGAAACAGATTCTCCAACAACCCTGCAGAAGAAGAAGTAACATTTTTAACCCTAGGTGCCAGTATGTTCAAAAGATACATTGATATAGTTTCCTGACACCTGGACTAGAATTAAAACAGGCCATGACTTCTGTTTATATCAAATATCACACCATATGAGGGTGGTGGCAGTGTTACCCTGTATGTTGGGGGTCCCGGGAGGGCGCCCAAATTACCAAATAGAAACACAAGATGGGGGAAATTAGACTCGAGCACTCTCTTAGCTAACGAGAGGCAGGGTAACTTTAGCTGGGATCTTTTAACCCTATGTCTACAGTGTCAGGTCAAAAGAGTAGCCAAGCAAGTTTTAAAGTAACAAAAATAGCAGTTTTATTACAAGACAAACAACAAACAAGACAACACATACACACCACTAACTGGAAATAGAAATGGAAAGTTTTCAGGGGAGTGGGTAATACAACACCTTTTCACATAGTCCTGGAGAAAACGGAGAGTTGCAGGGAAGAAAGCTCAGCGTGGTTCGCTGAGAGGAGCTCTCTGGACAAACTGACAGCAAGGCTGGATGGAACTCAGGAGCGATCAGAGGAAGGCTCAGAATTGGGGACCTTTTATAGGGTGGATCTTACCTACAGGCCATGCCATGCTCGGTGAGAACAAAGGAAATTCGTAGCTGGACAAAGGCATTGGAAAAGGTAAGGTTTTACATGATGAGCTTAGCACTGGATGACAATAGTATGGCCAGTATGCAAATAGCCCAACATAAAGGAATGGCTCGGCACTCGGCTGTGCGTCTTTGTGTAAATTCATGCTGAGCAAGGCTGGTTTGCAAGAAGGAGTGGTCCCTGAAGCGTTGGAGAGGCATTAAGTTGCCTGCCTGAATGAGGTTTGGAATGTACAACCATTAACGGCCGCGCCTATTACGTGCTTGTCCAGTGGCCCTTGCAAACACGTGGAGTAGGGTGGCAGAGAAAGGTCAAATAAAGGCCAAATAAGTTTGATATCAAGAGATATCTAGTGATCTCACCAGACATAGCATAACCATGGTAACAGCAGTGGTGGGGAATCTGTATTTTCAGTGCTAGTGTAGTCACTATGCAAGTTTTGGATCTGTGCTGGATCATATTGTCACAGGCTTGAGCCCAAGCCAACTATATCAGATTAATGGAGAATGGAGGCCCCAGATCTGAGATGTCAGTTTCCATTATCCTGGTCTATAAGCCAGCTCTATAAGCCATATTTCCAACCCCTTTTATTGCCAGTCCTGCTGTAGCACTAGCAGCCACAATGTTGACTAACAAATACAAAGTATAAACATGCACAGACCTCTTTTCATTATCCTACATATCCACAATCCCACGGGTAATCTGCAGGGAAGGCCAAATAAATAAACAAATAAATAAAGCCACAATGACACTGCCCTCGCAAGATAACCAGCAAATACCTACAGATACCCAAATAATATTGGTGATTGAGAAGGTGCTTGGAGGCTGGCCACAGCAGAAGCCAAACTGAAGTTGACAGGCCAATTTATGACCTTTTGAAATCTTACACAAGAAGGATTACTAGCATGATCTTCAAATTTGTGAGATTCTTCAAAACTTGTGAGATCAGCACCCAACAAGGAAGTCTTGCATCATGAAAAACAGACATTTCATGCAGCAACCTGTTCAATTGAGCCAGTTCTTTAGCTGAAAACAAGATGCTAGCAAAGTTCACTGAAACACCCCCTCACTAGGATATTGGGTGGCATTTTGCTGTAGAACTGTCATGTAATCATGGAAACATGAGTGACGTGTAGATTTCCAACAATCTGAAAAGCTCAGAGGCTAGATTCATGTTATAGGTGCTCATTATATGAGCAGTAGCGGTATTTAAGTGGGGCTTTGAATGCTGATGGTTTGGAAGGTTTCCTGAGGACAGGAGGACAAAGGTGGAGGGGACTGAAGGCTGCTGGTCTTCCTCATCAACTGTGTATTGGTGCATCTTGTTTAGGAGCTACCTCTCCCCCTGGCTCAGGACTTTCCAGAGGAATAATCATGTTAGTTTGTCACAAAGAAGAATCTCGTGGTAATTTAAAGACTAGTGCATTTATTATGGCATACGTTTTCATGGTCAAGGGTCCATTTCATCTGGTGTCAGAAGTATTAAATTGGCAGGACAGGAGAATTGTGAGCAGTGGGCACAGAGGAAAAGGAAATACAGTAGAGTCCTGGTTATCTGACCTAAACCGGCGGGCACAGGGTCGGATAACTGAAATGTCAGATGACACGGAGCCCCATGGTGGCCGCCATTTTGGGGATGTGGCGGGGGTGTGGCATGGCATGGCATGGCAGGCCTGGGGGCGTGTTGGGGTGTGTCTGGGGGCATGGAAATGCCTGCAGCTATGCCTCCAGGCAGCCGCGACGTCGGTTAATCCGGAGCATCGGATAACCGCAGGTCGGATAACCGGGACTCTACTGTACAAGTAAGTAAGTAAGTAAGACTGATGTGATTACAATAAGCAAGGTGGTAATGTTGGCCAGTTAGAATGAAATGATATCCAAAATCCAAGGAGGGCAATACTTGCCTTAGGACCAATTACAGTTCACTAATTGCATTCCTGCTTTTGACTTCTCTGGAATTCTTTACCAGGGGCTACCAAAAAGAGGGGATGGTAGCATGGAAGTCTTCTACACACCACCACCGCAAGGCTTGCTAAGGCTGCTGCCTCTAGCAGGAACCACATTTTAGTCAGTAGAGGAAATGTAGGGATGGAAAGCATTCTCCTCTTTATTCATTTCCCAAAACCACTGCCAAAAGAATTTCTGAACATTCAGGATATCCAGTCAGGAAGAATAAAAGAAAGGTGAGAATTTTGCAGTTTTCTCCCAGTATTTATACATCCCAAAGTGCTTTAGGAAACTAGATTGTGCAGAAAATCATGTGCTTGTCATGCAAAAAATTTTGGAGGGTTTTTTAAAAAAACAAGCCCCTGATTTTTGGACAAAAAGTATGTTTCTAGAAAGTGTTTTTTTTTCCCCATGAAAAATATGATTTGTGCACCTAAAATGCATTTTTCAATACAGACTAATTTCCTCAAATAGTTTGGGATATATGAATGCTAGGCAAAAACTGCATGGAAATATTAATTTTCTTACCTAGTAGAGATAAAGCAACTTGTATGCAAGGACAGAATGGTCAAAGATTTAACATTCCCACAAAAATATATAAAATGCACATATTAAAATGCATTGAGAAAGACATACATCTGGGTAAAATGCAAAATAGAAAAAGAACAGCCTGAATGTTCTTGTGAGAAGTAAAAACAGTTTCTCGTGCCCTGATATAAACATGGATTTTACAAGAATGTTAGTGGAATTCAGGAAAAAGCAATGAAACTGAAATAGAGATTTTCACATCTCCTATAACTATCGACCCATGCGTGTAGGTTAATTTTGGAGAATCCCATGTTGCTTTTGAGGAACAGAGATCTATTTTTCCTTGAACACTATATATTCTTATTTCTTTGTTGGACCTTATTTTTTCTCTGATTTAGTTTTAAACTGTTCATTGGGTTAACTTATATGTATTATTTTATTCACATGGTGTGGATTGATACTGTTTGTAAGAGTTCCTTTTTATGAAGATTGGTTGTAGTTATTGGTAGTTGATTTAAATCCCAGCTCAGCCAAGGAAACCCCACTGAGTGACCTTGGACAAATCACATTCTCCCAGCCTCAGCAAAAGTTAATGACAAATTTCCTTTGAATAAATGCTGCCAATAAAAGACCCCATATCTGTTCACCTTAAGTTGCAGTAAATTGGAAATGACTTGAAGGCATACAATGACAACAAAGCTGCTTTGGGCTCAGCTTTGTAGAAAAACAGCATACAAATAAAGAGATGATAATAAGAATATATCTGAACAACAAATAGTGCAAAAAAATATGAACAACTCTCACCTTGGTACCCTTGTTCTGTACTTCCTGGAAGCACCTGGGCTAGCCATGTGGTTGCACAATTTGGGGGGGGGGTTGTCTGAGTATCTGAATTTAGCAGTTTCCTTCCTCCCACATTCATTTCCTTTGGTCCTCATTTTTCCCTATCCTGAAGATGCTAAAATTTAGGGAAATTACAAAATTCTTCCAAAAATGAGCTGAAACAAAATTCTTGATGATTTAGACTGGCCAAATTCAAATTGATACAGCTATTCCAAGAATGGAGAAGTCTGTCTAGTAACTTCTTGCTATACAGACGCACAAGAACAAGAACATCAAAGGAAAAATTAATAACCCTAATTCACCACTGTCAAGGCTGAATGTATATGGACTGAAAACCAGACTTTAGCCATTTCCACACTGAACTGTTATAGGCTATTATTCCACTTTCAACATCTTATGGAATCCTGGAGTTTGCAGTTTAGGGAGGGGCCTTTGAGGCTCCTCCCTAAACTGCAAACCCCAAGGTTCCATAGGATGTTGAAAGTGGAATAATAGCACTATAACAGTCTAGTGCAAAAATGGCCTTTGAAGAGTTAAGCACTTAAAGCCCTAGATATGGATAAGATGAATCAGTTTTAGTGTCTTCTTCCAGTTTAGTCCCAAAATGGGGAAGGGTGGAAGCCATGCCCTATGAGGAATGGCTTAGGGAGCTGGGTATGTTTAGTCTGCAGAAGAGAAGGTTAAGAGGGGACATGATAGCCATGTTTAAATATTAGAAGGGATGTCATGTCGAGGAGGGAGTGGGCTTGTTTTCTGCTGCTCCAGAGACTAGGATAAGGATTAATGGATTCAAGCTGCAGGAAAGGAGATTCCACCTGAATCTCAGGAAGAACTTCCTGACAGTCAGGGCTGTCCAGCAGTGGAACATGTTGCCTCAGAGTGTGGTTGAGTCTCCTTCTTTGGAGGTTTTTAAGCAGAGGCTGGATGGCCATCTGTTGGGAATGTTTGATGTGTGTTCCTGCATAGCAGGAGGTTGGACTGGATGGCCTCTGTGGTCTCTTCCAACTCTATGATTCCATGATTCTATATGATCATGTGTGTGAAATTTCATAATACCTTATCAAACCCAAACTCAAATAAATATATCTTATCCTTCTCCTGATCCAGGAGGGCTCTCCCTATGTTCCAACTATTTATTTAAAACAAAAAAAAAGGGGGAAGAAATCAATGTGATTAAGCCTAACCTAATCACATTAATGGCTTTCACTTTTTCTGTGACGAATGTGCTATTTACCTGATAGGGAATCACAAATATCATAAAAGCTAGAGTGAGATGGGGGTGAATTAGATAACAATCCATAAACCCAAGAATGGAGGGGGTGTAGGGGGACTTAAGCCCCCACTAAAACTGGGCTGGATGGCTCAGCCCCTCCTGAAATAATCAAGCACCAAGAATCAGGGCTACCAAGAACCCCATGTAGCTGAGCCCCTGAGGAACTACCAGACAGAAATGTCATCATTCATAACCATCTTTGCATTTGCTTAATAGGGTCTTATCTATTTTCCACTTTCCATGATATATTAATTTTACACTTCAAATGCTTTTATAATATTTCATTTATTATTTTGTTATTATCTTTTTATCAGTCACTCAATTAACTGTTTTAGTTATTGATGTTGCTATTGTTGTTCGCTGAACTTTGTGGGTTTTTTTTTAACTGTTTTGCACGCATATAAAATTCACAATGGCCTTTCTGCCAGTTTTGAGCACCTACCTTGAGAAAGAGTTTTAGACTTCCTCTTCTGGCCTTCCTACAAAAGTCTGTTCCACAACAAATGCTTCCTTTGCTACATCCCTTGATTGAACTTGTTAGCATAATTTCTCTCAGTCTTCTTGATCTGTTTTTTGGAATCAAAGACTCTCCAGAAATCAGGGAAAGTGAAATGAAGATGGAGTAGGGAGACATTTGTAAAGTTTTTTTTTTCTTTTTACATGACTGGTTTCCCAATACAAAAATGGGACGAAAGGTCACATGGATCCTTTGTATGAGCTTTCTGGGTGAACTTGGTCAGAATCAGGTGTAGCTGCAAGGGATGAAATATAATCTTTTCAGAACACCAGGGATGATGAAAAGGATGCTCACTAAGCATTGTAGAATCCAATACAGAGACAGGCTCCTTCTCCTTTCTGCTGTAGCAGACAGGTAGCCACTAAAATTCATAGGGAAGTCCTAACTGATAATGGCTTGTTTCTCCTTTTCCTTTTCATAGATTCTTTCTGTCCTGGTTCCAGTCAAATTGGTGGCAAACAGTCATGTAGGGATGGGGGGAGATGGGGGAAATTTGTCCTGGGTGGCAATTTTTGGGGGAGCATCCCACACGCCATGGCCATGATCTCCCCCCTTCACACACTCCAAACTCCGCCACTGGTGGCAAAGAACAGAGGGCAGTCACTGGAACAGCTCCAACAGCAGCAATAGCATAGTCTCTACGTTGCTGAGTATAATAAACATTTTTTAAAGGTAAAACTTAGACTTTCCAAAGCCCTTTGACACTACCAATTATATTACCAGGACTCCATTTTATCTGACATGGGTGCTTCCTCTGGAAACCTGGGGCTTGTAGTGTGGTTAGTCACTTGCACTCTCTGGCTTCTAAACATCCCTCCCTAAACTACAAATCCCATGATTCCATAGGATGTTGCCATGACAGTTCAGGTGGCATCATAGTGTTATGACTTTATAATGTGAAATGGGCCTCTAGTCTCCCAAACTGAAATCTGGGCCTGAGCTTTGCAAACTTTCCTGATATGTCAGATTTAGGATTGAATTATTCTGTCAATCTATCAGTCTGGATTTCTCTCATTCTCATACTTTCCTTAACTTGAGTTCATCCTAATTTTTTTTTAACATTAACAGAAACATAAACAGAAATACTTGCAGGCATTTACTGCAATTTTCCTAACATATGTGATATTGTTAATATACAATTTTTCAATTAGGTTTTTTTTTACTATAATTACATTTTGTGTATATTTCCCACTAATAGACACAGTTTTGTGCACAGTTTTGTGTAATACAAGGTTAGGAATCATGTGATCTTCTAGCTATTGTTAAACCGCAGATTCCAGCATCGCTATGCAGTACAGCCAATGGTAAGGAATGCTAGAAATCACCATTCATGAGCATCTGTAGAACCACACAATTCCCACATTTGTGTTAGTCCAGGTTAAAATGGGTTTATGCAATCTAAAGGACATAGCTTGAACTAACAATTGTATCTATCCTTTTTTTTAACATGAAGTTTCTGTTTTGACACTTTCTTATGTTTAATATTATGTTGATTTGCATGTCACTTGAGTGTATTTCTGAGCCAAAAGAACTTCAAAAATATTTTTTAAAATTTTCCCCAACTGGAAACTTTATCAATCAGAAGTTCTAGTAATTTTTACTTATTTCAGTCAAATACCTCAGAAGAAAACATATTCTGGTTAATGTGCATTTGTTGATCTCTTGTTGTCTTATTTTTGGCGGCTGCTGCCGTTTTGTTTTCTGGAATATGTCAGCAGGAGGGAAAGTGTAGTTGGAGTTCAAAGCTCTTCATTCCTTCAACAGACACCTCCACATCAGAAGGCAAGATCAGTCCCAGGTCAGTTTGTGAACTGAAAAACCTTTTTTCTGTTCTCACTTCCCAAAATCTGGAGGTCACATAGCCTTAGGGTATCAGAAAATACACCTGTCATTGTGTCATGCAAAGGTTAAGGCATGCTAAAGCTAATCTTCTCTGATTGAAAGAAACAGCTGCTGCCACAGATTTCCCACAATTTTTTTCCTGTTCTTTCTGCCTGAAACTTTCACTAACAGAACACACACGCGCACGCACAAACACACACACACAGAAATAATGTAGTCCATAGTGCCCCCTTCCCACCAGAATGAATGCAGCCTCAGACTGCTCCTGCAGAATAAAAGCTTTTTAAAAAGCTAGCCAAATCAAAGGTGCTTATCTGAATGTGTCAAAAAGGAATGAATTGAAGACAACACACACACCAAATCAGACATACAGCTACTGTTGTCAGTTTGAAGAGTTTTTTCCTCATGTTCCAATAGATATCAGGCAGATCGAAAATGTGGCATAAATTCATTTTCTGGGACCTGGCAGTGAAGTAATGTTAACACACACATAATGGTTATAACTAAAGCAAAATAAGTATGGAGATGACTGAAAAGCAAATCAAGGTCTATGCAGGTATACTGGAATGGGCACCCTTTTCCAAGTAAGATTCTGCCAGTAGCTATTGACTGGACACTTGTTCATTTATGAGTGAGGTTGCTTAGCTGGCTCATTCCCATGCTTTTATCCTACAATATACCAATAACATCTGAATAGTAGTATCACAAAAACTTTATTCTATTAGAGGCTTGGAGATGTTCACTCCACTACTGACCCCTGTACTCCCGTCCACATCTCATTTATTTCCTGGCCTTCCTACACTGAATAGGGAAACCTGACCATTCATATTGTTACCCTGTCTGCTGGGGGTCCCTTAGGGGATTCCCGACACTTGTCAAAATTATCACTTGTGGGGAAAATTAGCTATACACTGCTGTAGCAATGAGAAAAGGGCAGGGTAATTCAAGGGATCTTGAGCCCAGCTTTACGAAGTCAGACCACAGACTTTCAACTTTCAGTACTGTTCAACTTTCAGTATTTTATTGGAAAAGATGTCAAAATCCACACAGGCACACTGTTCCATTCACTCACACAAGCATACAAGGGCTATAGAAATTTAAAAATAGGTGAAAATTTAGAAAGGCATAGGGGTTTGGGGGAATACTACTTGATGAGAAATCTTGAAGACATGAGTTGAAACCTACTCAGTGCAGCAACTGAGGGGAGCTCTTCAGAAAAACAGACAGCATGGAGATCTCTCTCTCTCTCTCTCTCTCTGGGGGCTCTGAAGAGTGATACAAAAAGGGGGTCTAGTTATAGGAAAAAGCATGTGAGAGGGGGAGATAGAGTCTTTCCTGAGAAGACCAGATGGATAGATTTTACGAAGATGGATTTCAGCTTTGTAGTATAAAGAAAATACAGCCAGGTATCTTTATAGTTCCTGCAAAATTGTTATCTCCTCTGGGGATGCAGGCATAACATTCCTGGCTATTTGAAATGTTAATTTGATCCCGGAGACCTCTCGTCTCCTGTTGGCACTATAGCTGAAAGTCCATTTGCATGGTCTGTGTGAACCATTTCCAAGATTCACCTGGGATACTTGACAGAAACCAGTGCTAATTTTAACCTTTGGTCTGTTTCAGCTGCCTCCAGTAGACCTCTATAGCTCACTATATTCAATATAAAGAATTATACTTCTCAGGGCAGCGTTTACAAGGTAGGATAATAATATTTCTCATTCAGTTCTGGAACACTCACTATTAGAAGGGCAGAGTTAGCACACAGAGATATTGGGGTTTGGGATGGGATGGCATATGGGCTAGGGTGTGGCTAATACATGTAGCCCTTGCGCCTAGGGATTAGAGATAGGAAGGATATTTTTAAATATTTGGAAAATGGTCAAAAATGTGTCTCCTGAGTTTCAACAAAAATCCTACTGACAACCAATCCTGGACTTATGGGAATCTTTGCAGTTTGGGACTTCTTCTATGCAAAATCTACATGTGGTTGCTTTGGGGCATAAAAATACATGCAAATCTTGTGCAGAATAAGTCCCAAACTATGAATAGTTTTCAAAAGCTGCACAGTTTTGAAAGACTATCTCATAGCAAGAAGAAAGTTGCTAAAATTACTCATTCCTTCCTCCCCACCAAAAATGATCAAAGAATAGTATACTTATTAAGAATAAGAATATCTTTCCATCCTAGATATAAAGAAATTTGAGTAAATTATTCAAAACCAAAGAGAATGAATATGGTGTAAGTTTTGGTGTTGGACTATGGCTCTGGACACCAGGGTTTGAATCCCTTCTCAGCCATGGAAACCCATTGGGTAAACTTGGGCAGGCCACACTCTCTCTACCTCAGAGAAAAGCAAAGGCAAACCCTCTCTGATCAAATCTTGCCAAGAAAACCCCATGATACATTTGCCTAAGGGTTGCCATAAGTTGGAAATGACTTGAAGGCACACAATAACAAATTCAAAGCCAAGCTGAAATATAATTCTACACCATCTGTTCTTGCCACGCTCAATAGGTACAACTGTTCCTGTCATGGAGAGGACTATATTGTTTTTTACCTGTTCTAAAGATATGTTGCCTGCTATATCCAGCTGAAATGAAATTCATCCCTGTCTATGTCAGTCAAATTGAATAGGTAAAGCTATTTGCTGAAAAGAGATGATCATGCTATACTTGTCTGCCATGTAACTGTTAAAGATGAGAAGTTTCTCTGAAAAAAAAAAGGGGGTGTCTCTCAGGAAAATAAAAGAAAGAGATGGCAATCTGAATTTAGCCCTAATGTCACTGAACACCCATATATTCAAAATCAAAATTTTAGGAGTTAAATGCTCAAAACCCTGGCCTTGGATGGATGAATCTGTAAATTTTGCTTTTTCCTACATTCTTTTTTTATTAATGTAAACTTCTTTCTATTCTGAATGTGAAGTAAAGGGTGGGAATTTTGGTCAATTCTTGTCAAGAATGCACTGAACTGAACTGAAATACCACCACTACCACCCAATTCCAAACTATTCTCTTCATATGCAGTGTTTACCCTGATTGAGACATTGTGCTTGGACAGAACAGGAAGCTCTTCAGAATCACACAGGTACTTCCCTTCCAACATCAATAGCAGAGTACCAAGGAATCACAAATCTTGGGCCCTTTCCACATCTTGCCCTCTTCTGGCTCTGGGGTGTGGGGATCGCACGAGCAGCCTCTGGCGAGAGTCTCTCACGTCCAGGGTCCTTCGGCTTCACACGAGCTGCCTGCTCACACAAGAGCCCCATCTCTTCATTCCACAGTACAGCCTGGGACTTTCCCAGACTGCGCTGGGGCAGGAAGCATGATTGGTGTAGGTCTGAAGGCTCCATATGTCAGGTAAGTGCACGCGGGGCCTGGGAGCAATGAGCAATCATGCACCATTTTTGGCTTCTAGCAGAAAATGAAAAGGTGCATGATTGGCACCTGCCGGCCCCTGGAGTGTCGCATGATTGTGAGTGCATCGTGGAGATCATTCCTCACAATCGTGCAATGCTCCAGGCCCTCTTTCACATGGAAAATGCTGTGCGAAAAGGGCCTTGGACATAGCATCTCCAAGGCTCCTAGATGATCAACTGGATTGTTGCCTTCTAGAGTCATAGTCTTCTTGAGTATAAATGGAAATAGGCTACAGAGTTGTATATCTCAGCAGTTATAATGAGCAAGCAGCCTGCTTTCTCTGAGTTGGGTGTGTATAAATGCAAGATTGCCTCTTTCCTTTTCCACTGGGCGAAATGGCAGTGAAGGAAGGTAAAATATAGATTAGATTCTACTAGTCGGTTTTCAGGTAAGTAAATGCTTTCTTATTCCACATGTTTTAATAACAGTATATAAACATGCAAGTAAAAATTGAAAAAAAAAAAACTAGAATGGTAGGCTGTGTGTTAATTGCTTAACTTGTAGGCTCAGGCCTTTCCATAGCTTACCTGGAATACGAGACTTTCATCTGTTGCTGATGTTGGTCTTGTTACTATCTTGTCATCCAGGTCTGTTCCATTTCTTTATTATTTTGCATATTTTATCCAAACTACATATACGTATTAATTGTTCATTTTTCTCTCAGAAAATGTGCTTCAGCTGCTGAGAATGGTGCCATACCACTTTGGGAAGGGTGAAATCTGTGCTGGTCTAAGATCCAATCTGTATGATAATCCAAAGAGTGTAGGCTGGGACTTTTTCTGATGGAATTCACAAAGATCAAATGCCCCAGATCTCCATAATGTCAGATTAGGAATGAGATGGGAGGTGGATTCGTTAAAAAAGGTTCAAGGCTCAAACACTTGAAAGGAACACTTTCTCCCATTCAACCTGGTTCTTAGAGTAAGTTTACCATATGATTCCTTTCTCCAAATACGATCTCTTTAGAGGTCAGGTTACAACAGGGTTGGACAACTATTGGGGATTGTAGGCTCCAACGGAACCAAGGGACCTGAGAGAACTGCTCCTCACAGCCTCATCTCCCCAATTTGTGGGATGACAGATGCCCTTGAGGTCTGAAAAATGGCCTTGGGATACTTTCTCTATCCCAGTTTATCAAAAGGAATAGTGCTTTCTTAGCAATAGTTCCTGAGGGAGGGGTACGTACATTTGGCACAAACTTTTCTATCTTTTAAAACAATGGAGAACCCAGATCACCTACAAATTCCTTGGTATTTAGTATCTTTTTAAAGTTCCCTGACTTTTAATCTGAAAACCAGTGTAATATACTAGTTACAATAGTGGACTGGGAGTTGGGAGACACAGGTTCAAGGGTCAACTGAGCTGTGAAATTTCCTGAGTAACTTTGTACCAATCTCTCTCCCACTCCTTCCCTCAGCTTGACCCACCTCACAGGGTTTTTATGAGGATGAAATGAAGAAAGGAAAGAAGTCATGTAGACTGGCTTGTGCCTATTGGAGTTAAAATGAGATATAGCTGAATGTAATAAAAATAATTATGGTTTGATCTGCTAGTGTTTTGAGCAGATTTATTGTTGTTTTACCTGCTGTTCCATTTTTGAAAATGGTTTTGAAATAATTGATTAAAAAAGGTAGATAAGATGTTCTAAATTAAAGAAGCAAACTCTGAAGTTAGGTAAGAAATATAAGAGCAAAGTCGAAGAAAGTTAATAAGAAGGATTTACCCCTGGAATATCTATCTTTGCATACTGGATGTAAAGTAAACACAATAAGTATTATTTGTCTAACTATTTGTTTGTTTTTCTTCCCAATAGCATAAGGGTACAGTATACATTATTGGTGATCATTTTTATAAAAACTGTTCTTCTGAAGTCTGCCTTCATCCACGGTGAAGCAGACTCTTTCTGTAAAATTGGCTACCAAACAGAGGTACAATTAAGTGGTACTACCAGGAAAAGATTAAATTGGAATTTGCAGAAATAGCATCTAAGCAAACTCTGCCTTCAATCCACTCCATTATTACTGTTATTACATTTAATCAACAATCTTTCATGTCCATTAAAAAAAAAAAAAAACAAGGAAAAGGAGAAGCAAACAAATGCCTTCCAATGTAGATATAAAAAGAACCTTATCAGCCACAAATATGTTTGTCTGATTTTGTAACTATGGAGCTTTTGCTTCTAAAATGGAAGTTGCTGGAGAAAGACTGAAATGAATGGAAATGCTTATTAGTGCTGGTACAAAAGAAGAAAACATTCCCTCTTGGGAGGGGGGATATTAATACACCTTGTGCAAGTGACTTTTCTTCTGCCAGGAAGTTCAATAATCAGATGATGATGTTGATGATGTCAATGGTGACAACTTTCTTTTTCCCTTGTCCCTTTTAACATAACACGGCCCCAGGCTAGTAACATCCCCAAGGCTATAAACAAATCAACTGTTAGTCCAGAATGGTTGGCTGACATTTCATTTACATGAGCCACAATAGATAGGGAAACATGGGCCCTTTTCGCATTGAGGCTTCTCGCGCGAGCGGGGGAGGGCGGCTCGCGCGAGAAGGCTCCTCCGGGAGGCTGCCGTTTCCCTCCTCCTTCCTTCTGCAGGCTAAGGAACTAGGAAGGAAGCGGCAGCCTCGCGCGAGCCGCCCTCCCCCCTGGGGGAAGCAGGACGCTGTCGTGTCCGTCCCCCCCCCGCTCGCACGAACCAGGAGGCTGTCGCGGCCATCGCGCTAGCGTCCCACCCCGCCCCTTCCTTCCACAGGGGCGGAGGGAAGGAAGTGCGACCCGGCCGCCTCCCCGATGCTCCGCACAGGAGGTAAGTGTGCATGGGCTCCGGGAGCGTTGCGCAAGCGTGGGTGATTTTGGCTTTGAGACGAAAATCAAAAAACCCGCGAACGCGCCGCTGCAGCCCCGTGAGCGTGGCGGAAGTGGGAGTGCGTCGTGCAGAGCGACGCTCCCACTCCCGTGAGGCTCACGGGGCTATCGCGCGACAGAAAGCCCGTGCGAAAAGGGCCATGTTCTGCTTTTGAAAGATGGCCTGGTTTTTCCCCACCCCTACAACCTGTGACTCTCTTCAAAACAAAATAGCCTATTCAATGGTGCACGACGGAGAAAAATAATCCTTTGTCATTTTGAGCCATTGTTGTCAACTTTGTGACCTAAACAGGAGCTGCCTCATTACGTGATCAGGACCCACCTTGGGATATTGCCGAGCCCAACCTCCTGAATCTCAGGCGTTAAGATGTTGGACACCTAGCTTCACTAATAAAAGTAGGTTTTACTGAATCAAACAGAATTTTTATAAAAAAGAAAACCTCCATGCACAACTTCCCAGGGGTTCATCCTATTGAGCTGAATGGGACTGACTTGTATCTAAAGCTAAGAGGGTGTTTTTAGTTCAATAGTAAATTACTTGGGCAGTGCTTTAAATGAAAAATCAGCAGGGCTGGTTGTACAAATTGAAGCTGATAGACACAAGCATAATAATTTATTCATCTAGTAGCTGTTTTGATAGTTACAATAAGTTTATTTAAGGCCTTTCTCACCATCAGTAGTAGCCATTCTATTTTGTACTGGGCTGGAGTAAAAGTTGATGTCCACTTCTGTGAACATTTTCACCTCCACTGAGCATTTTCACTGAACAAGTCTCCTCCTACTGAGGCCCAATAGCTCCCTGGCTGAGAATTCTAAAGTCCCCTCCCTAAACTGCAAAGCTCATGATTCCACTGGATCTTGAAAGTGGAATAATAGCGCTATAACAATGTAGGGCAGAAATGGCCAGAGTCAGGATAGCACTATAAATTATTAAACAAAACACCTCTCTCCTAAGGTAGCAGTAAAATATCATGGTTATGTATTTGCATTTTGAGAACCAGAATGGTGTAGTGGTTTGAGCATTGGACTACAACCCAGGAGACCAGGATTTGATTCCCCACTTGGCCATGGAAACCCATTTGGTGACCTTGGATGCATCACACTGAGCCCCAGAATATCCTGTGGTAGGTTTGCTTTAGAGTCATCATAAGTCAGGAAAGACTTGAAGGCACACAACAATAACAATTTACATTTCATTAATCCAATGATTTGATTGAAGACAGAGGAGGGATCAACACTCATCATTTTTCTTTAACTACAACTAAAAGAAGCCCTTGGGAACTTTGGAGGCCATCCTAGTAGAAACAGCACTTATTGAATAACAGAATTAGTAGGCCTGGTTTTATAGGAAGATGTGATATAAACAGCTTGCTGGTGCTATGTGCTTGATGCAAATAGGCAGTACGATCCTAAATAAATAATGTTCCAGGTGTACAGGGTTAGGAATAGCCTGTTATGCCGGGTGGAATGGCCTTTCTGTTGGTTGAACTGTCCACATGCAGCATAACCCTCCTTCTGTAAACTGATCTCAGAAGTAAGCCATCAGAAGCATCTGCTGAGATTAGCTAGCAAAAGCACAAAAAGGAGGCAGAGAAGAAGAGGAGAAAGGAAGTAGCTAAGTTACAACCTGTACTTCCTCAACTAAGGGGCAAAGCCACAGTGCCAGCAGAAGGTTGGGTCAGGATAGGATTAAGTAATTCCTACTGTTCTTAATCTGAGGCCCTTTTCGCATGGTACCTTTTTGTGCGACGGGGGAGGGCGTCTCACGTGAGAAGCCTCGTCCGAGATGCTGCCACTTCCCCCCTCCTTCCTTCCGCAGGTCGCTTCCTGTTTGCGCGACCGTCGCGCGAGCACCCCACCCCTTCCTTCCGCAGGGCACTGTGGGAGATGTAGGCTGTGCTGGAGGAAGGAAGCGTGACCGCACCGGCTCCCCAACGCACCGCATGGCAGGTAAGTATGGGCTATTTTTGGCTTAAAGCTGAAAATAAAAAAATACGCCTGGGCCCCGCTTCAGCCTCGTGAGCACCGCGCAAGTGGGGGTGCGTCGTGCAGAGCGACGCTCCCGGGGCACTCACGCAAGCAAAAAAACATGCGAAAAAGACTTGAGAGAGGTTTGGATTCAACACAGCCTTGGCTAGTCTAGTGCCAACTCAGCTGGCCCTCTGGCAACTTTGTGACTTAGCACTGTGCTCTAAAATTGATGATATTTCTACTCACACAGTCTTTTTCTTCCAGCACTTCTTGTTCAAAGTGCTTTCTCATCTTCATATGAATTACTGCTGCTGGTTGAAAACGTAGAATGAAGGTAGTGCAGCCCCAGATTTGGTGTAGCATGCTATATTTTTTTTATTCATTTTTAAATAAGGACACAAAACACATCATCTCCTAAGTCAGCTTTGGCTGCAGAAGATTAACAGAACAATCCAGCAAATGCTAAGTACAGTTAAGGCCCACAGAAATCAATAGGATGAAAAGGCTTAAGGATGTGTTCCACAGATTTCACTGGGCTTTTAATGCATTTAGCTTGCTATGGATTGTGCCATAACGATAACACTGCAGATCAGCGGCTAACATTTTTCCTCCTATTTGGGAGAAGCTTATGGGCAGTTGGTAGGCTGCTGATAGCCATCCTAGAGATAACATCCGAATGCTGTCTAACATTATTGTTCAGTTCTCTGAAATCACTGTGAGCCTCACATAGCTTGGATCCTCCTCCAAAAGAAAACAAAGAAGCTGAAACAGCTACAGAAAATTCCAATTCTGGAAAAAAAAATGGGGGGGTCCTCCCACAGGACTGTTATGCTGTTAAAATCAGACTTTATCTCCATCTACCATTCCCACCCAAAAGGTCTTCTGGGGAAGGAAATAGATTTCTCCAAATTTCTTTTAGGCAAATACAGAATGGAGACTCAAAAAAGATTCCTGTATAGGCTGCTACGGAACATCATTCATTCATTCAAAAATTTCTAATCCATCCTAAATGAGATCAAAAGATCTCAGGGAAGCAAGTAAACGAGTAAAAAATTCCTAAACAATTCAAAAAGTTTAAAATGTTCAAACAGTGTGCTATGATTTAGATAGCCTAAACACTTATGGGACAATGTGACAATTGAAAACACAACAGTGGCCTTAACACAGAGCCAAGGTTGGCACTGAGCATAAACATGGGCACTTCAGACATTCCAAAGGTCAGCAAACAAGCTGAGGCTGAATTTGTATTTATGCAGCAGCATCCAGATTCCTCACAGTTGTATTTCAAGAACTGAAATATAATTAATACCTACTGGATTTTCATTTCCAACTCTTTCCCCACAAAAGCTGCCAATGCTGCTACCTTATGTTTTATTCATGTTCTGTCTTTTGTTTCTTTCCTGAAAGGGGAGCCACAATATCTATTGTCCTACATTTGGACATCATTAGGCTTTCTGCAATCAAGTGCTTTGTCTGAGATTACAGGTTACACCAACAAAAGGGTCCTGAGTTTGTCTGCAAAGACAGGTGAAGGTGGGTATTCATCATACAGCAAAGGGTCCTTTGGATGATCAGACTGCATGACTAATTGCATATCCTGGATTTGTGGTCTTACTGTATCTACTGGGGAAACAAGAGCTGGCCAAAGATAACTCCTAGGCTGAACTTAATTAGATGCATTCTCTTCCTCTGCCTTTCTCTGGCCAGCTCAAGACTTTTTGCTGCCTGAGATAAAGGACAAGATGACAAACTTATTTTATTTTTATCCAGGTTTTCTCCTGAATGAGACTTAGGGTGGCTCACAACACAAATCAAAACAAGGTGCATAAGTGAAACCTTAATAATAAAACATTTAAATAAATTGAACTACCATATTTAAACACCTGTTCTTTCAAACAATAAAAAATATTTTAACGAGACAGTAACAATAAGAGGCCTTTCTGCAAATGCCTGTTCAAATGCCTGTCAGTAGAAGGAAAGCAAGGAAGAAGTATACTTCGTCTCCTGTGGCAGAGAGTTCCATAGCCTAGGAGCAGTCCTTGAGAAGCATCTCTCTCATGTCCTTACCAAACTTACCTGTGAAGATGGTGGGACCAGGGCCACTTCCACACTAAGCTGTTATAGCGCTATGATTCCACTTTCAACCTCCTATGGAATCCTGGGATTTGCAGTTTTGGGAGGAGCTGGCTGTGCGGAAGTGGCCCAAGAGAAAGCCCTCCTCCAAGAATCTTACAATTTGGGCAAGTTCATATAAGGAGATACAGGCTCTGTTGAATAATGCATCAACATGTCGGTAATTCAGTGGTTTCAATGGCTCTGCTTTTGGTGGAACTAAAATAATACTTACACCATTTCCACTCTACCCTGTTATAGTGCTTTTATTCCACTTTCAACATCCTGTGGAATTCTGGGGTTTGTAGTTTACTGAGGCCAAAGAGCTCTCTGTCTGAGAATTCTAAATACCTCTCCCTAAACTGCAAACCCTAGGATTCCACAAGATGTTGAAAGCAGAATAATAGCACTATAACACTGCAGTGCAGAAATGGCCTTAGGCCCTGGCCTGCTTGTGTTTTTGTTCTTGTATTTCATTATATTGCACATTGGCCAATCCCCCACCTCCTGTGGGAAAGCATTCCATATTTAACAGGAAAAAAGTGTGTGAGATGCATTCTTTGATATGTTCAAGTTTAATGCCTTAGCGGTCACTACACGATTTCACTTGGCAGCTCAGAGTGACTTTCAGTGATGAGATCACTTTGCAATAGAACCCCAGGCCTGCATAGACCAGAGAATGATGAAAAATAAGGTAGAATGGTGTTGAATATATTCATACACTTGCAAACCAACAGCAAGGATGCACCGAGAGTCCCTACCAGTTATTATTTCTGCTTTCTTAGATCAAGATTGTAGAGGGCCTTGATGTATGTTAAATGTATGTGTAAATATGTTTCTGCCTATTTGACATCCAATACAAATCTATTTTCTCTCTCTCTCTCTCTCTCTCTCTCTCTCTCTCTCTCTCTCTCTCTGTTGTGGCAAGAAAGAAACAGCTGCTATAGCATAGGAAGGATTCATTAATTCTCAGTTTGATTATTAAAACTGTCAGAAGTCTTATATCTGGGGGTAAAAACTATAATCATTTGCATTAACATTATGCCTTTCATGAAAATATCAGGCAATGAATTTCATATATTAGTTATGCTTCCCAATATCTGTGAAGAAACACACAAATCTCTTTTTTTATTCCAGAGGGCATGAATGATTATGACTGAATATAAACTCAAGACAAAAAAATTGAAAATTAATTCTTAGCAAAGTTCCCATAGTTGATTGCTCCTGTGTTCAGGTCAAACATTTAGTGAGGGCAGTATATAGCCTATGTGTCTGAAAGTCCAGCTCTCTAGTTATTGCAACAATAACAATCTGATTTGTTGCACTCAGAATTCAAGATACCCTACTGAAGAAAAAGAGGCAAGCACCTAAATTCTTTGATGTTCAACAAAATACAACAAAATCCCAAATCCACAAAACAGTGATACCTAAAATTTGATTTTGTTGTATTTTGCTCCACAGTCTACACAGTGACCCCAAAATATGTTTCCTGGATTTGAAGGTACTGATTTTTGCTACAATGGGGGGAATTTTAACAAGAGGAGGCTCAAGGACTGAGCCTTAACTCTTTGAGGTTTTTACCTACAACAAAGGTAAAATTTTCATTTGGATGACAATTGGCAAGTTTTGAACATGTCACAGTACAGAGAGTTCTTAAGAAAATTGATGTTTTTTGTCTAAGAGGCAAAGAAAGGGATATTCTGGATCTCAAGGGAAGTTACTATTACTAATGAAGTTGAAATTATATTACCTGTCTTTTACTGCCCTTTGTCCCTTGTCCCCACTTAACCAAGAAGCAGAGTGGCCTCTGCCTGCACTGACATTCATCTAGACTATCTTAACTGACAACAGTTAAAAAGAAAGAGAATGTAGGCTGATAACTCTAACATCTTAATCTTTTTTCTCCTAATTTTTAACATCTTTGCCTGATGAATAAGTCAGTGAAGCATTGAAAACTTGCATGATATATTCTGTGCATTTTAGTTGGCCTAATAATGGGATAGCTGTTTTATAGATTTTAGATTTTCAGGCCACCCCTGAATATGTTTGTTCTTCAGGACTTAGTTGGAGGTAATCCATTTGCACATCAATACACTTTTTTTTCTGTGCAGAAAACATGTTTTGGGGCAGGAAAAAAAAACCCTTTATTCAAAATACCCTGATTCCTTTGTAGAGTGAGGTGGCATCCTGTTAGCAACTTATCCATGCATAAGTTCTCCTACAGAAGCAGTTGGACAATTTTATCCAGCGCAGAAGTTTCAGTTCACTGGAAGATTGGGGATGTAGAGTTCTCCATGTGCTGCTACTATGCATGTAGTGTCCTTGTATATCACACATGCAGGTTAATTATGTGTTGCAAGTGCAGATGTGCATCACAGATTGCATCTGTACATTCCACACATTTGCTCATTTGGGTATGCAATCACAATTTACTAATACATAATTGTCACATAATTCTGTGAATGGAAAGGTACCTTCAGAGAGAAAGAGAAAAAAAAACTACTAGAAATGATTCAACTAATTTTGGGAGGTCGCACTACACAGCCTGTCGTGGTGAAGATCTGCTCTTCAAAACTCTTGTTGCAATGTAGGTTGGTGTTCTTTGTTTTGTTCCCCCTCGATTTCTTTTTCTCTCTTTAAGTTTTAGTCCAACAATATGTGGGGGTGGGGATGGCAGCTTTTGCAAAAGTTCTGTATCACTACTTCCTTTGTTTCTCAACAAAACTGACCAAAGAAAAGATTTCAAAAATCACTTTGCAACTGGGATAAATTCTGGTTTGATGGTGTCCCACTTTATACAACAGCTAATGGGATTCTTCTCCCGCCATCCTGTTCCAATAAGTGAATACAACTACGATTCTAATTATATCTCATGTTTCCTTCTGAGCTTGAATTATTTTACATCTTTCAGCAAAGAAAGCCCATCCAATCTCTGAGGAACATGATTTATTCAAAGATGCATAAGCTCAGTGAGTGGAAAACAGCTTGAAAATATGGCTACAGGACAAAGAAAAGGGGACAAAAATGAGAAAACCCCAACAAATATGAATGCAAAATTAAGGACTCAAACAGAGTTCTGTAGAACAGGAGATTATCTGGTGGAATATAACATTTTGAAGCAAAATGTATCATATTAGACTAACATCAGGAGGTAGCATATTCCTTGCTTCTGATAAAAACTGAAAACTTATTCTCATGACAACGCACTTTTAAGGTTACACACAATGATGCCTGGGTGTCAGAGCACTTGTAATATCAACATTCTCAGAAAGAAGTGGTATGGACTCCTGAATCTTGTCTGAGTTTTTACTTGTTTTTTCCCCCTGTGATTTATTTTAACAGTTTCTTCTTCCATAAATCCTCCCAGAAGAAATAATGAAATATAATGCTACTGATATCCCTGCTTAGCCCTGAAGCTCTGTAAATGGCCTTAAGCAAGTCACTATCTCAGAGTTTTCTCTACTTCAGAAACCTTGTGGTAAGAATAAAATTAAATAAGGATTTGGGAGGAAAAGAAAGAAAGAAAGAAAGAAAGAAAGAAAGAAAGAAAGAAAGAAAGAATCAATCTATATTTTTTGCTACTGGTTTCCTCAGCACAGCTAGAGTCAATATTATTCATTGAGAAAAGCCAGCCCTGTTGAGTGTCTGCCTGTCTTAATGCTATTAAAGTAAGTGCATGCAACTTGTTGAGTTGTAATCCCTATTAACCCTAGCCAGCAAAGCCGATGGTAAGGGATGATAAGAATTATGGTCCAGATGTTTTTGTGTTACAATTCCCATCAGTCTTAGCCAGCAGAGGCAATGGTGAGGCATGTTGAGAACAGCAGTTCAACTACATTTGGAGGACCACAGGTTGTCCATTCCTGATTCTACCAGGGCCCCTTTTGCATGCTACCTTTTTGTGCGATGGGGGAGGGCGTCTCGCGCGAGAAACCTCGTTTGAAACGCTGCCGTTTCCCCCTCCTTCCTACCGCAGGTCGCTTCCTGTTTGTGTGACTGTCGCACTGGTGCCCTGCCCCTTCCTTCCGCAGCGCAGTATGGGAGTTGTAGGCTGCGCTGGGGGAGGAAGTGCTACCCGCCTGGCTCACCGACGCACCGCACGCAGGTAAGTGCACGAGGGCACTGCGAGCATTGCGCGAGCATGGGCATTTTCGGCTTAAAGCCGAAAATCAAAAAATGTGCCCGCGCCTCGCTTCAGCCTCATGAGCACCATGCAAGTGGGAGTGCGTCGTATGGAGCGGCGCTCCCATTTGCGCGGCGCTCAAGGGGCGCTCGCTCTAGGAAAAAAACATGCGAAAATGGCCCAGGGAAAAAATAATAAAAGAAATGGGGACCACCCTGTTTACCATCTCTATCTTCCTTCAACAATTGTCTATCTACTAAATCTTTTTTCTTTCCTACCACATGGGGATGGCTCATATGTACAGGAGCAATTGGCCCCATGACATGTGAACACATTGTACATAATTTCTTCGGTGTGTGATCACTGAATGCACTTGTTTATTCAATTTATATATGCCTACCAAATGTGTAAGTCATACAGTGGTAGAATAACGCAATACTATGCAATCTACAAGAATGACCAAATGTAGGCTTTGAAACAGTTCCATATTGTACAATCATGGTTGCTGATGCTGAAGTTGATGCTGCTTCTTCCTCCTTCCGTTTTAATCCTCCTACTCCTACTCCTCTTTATTATCATCATGATTACAGTACTGAAGATATACTGAGTTTCTAAATTCCTTAAACCCAATATGATCTGGTAGTTATTTGATCTACTCAGCAACTTGGTACCAATCACTTGGAATATTCTTTCCTACTTTATAGGGATGATTCATATGGGTAGGAGCTAAATTCCTTAAATCCAATAAGATCTGGTAGTTATTTGATCTACTTAGTAACTTGGTTCCAATAATGCTACAGTAGGTATATTTAACTATCTACATCTCTATCCATAACTTCTCTATATTAAAAGAATGCTGCTGAGATCATAAAAATAAACATATTCAAGTGTGATCATATGAAGGCCCTGTTCATATTGTCCACCTTTCACTTTGACAGGAAAAACAGAAGATAAGATCTTCAAGAGCTGGATGACTGTGTGTACACCATAGCCTGTAGGCAAGGGTGTAGTGCTGTATTTTGGAAGTGCAAATCGTGGTCCTGACACTCTCCATAGTCACACCCACAAAGAATAGGACAGATACGCAAAGCAAGCAGCTATGTTGATGTGGATCAACAAATTGGTTCCACTAGATGTTGTTTTTACAAGGAGCAGGCATTTTGTACAGATCTATCTGACATTCATGTCTTTCCAATGGCCTTAACAATTGGTTGAAGATCAAGTTATCCCCCCAATTACTTTGTACTACAAGAGGGATAGCAGAATACAATATATATTGCCACTGGGAAAATGTATTCCTCTTCCCAGTACTGTCAGAATTAGAAATCCCTTTTCAGAACTGAAATCACTTTTCAGAGGGAAAAGGGAAGCCTGAGGGAGGTAGCAGATGACAACTGTGTCACAGCTAATCAAAAAGGCCTGGCACTTCAATCCTGGGAGACTGGACTTCACTACACTCCTACTTACAGGCAAAATAACTGTCACTAGTGTGATCAGAGTTTGGAATGGTTGTTTTTTTGCAATACAGTTTCCAGAATCCCTCAGCCAGCATGGGTATTGCAACTGTGAAAGTTATTAAACAAACAAAACAGATCTCTGAACTTTTGTGGGAGATCTGAATGACCACATTGCCTGAAGGGTGTACGGAGGAGAAACAGGTCCTTTTTGAACTATGCTTGGTTAAGCATTGGAAAGTAAAGCCTGGACCCCTTTCACACAACACATTTATAGTACTGTGAGTCTACTTTAACTGTCATGGCTGCATCCTGTGAAATCCTGAGTTTTGTATTTTGGTGAAACACTAGAGTTAGCTATAATTGTTTCAATGTTTCTGTTTGTTCCATGAATATTAGGGGCCTATTGCACTAAACAATTATAGCACTATGATTCCAATATGGCAGCTATGGCAAAATTCTTTGGAATCCTAAGATATGTAGTTTGCTCTCTGGAAGAAAATTCTAAATAATCCTACTTATACTGCAAATTCCAGAATTCTATAGAATGGAAGTATGGCAATCAAAGTGGAATCTCAGCTTTACAACTATGTGATATGAAAAGCCCCCTGTTAGATCACTTCTTCTAGAATCTAAGCCAGCATCCTCCTTCTAATGTAGGTCCACTGGGAATACTTTCTGTGTTTACTGAATTCAGTATGGATACCAAATATGTTCCAGTTAGTTGGCATATTAAATATATAGAACTATTAATTTTTGTTGAAATGTATCTTTTGTACATTTAGCATCTGTGTGTGTGCATGTGCTTTCACTTCAACAACAAGCCAATAAAAAATAACGGTTTTCAAAGAGAGGTTGACTTTATTGCTTCCTGTTACAATTATTCACAAATGAATAGTAAAGCAGACTTTCATTATAATTCGGCTGGGAAGTCAGTAAAAAAAAAGCTTATCGCTGCCTTTAAATCTACCACACTACTGATTCAAGTACCTTAATTGTATTTTTGATCTAGTGTGCTACTTTCAAAGAATAAGAGACAGAGATTCTAAGAAAGGCTTCTAATCACATGCCATTTTTTAAATGGGTGATATCAGGGAGAGTATCTCAGCAAGCAGGTTAGACCTCAATGCTAGTCAACTGTTTGATTGTTATCAAAGCTGTCACACAACCAGGACATCCCAGAAAGTCATGAATTTCACTCTGGTAACTGAATCTATCACTATGTGAACACTTCTTTTTACTCAAATTCTGGAAACTATTACTGCAGTTTAGGCCTACTTGGAGATACCCCTAGATATCATTTTGATATCAATAATTTGGGTCTCTTCTAAGACCCTTCTCCACATGTTTGTGAGGCCCCCGGACAAGCACAGACTGGGCTCGGCTACTAATTGCTGAACATTCCATTCTCCACCCAGGCAGGCCAGAATTAGCCAGATCCTTGCTTTAGTGCAAACACCTTCATCATGTATGCATGCTGTTTACAAAGAACTCCCTGCCCCGGGCCGGCACCCTGGCAAGCTGAATACTCAACTTCCAAGCACTGAGCATTTGCATACTATCTACCTCTTTGTCAATTTGGACTTAACTCAATCATGCTAAATTCTGACCTTTCCAAAGCTTTGTCCCGCTCCTAAAACGCATTGTCTTCCCCAAGTATTTCATAGCTTGCAGTGACATTTCCCTCTATAAAAACCCAATTCCGAGACCATCCCCGGATCACTCACAAGTTCCAGACTGCCTTGCTGCCACTCTGCTTGGCGAGCTTCCCCTCAGCTCCACGTGCTGAGATACATCAAACCCCAGCATCACTCTCTATCTTCTTTCCGGGCTTCAGGAACAGGTTTCGTATCACCTGAATCAACTATCCCTTTGAAAATCCCACTATCATACTCACCCCTTTATTTTCCTTAGTTATCTGTGTGCGTGTGTTGCTTACATTGTGTGCCTGTATTTAATAAAGATCATTCATTATTTCCAACACGGTTTGCTTCTTGACTTGGCCTGACCCCATAAACATTGGGTTACAAGATCCTGCTGCGTTACCCTGCCTCTCATAGTGCCAACCAGTGCTCTTGACTAATTTCCCCATCTCTTGTAATTGTAAGGTTATTCAGGTGTCCCTCCCAGGACCCCCAGTAAACAGGGTAACAAAACACTGGGTTCATTTGCTGGTTTGTTTGTTCACATGAATGATAATATAGTTGGGCAATCTCACTGGATCAGGGCCAGCCCTGCTGTTAGACAGAACAAGACAGTTTTCTCAGGCAGTAGATGCTGAGGGTGCAGAGCAGTAGCAAGTTGCTGGGAGGCAGACCTGTGTCCCTTTTTTTAAATACCCCTTAAGGTAGCCTGCTTCTTTCAGGGATAGTGGGAGGTTCTTTCCTGTCACTCTGCGCTTAAGGAAGATTCATCTGCTGGTCTTGAAAAATGAAATGACAGCGGACATTTTGTCTCCTGAGTCAAACAGCAAAAAGTCTTGGCTATCTCAGCACCAATGTAGGCAAAAGAAGAAATGTGAGGGATTCCTCCTTTCATGCATAGTAGAAAGATACACATATTTCCAAAGGGAGGATATTATCTGTCTGTGAGAACAGACAGATATACGTTTCCTCCCTGCACAGCAAACCCAGAAGCATCACAAAAGGAACACAGGAAAGAAAGTGTATGAAATTTTTACAATTTTTTTCCATGAGAAAAAACTTACAGCAGTGTACAATATTTTCAGTGGCTAATCTCAGTGAATTAAACACACTTTTGGGGTGAGAATCAAAAATAAACAGACAAAAAAAACCATATCAATATACTTTGTCATTCATGATATTTAGTCATTCATTTGGGGGAAGACATGGGCCCTTTCCACATATCACTGTCTTGTTTCTGCCACAGAATGGCAGCAGTTGGCAGGTCATGCTTCCACATGATGTGATCGCTGTCCTGCTGCCATCCTGTCATCGAGCGTTGCACTTGTGCATTTTTCACAAAATGGAAAAAATCTGTTTCATGTCTGTGATTGTGCAGCAATCCTGTCATTAATGGCCATGCGGAAGTGCATTGGCGATACTTCCTTACATAGCACAGCAATGGAAAAAGCCTGGCTGCACTGTGGAAAGAAGACGTGGCGCCATTGCATTCTCTTCCGCATGGACCAAGCGGGTGCAGAGGGGAGTATTCCTGACGTGCTCCCTTCTGGACCCGGGACTGCAGCAAGGTAACATGGAAGAACTTTGTCATGCAGAAATACCATGGTATCATTTTGAATAGTGTGGTAGTCAAATACTGCCTGCCCTATTCACTTGGCAGACTAGGAAATTAGAGTCTAACAAATTCCAGGGGCCCCTAAATTCCCCAACTGTGATTGAAAACAAGAGGGTCTCAGGGTTCCATTAATCAAAATGGGGTATGTGCCAAATAATAACAAGTACAGAGCCATTTGGATCTGAGCTTACCTACTCCACTCATTTTCCAACAATGTCTTCTGTTCTTTGTTGTTTCTGAGATGGAAACCCATCACTGAGCTTGCTCAGTTACCCGAGTGTTCCTCCAGCACTGAATTGTGTTGTTTAACATAGAAATATCATATTAATAAGTGAATAAGCTTTGTGGAATGGTGGCATTGCTCATTTCTTTAAAAAAAGAAAAAGAACACAATTCCTGTTCTGACGGAATAACTCTCTCCCTGCCCCTATGGTTGCATGATGAGTTCTCTATTTCCAGATACTGCATCCTAGTTACAGACTGCTAGATCCCACAGATTTTTCTTCTTATTTCATTCTCCTGAGCTTTCTGTCAAGTCCAACTAATATTTATAGAAAAGCAAAGAGTTCAGAATGTTATGGGGAGGGAAAACTATGGTACACTTTGAACTGGAAAGCATCTGTGTTTCTGTTGGAAGAATGTGCAATAAAACTTGTGTTTGATTAATTTGGATCAACAGGATATTTTATAATATTACTTATCACACAATTGCAGCATTTTATACTGCATGTTATCACACACACATAGCCTTTCCCTAATTCAGTAGCCAGGAACTGGCCAGGCTATCAAAGGTATTCTGGCAGTTATAGTCCAAAATTAATTTTTCCCAAGCTCTGCCAGATGAATGCAGTGGAAAACCGAGTGACTGAATACCACTTATTATTGTTTGGCAATGTTGCAGTCCCATGCACCATTGACTGTTACCCCTCAGTTTGATTTTGGCTCTGTCTACTTGTGTCTCTGACCTGGCCCACTACTGACATGCTGGCTTGGGCAGACTCTTCCTAAGCTTAAGGGAACCCAACTTTTGATGGAGAAATGAATGGGTTCCACTTCTCTTTTGTACATTGCTTGAGACAAGGACCAAGTCTATACATGACTGTGGTCCTGTGCGATCCCCTAAGAAACATACATCAAATTCATGGGCTGAGATAATGCTTGTGTGAACCAGTATGACTATAGTTGGAATGTCCCCATGTAAATTATAGTGTCTGCTATTTCAGTATCATGAGCCAGTATCATTGAGAACATGGTGACAAGAGCAGGTGCAGTACTCATGTAGAGGTACTGGATCACACAAAAACTACCCCTTACCATCTTATGGTTTGGTAAGCCAATATAAATGAAAGAAATAAGGTTTGTTGTTTGTGAGGGATTACATATACCATGGTGTAGTGGCTTAAGCATTGGAAAGAACTAGATAGGGAAGATTATTTTTGTTCCATTCCTCCATTTGTTTTCATTAGTAAAAAAAACTACTACCTTTTTTATTATTCATTAGAATTACATTTATTTTGTTCCTTTTTCAAAACTAGCATCCACATTTATTATTGTGACTCCTGTTTGTTTTCACTTGTCATTGATCTGAATAGAACTCCAATCAAGCTTCTGTTGTCTGTAACTTCAAAGTTTTCTTCCCAGCGCCCTCCCATCATATAATAATAAAAAAAATGCTGCAAAATGGAGAACTTCAGAAGTGCTTCTTCTTAGTGCTTGCAGTAAAAGTAAAGTAGTTCTTGTATAGCTGAAATAAATTCTTCTCAGTGAAAATCATGGATCTTGGTAGGATGCCTAAAATATAGAGACATCCAAGTGGATTAATAGCTTTTGAAAAGAAGACATTCCCGTGCTAGATGAAACAGAGAAGAAAAAGAAAACGCCCATGCTAAGGAATAAATGCTAATAAATTTACTGTTTCCCTGTTAATTCTAGGGGGAGAAATGGTTTATAATAAGATATGTCTTAAAGCAGATATTCTTTATTTTATCTCATAAAGCAGTCAATGAGATAAGGAATCCTGACAAATAAAAAGGTAGCAGGTCTTGCACACCATGGAGTTGCAAAAGCTATAGATAACTGCTGTAGATAGTCTTGTGCAAGCAAGAAAAGATAATGACAATAATTTTGCAAAAATGTGATGTAAATCACCCAGAAAACAAGAACAGACTAACATTGTTGCTAACATGAGTTCCTTGTGAGGACACTGTAGCTTAGAGAATCCATCTTTTTCTTTTCCCCTCCCCACTCCTTTGGGAATATATGATAAATTATTATCTGAATTATATAGTAAGTAATGCATGTTCTCTGCTTATGTTTTGCTTTCCTACTAGGAATTCTAAAAATTTGGACCGTGGGTTCTGTTAGCAATGCAAACTAAATGCAGAAAGAAAATGCCAAACTGACTTCCACAGGATTTCAAAGAGCTGTTTTGCAACCAGAGAGCTTCTAGAGCATGCTGGGATGCCAATCTTCTTGTGTATCACAAAATAAGTATGCTATGTGCCATTTAACTGCTAGAAAAGAGGTAATACAGAAAATGAGATCTGCCTAGTACTCTGGCCATTCAAGCAGCATATAAAGCCTGACTCCAAATTATGGGATTGCTTCTCGCACAGTCATTATCCCTTTCTGGGGACTATCCAGTCCAATGAGAGAAGGAACTACATTATGCACACACATCATCTTTAAACATAGAGCTCCCTGGTCTCCAATTTCATGCCTGTGGCATATGTGCATTAGCTAAGAAGTTTCTTGGACCCTCCACTTTGTTTCTATTGTTTGAGTTGTTAGGGTTCTTTGACCTTGGAAATCATATGTCCTGCCAACTTGATTTCACCTGAATTCCAGACTGTTATGCAACAAGCAACATGCAGGACTGGCTCAAGATATTTTGCTTCCTGAGCTGAAAGGCAAGATGTATATGTGCTCCTACCTGATACCTTGTATAGAAGCCAAATGGACTGATAATTAAATCTTTTCCCTCAGAACTAGTGATGGGATAGGATATTCCTCCACCTGAAGGCAGAAGATTTAAGGACTGAAAGACAAGTTGCATGGCACATATGGTTCTGTCCCCGCTAAGATAGAGTAACAGATGGGGGATGGCTGTCTTTGATTTCAACCAGCATCTTCCTGTACTGTCTGAACTTGTTACTCTACTCTGTGTAACAGTGGCTATATGAGCATGCATTCTACAATCACAAAAAGTCAAACAAGGAATATGCCTTTCAGTATTTTATTTTTCCTTAGCCTCTCATCAATGCATTTCAGTTTTTGCACTGAACTGTTACCTTGTACCTAGTGATTTAATGATACACATCTGCTCACACATAGCTTTTCTCTTTGTGGCAGATTTTATCATCTTGGTTACGTCTTTGTGAAAATCTGGCTGCTAGTAGTGGAAACCACTATTATCAAGTGTCCTCATTCCTATGTGCACATGAATCCATAGGTGGGGACACTGATGCAATGACATATCTTCCAGTTGTCCTATTTAGACAAGGACACACCTGGTTAATTCTCTACTATTCCACTTTCTCACATATTTTTAAGTTGTGGCAGTTTCTTTGTCTTCCTCTCAGTTCTCCCTTTCATCCTCAGCTCATATTAGTTGCTGCAAACTGAGTTCAAACTGCAGAATCCATTTGTACTCAATTAACTCAGGAAAAAGGACAAGTGAGGGGAGGAATAAAGTTTTACCTTTCTGAGTAGACTCAGGCAAAAGCAAACTGCTGGAGCTTCTTCTCACTTTGGAACAAATATCCTCTGCTTTATGATTAAATTTCTTCCTGAGGTAAGCAAAAAGAATGAACACTCCTTGGAAAAAAGCAGAAGGAGAGAGTTCTACCAGTTGAGATGATCTTTCCGTGAAGAGTTCCCCTTTGAATTACAGCACTCCTGGAAATATACACCAGATAATTTCTCAATCTCTCTTTTTCACTGACATACAGATTCTGCCCCCCAACTCTAATTTCCCTAAAGTAGAACTGATATTGCAAAGATGGATTTCAATCTGAATCTTTTCTTTCCTTCACTCCTGATTTTTGTTTTTATTAAGGAACTCTCATAAAACTTATAATACTTCTCTAATCTTTAATAACTTTTGCCCTCTTGTCACCTGGACACTGGCTTTTGGTCATTTGCTATTTGGCCACATATGTCCTGGTTTTCATCTATGGAATCCTTGGGAGTATGCAGTGCCTCTGGGAATAATGGAAATTTTTGAAGAGGCATGGTAACATTTACACTAGAGCCCTTTCCGCACGCAGTTATTAAGGCGGGCCAATGTGTCTTGCCACGGAGGTCTTCTGCCCCTTGGAGCAGACTAGGTTTGGTTTATTTACCTTCGTTCTGCATGTAATTCTGACTAAATGCATCTCCATGTGGTGGTAAAGCGTGCTATTTGAAAAGCAGAAGAAATTGGTTTTCCAGTTTTCCAGATCAATCCAATTTGTACTTTCACAGTGGTGCAGACATGTACATTCGCACCAATGTGAACTGTTGATCAGGGGAGGGCCTGTCAATGTCAGGTGGAGGCTAAGCAAACACAGATGCAGCAACTGGAGTTTTATGGTTTTAATAAGTAAGCAGTAAAATAATCAAGGGGTTATGGCACCCAAAGCAAACAGAGGCAGTAAATAAAGCCATAAAACAATTAAGGGGTTACGTCCAAAACGGATGGAGGCAGTGAAACTCAGCAACGAGGATTAACAGAATAACCAGGAACAGGAGTCCATGAAACAGAATGGTCAACGGTTGTTGCCCCGTGACCCCCCTTCCCCCAGCATCTGTCTTAAATAGTCTTTAGCCCAGCTGGGGCTGATCAAATGTCCATTGGCCTGGCTCCCAGCTGGAAGCCCTCAGACGCTTCTCTTGCAAGTGCTTTGATCTAAGAACCGCCTCCTTTTCCTGTCACTTCTGGAGGAACGTGGGGGGAGAGTCTGCTGCAAACTCCAGGCTGGAGTCAGAAACAGCAGCTTCTGTCGAGCCAGAAGCATTGGTCTCCTTTGCTGCAGGTACCGGCTCTGGGATAGCCGTGGAGTCACTGGCAGGCCCCTCCCTTGACTTTGCAGGAGCCCCCTCTCCCTCCAAGAGGTCCTCCCCTGGCTGGAAGTCCAAGTCCAACTCAGAGTCCCCGTCTGAATTGGCAGTCTGCTCAGCCTGGCTCAGGACAGGGCCCATGGGAGGGGCCAGGGGGTAGTATGGATTTATGCACATACGCAATGATGTACTAAACCAAGCAAAAACAAACAAACAAACAAACAAAAATGGGCCAATCACAGCTGACAGGATGGGGTGAGGGGAGTAGCAGGAGTGGCCATGGAGGAGGTGGTGTGGATTCATGAATTCACACTCCTCCGAATCAGAACGGAACATACGCAGTAGCTGTGTGGAAGGAAATGAGGGAAAGTCTGTTTTGTTTCGAGCCCAGAAAATCTGGTATGAAACGGCACGAACCGATTCACCAGCCTCGTGCAGAAAGGGCCTATACCTCAACAAATGGAGAAATTCATTCACAAACATTAAAAGTAGACAATGGCTTTTCTTCATCAAAGAAAAAATTATAGATGAATTCTTCATTTTATAATTCTTAATATTTCTGAAAAAGAAGAAAAGACAGAGGTGGGGAAGTTTGGTTTCCCATGGAAAGTGTAGAAAGGATGCTAGTGAAATAGCAAGACAGGACAGAAAGCAATAGGGGAATCCTTCATATTTCAGTGGCCAGAAATGGACCATACTCATAGCAATGCAGATAGATTTCAAGAAATTTTAGGGGAAAGAAGAAAAAGATGGAGTCAACACATGTATAGAGTAGACACAGAAAAAGAAAATTTGCACAAATCAGCCAGACAGTCTGTCTATCTGTCTGCCTGTCTTGTAAAACCTAGTGGAAGGAGCTGCAGCATCCTCACCTCCTCTTGCTAGCTGCAGGCCACTGTGGCTTCTCTTCTGGAAGGGCTGGGGTGCAGGACCAAGCCAGTGGAAAGAAATTCATCTCACCCCCTTCTACTAAGGACAGTTCATGGATACACCAAGTGAAAAGCAGGTGGTAGCACTACAATCCCTAATGTATCACCCCCAGTTCAATGAGAATTTGTTATTATATGTATCATCTTCCTACCTTGCTCTCCCTTCAACCATGGCTTTCATGCAGCTACCAGGCAGTTTCATAACACCCCGGATCTGTTGCCCAAGGCAGCTGCCACGCTCTGCCAAAGGGTAGGATTCGCTCTGTCAATTACCACAACCATATTTTAAGTTAAATTAAATTTGATCCTATCTGGATGATCTACTGTTTTCCAGCTGTCTTTTCTTCCTATCAAAGTCATGGTGCCAGACACACCTGATCATCAACAGCATTTCATCCACTCTATTCTCTCTTTCCAGAGGCAAACAAAGGTGTTCCCTCCTCCTCATTTGTGCTTCGTTGCATGAAGTGAGGCCAGATTTGAGAAACACTTCAAAATAATTTCCATTCAGTCTACCTAGGAGTTCTGTGCATACCAAAAAATTCCCTTTCTACATGTTTCCTGTTATTCCCCATAACCAATGCACATCTAAAAGATTTTGATGGTTCTCACCTAGAATTCCACATGCATATCTGACTACCTTGCCAGTTGATTCTTCTTCTTCATTGGAAATGAAACAGCATCCTTCACTGCAGCTGAATGCAGTAGGCAAGTCCTCGCCATCTCCCAGCATCTGCTGCCTGAGACAACTGCCTCACTCTGCCTAATGCTGAGGCCAGCACTGCTCACAATACACTTCTAGAATGGCTGATATTCCAGTATATTCACTCTACTGAAATACAGTGTCTTAGAGCATACCTATCTTATGCATACTGACCACTCAAAATAACTTTGTCTTATTTTTAGCTATCCAATATGAAACCATTTTTCTGGGCTAACATATCTGCTGGTGCAATTATTTTCTGTATTAGATCAACTATTCTGTATGGTCTTCCTGTTCCAAAACAGATTCAGTCATTTTTGGACATATTGCAATGCCTTCAAGAAAAAAAGTGAAATTCTATAAGGTAGGGGAAGTAAAGGACTGGATAGACAGATGACCATATAGATGGGCTCATAAATAGAAAAAAAAATGTGGCATTTGAAACCAAAATTCATTTGAAACAGAAGTAGTATCACTCTCAATGCAATGACTGAAATTTTTAAGCATCTTTCCATGTCACTAAAGGCTGTTACTTTTCATAACTGTCTGTCACTGTTTCTATAGAAGACTAAGACCATTTCCGCACTAGCCTGTTACAGTGCTATTATTCCACTTTCAACATCCTATAGAATCTTGGGATTTGCAGTTTAGGGAGGGGTGATCAGAATTCTCAGGCAGAGAGCTCTTTGGCCTCAGAAACTATAAACCCCAGAATTCCACAGGATGTTGAAAGTGGAATAATAGTTATTAACAGTGTAGTGCAGAAAGGCCCTAAGCTAGGTCATTTAAACAGGACATTTATTTCTTAACATCAGGCACTGGAATTTACAATACTGTTTCTTTTGAATATTAACTTACCTCTTACCAACATTCCAAATTCACATTATATTCCTCTTTTCTCCTGCAACACACATAAAAGAAAAAGAGAGAGAGAGAGAGAGAGGGAGATGTGGCTACTCTTATATTTAGGAAAATAATTAGTCTGCCACAAACTCCTTGATATCTTTTTTTTTTCCTTCCTCTTTTTTGTACATGGATTGGACATGAAGGGGGAGAGGAAAGAAGTCTGTGGATTCCCACTTTATAGCAATCCTTTTCCATTTGCCCCCAGAGCCTAATTTCTCCAAATATTTGGATGTCATTTTTTTGGTTTATGTGTGTGCGGGTGTGTGCATGTGCATGAAGTCTTGTCACTCACTCGCTATCTTTTTGCAAGTCTGTATTGTGATCTCATCTGATTTTGGAAGCTAAGTAAAGTCAGCCTCCCATTTGGATGGGAGAGCACCAAGAAACACCAAGTGCTGCATATTTCAGAGGGAGGAACTGGTAAAACAATTTCTGAGTATTCCTTGCCTAAGAAAATCCTTTGAAATTCATGGGGTTGCCATATGTTGGCAGGTGACTTGAAGGTACACACAGACACACATATTGTGATTACAGGCTCCCCAGCTACAAGCTTTCTAGGCCTTTGATGCCTTTGATTTCCTGATTATCATGCAGAAAATCATCAGGAATGACTGGGTCTGAGCATCTTGAAGTCAGACAAACTCTCTGCAGTGCCCTTATTTTTATTGCCTGCACTAAAACCATTTTCAGATGCAATAAAATCAGTGGTAAGTGACCTGAGAGAAGGTAATGCTGTATGCCACGCAGCCCAGTCTCTTCATTTCTCCCCACTCTCTCTAACAAGGTCTTTAGGAGAAAAACAGCCAAGCATTTCCTGATGCCACTTGCTTCCCTGGCGCTCACTGTGAAAAGATGTGATTTTCATGTTTTAAAGTGCTGTTATCGACACAGACCGACCTGTTGTTTTCCTGCTGACTGATTTATATGTTGGTGGTGATATGAGCCTTATTGCTTGTCTGTTCTCTCTTAGATTGTTTGATCCATGACTCACGAGCAACTTCACTGAGGTGTGGAAGAGCCTCAAGGGAGGATTGTTTTGAAATCAATAACATATCAGAGCTACACGCATGAATAAACCAGCTAACTAATGTTTTGCCCGCATTTGGACTTCATTGTTAGATTTTAAATTTCCAAGCTGGTTGTTGTATTAGTGCTTTTAAAAAAAAAAAAAATCCTGATTATTATTGCTTACAAATGCATGCCCCGGTTTTGTAGATGAAAAGCCACTGACTTTTGTGGACTGTTCAAAAGTTGTGTTTTTAAATTGGGTAAATCAACATGGTGTACTGCTTTGAGTGCTGTACGATGACCCAGGAGACCAAGGTTCAGTTCCTCACTTGGCTATGGAAACTCACTGTGTGGCCTTGGATGTGTCACATACTCTCAGCCTCTATAAAACCCTGTGATAGGGTCACCACATATCAGAAATGACTTGAAGGCACAAAACAAGAATGACAACAATTATAAATCTAGTCCTCTTTTTGATTGATGGGCCTATTCCATTACTACCCCTTCACATATTACTACATTAATGGGTATAATGCAATGATTTCTGGCATCAAGGAACTCTTACCATATCATGTCTGTCAAGACATTCTTGCACATCTACCATAAGAACTCTTTATTTTGGAAAACATGCCGGGGGGTGTTCCGAGTTTTAACCTGTTCTAGGCATTATGCCACCAGAGGCAAAGGACAAGATGTGCCCCCACATCGTACTGCATATGGAAATCAAATTTCTTCAACACTGACAAGAGGGGAAAAAAGATCTCCCATCATACCTGAGGACAGCAGGCTGGTTTAGTATCTACAGGAATGGCTATATGACGTCACGGCTCTGTATTCTATCACAAACAAATAGCTAGGATGTTAACATGGATCTTCTCCCTGGGTACCCCGCTTTGCCCAATGGTAGTATCGGTCCTGCTGATTAGATATGGAATCCTTTCACATGACACTATTGTGACATTATGATTCTACTTTAATTGCCATGGTTCCATCCTATGGAATCTTGAGATGTGCAGTTTAAGGAGGGGCATTTAGAATTCTCAATCAAAAAGCTCTAGTATCTCATGGAACTATAAACCTCAGGATTCCATAGCTTGGGACCATGGCACTTATAGTGGAATCATAGTGCTACAATTATGGAATGTGAAAGGGACCTAGAGGGCTTCACTATTACCCATGTAAACTAGCCCTCTTTATGGAGACCCTGAATCTCACCTAGGACATGCCACAAGTCCCCAGAGCTCTCCAATTTTTTTTTAAAAAATGTGATTTTTCTTCCAAATTATATTAACCCCACCCCACAACCAACTACAAACTGGAATTAGCATACCTCTTGAAATCTGGCCAGTGTCCATGGCTGAGGATTTCACTTTTGATTTAACATAGGATTGTAGAGGAATGAAAATCCCATTGGTTAGAACTCCTCTTTTAAAATAAGAGCTTATCAATATTCACGTATTTCTGCATAAATTTTATGGAAAGAACTTTTTAACAAAATTAAATTAGAAAGAAAGCAAAACTAATTGGTTTGCCCAACTTTAGTTGAACTAAATATATAAAAAGAAATACTTTGGCAGCTTTTATCTTTTGGTACAATTAGACAGTCCTTCTTTGCTGCAGGCTATAACTTACAAAGTAGCATTCAGCTTTGTCCTTAGGGGTGAAACTGTCCAGATGAGCTTACCTGACCCTTTTTGTTTTGATATAACTTACTGACAATATTTTCATAGTGCTAAGAAAAATCTGGAAAGGTGCACAGTGAAACTTTCCTAGCTGTTGCCTTGATATTGTCTCTTTTAGCTTGGACATTCTTTCTTATCTTAAAAAAAAATGAGATGAATAAAATCGTAACAAATCAAAGACAGTCTCTATTTTGTGTGTGCTGATTAGTAGTTTATGGTATACATAGGATAATTAGATCTTCGCAGTGACAGGGGAAACACATCAGTAAATCTTGGAAGAGGCAAATTCTTCTTCCACATATCCCCTGTGCCTTGTCATTATTTGTTCTAAAGGACTGGGAAACCCTCCAGAGTTTTGAGTGGCACAGAGGACTGGGGAAGAAGGAAAAAAGGAGAGTATATTATAGCAAGCACACAGGAGATGCACAGGAAAAGAAATATACTCATCCAAGATCCAATGACAGATTTATGCCATCACCTCAATCCAGTTGGATTCTGGTCCAGTCTGGGCATGGAAAAAGACATTCAAATATATACTAAAAAAATGGCTAAAAATTGTTCCTTAAGGATCAAGAAACCCTGTCATGGAGAATCCTGGACTGCTGATAATCTTTGCAGTTTGGAACTCACTGTATGCAAAAAGAAGAAGAAGAAAAAAGAAAAAAAAAAGAAAACAGCATTTTCAGTAAAGAAAACCAGTTTCTGCACAGAACTCAGTTTAGCCACTCCTGCCCTACAGTGTTATAGTGCTGTTATTCCACTTTCAATATCCTGTGGAATTCTGGGGCTTGTAGTTTACTGAGGCCAAAGAGCTTACTGGGTGAGAATTCCGAATGCCCCTCCCTAAACTGCAAAGCTCAAGATTCCACAGGATGTTGGTAGTGGAATAATAGCACTACAACAGTGTAGTATGCAAATAACCTTTGTTTTGGTGGGGGAATGGCAAAAATCTTGTTTTGTATACAGTAAAGTTGATTTCTGCAGAAAATGCTGCTTTTTGAGAGGAAATTTGTTTTCTACATGCTTTCATTTTTCTCAGAGAAATAGTCCCAACCTATGAAGGGTTTCTGTTTTTAATAAAGCTCTTGCAGCAAGGAGAAAAATGATAAGATTAATTTTCAAAGATTATCCCTGTCCTGACGATCTGCATAGGCGAGATGTAGGTTCCAGTGGTAGCCTTTCAGCTTGTAGCAGCCATAGATAGCAGAACACAGCTGTATGCACATTCCCTATGAAGCAAACATGACTTTTTATTAAAATATTGCTTTATTTGCTATTTGTATTTCTGCTCAATAAGGCTACAAGCCATAGGGTTGTTTTTTTTTAAGTCTTCTATGAGCCAACGGAGAGCCAGTGTGGTGTAGTAGTTAAACATTGCACTACAACCCTGGAAACCAGGGTTTGATTCTCTGCTTAGCCAAGGAGACCCACTGGGTGACTGTGGGTGTATCGCATGCTCTTAGTCCTCAGAAAACTCAGTGATAGGTCCACCTTAGGGTTGCCATAAGTTGGAAAGAACTTGAAGGCACACAACCACAACAACATCAGTAACAGGCCTAATGCATTAAGAAGAGAACATATCATAAAGAAAGGAGAGTCCAAGCTCTTTTCCTGTACCTTTTAACTTTCACTAGACCTACATTGGAGTTTTGCCCCTAGCACTAAATGCATGTCTAAAACAAGTTAAAATTCTGTGATAACTGTGAAAATATTGTGGACAACCATTCATTTTTCAATAATGGGAGGAAAAGCCTGACTTTTGAGTAAATCCTCAGTTGGTTCCTCCTTATTTAATAAAGATGGCAAAAAGTTTGTTGTTGTTGTTGTTGTTGTTTTGAGTCAGACTTGAAAGGATGGAATATATTTTTGAGACTGTTTTTTCATGCATTTCTGTAAAATGTGCCAAATGGAAATCTGTGATACCATTGCTCTGTTGGATGGAATAATGCAAGTTGGTAGCATTCGGTATACTGCTTCTGCTTTTGTAATCAGTCTGACTTTTGGACTTGCTGTGCGTACTGAGCTTCGTGAAGGAAAAAAAAGTACTAGTTCTGCACAAAAGACAGGAATTCTGGCAAAACAATATTTTGCACAAATCAAGGCAGCCACATTGAGGAATAAAAACTCTGACACTTACAGTGTAATTTCTCTAGGGGATTGGAGAATTCTTATTTTATTTTTATTGAAAATCATTATAAACATGCAAGCTTATAAGCAGGAGAAATAATTCAGAATGCTTATAGCAAATAATTTATCTAAAAGGTGAATGTGGTATGTGTGAGGAAGGCAGTAGACATGCTAAGAGATATTACTGGATACCATAAGGTTTTTTTTATTTCTTTTATATTTTACAAGTAAGTTCCCAGATAGATTATTAGTGAATCGAAAATGTTTAAAATGAATTGATCGTGAATTCTGCATTTTATTTTTTTGGCGGGGGGGGGAGATCCTAATTGTGTTATTTGATAAATTGTTTACATAACAAAAGAATACTAAACAAATGTAAATTTATTAGGGTTGAAGAATCATTAAGGTGCTATCTCACCATGCTGAGATGAGTGGTCTTATCTAGAATCTCACCCACAGTAAAATTTCTTTATTTCACTGCTTTTGAGCCACCAAACATGTTTTAACATATCTTTATTAATAATTCTTAAAAACACTAATATTCTACAAATACCTAAGAAAACAAGGGGGGAGGAAACAACACAAATAAAGCATGAAACATAGATGAGAAACTAAAAAGCAGAGAAAAAGACGGAAAAAGAAAAAAGGAAAAGAAAGGAAAAGGAAAATGCTTGACTTCCAAACTTTCTTTAAATGGATTATAAGATTCTCTAAAAGATACTCTCTCTCTTTCTCTTTCTTTATTAAAATTACAATCCATAGATCCATGAAAGAAAAGACTTGAGGATAACCTCCCTTGTCTTACAAATTCCCACAGTTCTTCCTTGATCTCATTAATCTCATTTCTCAGGCCCTCTATCATATTCCTCTTCAGGGGTTCCACAGATAGCACCTTTATTGTCCATTGTAGAAAGTCCCAAGAGAGTTCCTGGGAAGATGCCATCTTTCATTCAATCCAGCAGTTTCAGAGTTAACTACTCACATTACAAAATTATGATCAAAAGCTGGTGCAGGGCCATCAGATCCACAGATCTAAACAGCTGTGTTTCATAGCAAGGGCAAAAAGGTGTCACTCCCTCATTTCTTATAATTCATAATACATTTACTCAAAAGCAAATGCAAGTAATGGAAATTCCAGACTCTAATGGGTGATCTTTTGCTCCATCATTAATCCAAGGGGAGTTCCTTCAGCCAGAGGTCCCTCTGGCTGGCACTTTTGCTGTGAAAGCAATCCTTAGAGCTGCAGCCTGGAGCTTCTGCCAACTAGCCTGCCTGAAGTCCAGTGCTACAAGACACTTTTTCATTGGGGATAGCACACGGTTTCCACTGAAGTTAATTGAAATGGTCCAAAGAGAGACTCAGTCTCTCAAATGATATTCAGTGTGCCAGCTTCAGATTCTGAGCAGCCTTGGACCTCCTGAAAATTTGAGGAGGTATAAAGTGAATGAGAGTCAGCATAATGTAGTGGTTTGAGCATTGGGCTATCACCCTGGAGGCCAGGGTTTTATTCCCCACTCAGGCACTCAGGGTTTGATTCCCCACTAGGTGACCTTGGGCATATCACACACTCTCAGACCCCAGAAAACTCTCAGTAGGTTCACCTTAGGGTCACCATAAATCAGAAATGACTTGAAGGCACACAACAACTTAAAGTGAATATCCCCTGAAGCATGCAGTAAACTTCCTGTCTACATGCAAAAGCCCCAGCATGGTGTAGTGGTTTGAGCATTGGACTATGACTCTGGACACTAGGATTCAAATCCCTGCTCAATCATGGAAATCCTGTGGGTGACCTTGGACAAGTCACATTCTTTCAGCCTTGTAGAGAGGCAAAGGCAAACCTCCCTCTGAAAAAAATCTTGTTGAGAAAACCTCATGATTGGTTCACCTTAGAGTCACTATAATTTGGACCAACTGGAAAGTATACAACAACTGCATGCAAGGTGACATTTTTGGTGTATCTGAGATGATGAGCCTATTGCCAGTCTTGGTTCTCTAGCAACTACTCAAGCTCATCAATCTAAGGACATGGCCCTGACTTGAATATTCAGAATCCTAAGTCTCACATATCTGCTTCATGGCATTGTAGTAGACAACATTCATTTACTTTGACCAGACAATTTTTATTCAGTCTTTGTCCATAAGACATGGTAATACATGTCAATAGTTTGCATTACAAGAGCATGTACTAAACATATTTTTTAAAAATAAAAGTTTTATTTTAACTACAGTCCTCCAAGGAGTAAGACCATTAAAGGACAAATAAAAGTAGCATTATCTCCAAGTTGTAGACAGATTAGGGTGTGTGATGAGGATGAGAGAAATATGGTGTAGGCCATGAGCATCTAACGAGTTTATAGCTGAAGACACCTTCTGGCTTACAGCTCACATATTTTGCCATAACGGTTCAACAGCTTTCAGCTTAAAAGTGAGTTTTATAATAGGATTTCCTCTTCTGTTTCTATTGTATTTCCCTATATATTTTGTCTCAACAACATTCACTATAGCTATACTTCTGACAGACAATTGTATTCCTGAATCTGCCATAAAGGAAACAAATGTAAGAACAATATATAGAAGCAATATTTAATGGCCAAAGGTTAGCTAATCAATAGCAAGTAATTATTCAGAAAGGCACCCTGATTTATAACCATTATCGAGGTGACTGCCCTAACACCTAAGGCAGTAATGGTGAATATATGTTCCCCTGTATAATGTCAGATTCCAATTTCCATTTATTCTAGCCCTGTCACCAGTGGTCAAGTATGATAGCAGATATAGTCCAGCAAATAAATGGAAAGTCTCAGGATCCCCACATTTGACCTAAGGAGTTCTATACTTATTATGAAATAGATACCAAATGGTTCACTATCAGGGTTCATTTAAGACATGAAAAAAGAAGATATGCACAATGCAGATGTGCCATTCGTATTATGGCCAAGAACCTTCTTTGCCCAGATTAGAGCGAGAGTTCCACAGGCAGAACTGTGCCATTGTTCCCTGATCATCTCCGCTAGAACTCGAGGTTTTGTTGAGATAATCTCCCTGCATGATTATACCATAACTGGCGAAGGTGATGTTGGAACAGAAAAGCATCTTGCAATGTCCACAAAGCCAGATGATGACTGATGACATCTTCTGTGAGATCCTTTGGGTACTTGGTTGATGATATAATCAGTCTGTGTCTAGCTGTGAGGACATAGCCAGATAATTCTCATTCCCCACACTCTCTCTATTAGCCACAGAATGGTTATTGGGACCAGCTATCACAGAAAAATTGTGGATCCTGAATGTGGGAGGAGGCACTTTGAAAATTGCAAAGAATGTAAGAGTATACCAACTTCCACAACAACAACAACAACAACAACAACAGCAACACAGATGTAGGCAGGCACAATGCAGACATGCATTTCTGTATTTCATCAGCAGGATGTTAGCAAATGGAGCAGCCCCTCCCTTCTGCTCAAATCAAGCTGGTAGTATCCATCACAAACACCCATCTGAATCTCTAACAGTAAAAAATACAATAATAATGCATTTTTTAAAAAACAATTTTATGTCCCTTTATGACACCCAGATGAACTATCTAATATAGCTGCCTCATTCAACAGCACAAGGATCAGTCTTAATCTTAAGTAAACAAAAAAATCAAACCCAGGCCTGACTTGTAAAAGCTGTGTGCGAATTCAGATGTAGAATATATATTCTTTAAGCCAAGATCCTTGCAGTCAGTTAATGGAGATTACAGCCGGGGTGGTGGTGGTGCTCCTATTGAAGATTGCTGCAGCCCATTTGCATCCTGAAGTGCACATGGATCTAAGACCTGAAGCATCAATCATATGCTGCTCGTTGGTCAGGTAAATGCCTCAGAGCACAAATAATCTGATTCAAATTCTGGCATTTCCAACATATGCTTTCTCACACCCCTCAGCTATCAAGGACTAAAGAAGGCAAAAATCTCACGGTCGTGGAGATCCCCTGAGTACTTTGTGTGACTGCAAATTTCATGAAAGCACTTCAGTGGTAAGACAGTAAGATATATAAGAGGATAAACAAAAAATGAAGGATTAGTCATGCTGATGCTGAGCTTGGAACACTAGGCTTAAAATTAGTTAACTTTAATGGTTAGAAATGGAGGAAATAATTCATTGCTGTTGTTGATATGAGTGATTCATTATGTTATTAATTTTTTAATGAAAACATTAATTCTTAAGGAATCTGTAGCATTTAGATGGAACAGTGTATTTGGTTGTTAATGCCATCCTAATAGCACATTTATTTTTGGTGTTTTCCAAAGGGTTTTCAAGATGTGAGACTAAAATTTCCACAACCTGATATGGGAGGATGGTGGGATTTGTAATGGAACACAATTTCAAAGTGACAAATTGAGGAAGATGGTCTTAGGGCATGGAATATGACCAATGTTTCAATCAAACAGCCTGTTCAGTTGACACTTATTTGCATCTCTCCTTCTTTCCATCCCCAGCTCCCCAGCCAACATCTACACTGTTTAGCCTTCAAACACTATGGCTATTTCTGCATGAGACTGTCATAGTGCTATTATTCCACTTTCAGGATCCTATGGAATCCTGAGGTTTGCAGTTTAGGGAGGGGCATTTTGAGTTCTCAGTAAACCCCAGAATTCCACAGGAGGTTGAAAGTGGACTAATAGCAGTATATTATGGAAATGACCTCTGAATTGTTCTTGGTGGTTGAACAAAGTGAATAAGAAATACTACATTTAATTTAGTTTGGGTCTGTGGCACTGAAAGATTAGTAAGTTTTCTATGACATAAGCTTTTGGACTGATAGATGCCTTATCAGATGAAAGCACATGCCAAACAGAACTTGGTGGTTTTCAAGGTGCCCCATGATTCTTTTTTTTTTTTTTGGCTGCACAAAACTAACATGGTTATAAGCCTTGAAATTCCAGTTAGGAGACACACATCCAGTGTAATACTGAAGCAATAACTTGCTACAAAATTCAGTTGGTGAATTGAGGGTAAAACATTTTTTTTTTTTATGTATATGTGTTAAAGGAAAATCTTTATTAGAACAGCACTTCAGGAATTATGATTGGGGTCTCTCTTTTTTGCCCTTGTATAATGCTAACAGAAAATTTTGGCTACTTTAACAACTTTGAAGTGAACTCCTGGAATGTCACCAACAGCATGAGCTTTCTGTCCAAAGCCAGCAACCAAGACTTCATCATTCTCCTCAATGAAGTTCAGACAACCATCATTAGGAACAAAGGCTGTTATCTTCTTGCCATTCTTGATGAGCTGGACTTGGACACACTTCCTGCTGGCAGAATTTAGCTGCTTAGCTTTCACTCCAACTTTTTCCAAGACAATGGCTTTGGCATGAGAAGCTCCCACAAAAGGATTGGCCTTCAGTGCAGTACCCAGATGGGCTTTCTTGTACTGTTTGTCATGCCATTTCTGGTCCCGGAGGTGATTACGTAGCTTTCTAGCTGTGTGAAGCCCACAACACTTTCCCATCTTGTTGTGACCTCTGCAGCACGAAACGCCACCTGCACGGAAGGATGTAGGACCTCCCTTGAGGGTAAAACATTTTTAATTAGAAATATTCTGAAAGTCTCTAAGCATATATGTATGTATTACTGAATGACTGTATCTGGATGGACAATAGCAAAAGGAGCCTATATTCTCAAGACATAGAACTTCTGGTCAGATTTCTCAAAGGAGCCAAGGACAAAATGACTGTAAGCTTTGCCATTCCAGGCAACAATGCTATCAGTGCTTGTGCAATGGCATTCTCCATCCTGATACATAACATATGGCACAGTGCACTACTATTACCGAACAGGCACTAGCAGTGGTTATTGGAAGGACGTCATGGCATACAGCTAGCGTTACAGCACATGTTTCACATATGTAAGGTCATGGGTTCTACCCCTGACATCTCCTAAAAGTGTGGAAAATATTTCCTGTATGAAACCTTTGAAAGCAACTGACAGTCAGTACAGACAGTACTGTGCCACATAGACCACAGGGTTCATTGAGTATAAGGCAGCTTCTTTAAAGTGAATGCTGTGCCTCACTCTCTCTCCCTCGATGTCACTACTGCCCATCATCTCTGCTACTTTAAACTCCACCACCAGAGCCTGAATAGTGACTTTGCTGTTGCTGTGTTCTTCAGTTCATTTCTGACTTGTTGTGACCTTAGGGCAAAACTATCACAGGGATTTCTTGATAACATTTATTCAGACGGGGTTGCCATTGCCTTCCTTCAAGGCTGAGAGAGCATGACTTGCCCGAGGACACGCTGCAGGTCTCCATGGCTGAATGGGGATTCTAACCCCAGCTCTCAAACCACTTCCTCAATGAAATATTTCTTTAATTCATCCATAAAAGTCTTCCTACTCCAGTTCAGAATTTTTTTTCTGGTCATGTTGGTTTGCAGAGTTGTAGTCCAAAACTGTTTTTTTCAAGCTCTGATTCAGTTCATCATCATCATCATCATCATCATCATCATCATCATCATCTACCTTTAAAAAAACAGCAACCCTATAATAACATGCAATATAACCTTGTGCTAAACCTTTTGGCCTTAGCAATGAGTCTGTGTGGAAGGGAAGAAAAATAAGGAAATTATCTCTTTTATCCAGTCTATCTTAACTAATGAGATCTAGGTTCATCAATGAAAAGCAGGGGCCTGCTCAATATATATTCTTTCATGGTTTTTTTCTCCTCCCCTTTTGGAAACACCACTGAGAATGAAGTTAGGAAATCAAAAGATGAAAGAAAGTGGCATGGGGGGGGCATCAGTCATAGTGACTTATATAATTAAGATTTTTTTTTCCTTAAAAAAACCAAAACTCTCTATTATTCCCCATAAAGTGAAACCTTCACAACAGGGAGGGAAAAGATGCACCAAAATTCACACAGCTTAATGGGGATATACAACCAGTGATTAAGAATCTATTGGTAATAATATTACTATTGGTAATAATGAGAATAAACTGAAGGACCTTATGACACAATGGAAGCTGATAATGTTAAGTGATATAACTGGCTACAGTGTGCCTACTGTATATGCAATGGTTCCATTCCAGAAATCTCTGTGTATAAGAGAAAACATGAGTGTTGCATCCCACTGTAGTCAATGTATTTGACATGCATGCTCCCATGGCAGTACGGGTGTGCATATGTCATGTCCATTGACTATAATGGGATGCAGTGTTCCATGCAACCTCATATTTGTGCATATGGAGGTCATACCATAAGAGGGTGCAGTGTATTCAGTTGATATCTGCAACTCAACTTATTTCTTTTTCTTACCAATGGACATTCTTGTCATTTAGTTTTGGCATATTGTAGTCTGATAGGAGAGCTCTGAATAACTATGGTGTGAACAAAAGAGTTCAGGTTTAGACATTATCATTTGGTTTAATTTTCTCTCATTTATTCATCTCAGTAGGAATGGAATGCAGATCTTTATTTTATTCTTGGATCTATTTCAAAGGTTTTGCTCACTCTGGAAGAGATTACAAAAATTTTTGCCTATTTTTGATGATTTCTCACATTTAGGGACTTTTTCTGAAAATTTCATATAGGGCAAAAAAGGGTGATTGCACAAAAATATTTTTCTGCAAAAGACATTGGTTAGAATCTTGTTGGTGGCATGTGTTTAATACATGTGTATGCTCTATTGAACATACATTAATTCTTTACCTAATGTTCCCCTTGCCCCACTTAAAATTTGGTACAAAGAGTAGGGACAAACTCCCTTCACCACTTAGTAGCTGTGAGAATATAGGCCATTTCCGCACGGGGTAAGTAAAATGGTGCAGTGCGTCCTCCACGGAGGACATCTGCACCTTGGAGTGGACTGGGTCCAGACTACTTACCGTAGATCCACACTTCAGTCTGCTCCAGAGCGACCCCAAGTGGTCCTCCAGCATGCTTTTAAAAGACCTGATTTTTCCGGTCTTTCAAAATGCCAGTGCGTGCCATTGCGTGCCTGCTCTCCGGTGCAGATACACAGGCTCACATCAATGCAAGCCTGCAATCTGCGGAGAGCGGGCTTTAGGCTGGCGAGCTTCAGCGGTTGGTCGAGACCCACGACCAACCAGAAGCCGCCACTGTGGACACTGGAGCAGTGCAAATCTATGACCATGCACTGTTCTGCCTCACCCCGGAAAGGACCACCAGAAGATCCAGTGAGTAGCAGCAGGGAGCGATTCCCTCGCCACATGGGGAAATGTTCGTAGAGTACTGGGAACCATTTGGCTGCAGCCAAATAAAAAGAGCAACTATCTCCTTTCCAGATATCCACTGTACTTAATGGAGGCAGCAGTTTTCTCTACAGAACAGCAGATGGATGTCATATCTTTTACCTAGCCATTATAACTGATCCAGGAAGTGCATGCCTGCCCTTTCAAGCAGGCTTTCCTGAACCTCTGGGTGGACTTTCATGAACAGAATGGTATGATCCAGCCTATGCCAGGTCATTTCAGTCACTATATTCTGCAAAAAATAAGTTTTCTGCATGAAATCTTCTACTGTATGCAAAGCTAACCTTTTTACACAGAAACCTCCAAGAATAGGTGACCTCACCCTGGCCACACAGTGCTTATCTTTTCACTCTTGCTTTGTGAAAAATCTTGAGAGGCTTTCGTCTGTTTGTCTGTTTTTGTTTTTGTTTTGTTTTGTTTTTTGCAAATAGAACAGGAACATTTGCAAATAATCTTTACATCCCTTCTATATACATTTGAAGGAAAAGACATTCAAAGTGGAATCAATTATGTCTGTGTTCAAGGTGTGGTCAATTACTAGTGTGAGATTGGTTTTAGGAATGAGGAAATAGGTAGGTGGAAAATGGAAAGTAATAGAGAGAGAGGGAGGGAAAGAGAGGGGGAGGGAGAGAGAAACAGAAAGATAGGGAATTGAAACTTTCAAACGCTAAAGAAATGGTACAAAATTTCAGATTATGCTGGAGAATAATTGTATGAATACAAAAATTCAAATAAATGGGTCTGAGAGAAAATCAATTCTAAACTCTCCCTAGATTCCAGAAAACATGATGTATCCAAAGGGGAGAAAAATGAAACAATGATAAGGCTGGGAAAAGTTGGAGGTACTAGAAACAGAGGAGTCCTGCATTACAGGTGTATAGAATCAATCAAGGAAGCCATTGTTGCAAAACAGGAGTCGAGAAACTCCTGCTGATAAAAAGAAATAAAAACTCCTGCTTGCTTTAGACTTCATGCCTGCTTCACGTAGCAAGTAACAAAACACTGCTGAGGTCATACTAGCAGATTGACTACGTTTATTAGTAAAAAAAAATTTTCAAAACAGCCTAAGTTACAGAAGCAAAATCTATTCTGCCCAACATCATGGCAGATCAGCAACAGAGTGCAAAGGGAAAAGAACAGAGAGACTTTTACACAAGGCATGGGGTTTATATGATATGCAGTAAACATGCTTTAGGCACCTTCACCTCACGACAACAAGCGTGAATAACAAGTTCATAGCCATAACATGTCATGTAGCAAAAACACATATGATGGCGCAGCTGTGTGCCAGTTCCGGACAAGCTGATAACGCTGAGGAAAAGTTTCCCATGGAACTGGCTAGCCATAACAACAGGTTCGAAACAGTTTGCGTTCTCACACTCACACACACAAGAGCTGTGAGAAATTTGTGGAGCAAGGAGTCCATTATGCATCCACATAATGCAACACTCCCCTACTCCTTGTGGAACAAATTTTAGTCACATATTTAGCCACTTTGGACTGGAAGCTTTGTCAATCCCAGTTTACTCACAAGCTGACCAAATGTCTCAGCAGATAGTGGTTTAGTAAACACATCAGCTAAGTTACATTCTGAAGGCACATAAGTGAGAGATCCTTTCCCATCTCGCAAAAACAACTTTACATTGTGAAACTTAATGTCAATGTGCTTTGAGCGAGAGGAAGTTCTGTCAGAACTTGCCATGTGAATACAGGCTTGTGAATCACAATATATTTGTACTGATTGTGGAATATGGATTTCCAGATCTTTTAACAACTGTATGAACCACTCTAGTTCAGTACAGAGTGTAGACAAACTCACATACTCAGCCTCCATTGTTGACAAAGATAAACATGTTTGTTTCCTAGTTTTCCAATCAATAACCACTCCACTGTAAATGATAACATAACCAGATGTGCTCTTGCGATCTGACACATCTTCTGCAAAATCACTATCAGAGTAACACACCAATGTAGGCTGTTCTTTGGGAAAAATACACAAACAATATTCCAAAGAACCTTTCAGATACCTAAGCACTCTTTTCACACCTTGCCAATGATACTGGGTAGGCTTAGCACACGCTCTGCCCAAAATGTTTACACTTAGAGCAATATCAGGGCGGCAGGTACTTGCTAAGTACAAGAGACTCCTGATGACAGATTGATACAGATGTATGTCAGGAAACATTTCATCACCAATGTTTTTCATAAACCCAGGTACCATAGGCGTTTTTACAGCCTTGCAGTCAGTCATGTTGCATTTTTCTAACAACTTCACAATCTTTTGTTTCTGACACAGCAGAAAACCATTTTTGACTTATTGTACTTCAATTCCCAGAAAGTTTTGAACTGGACCCAGATTTTTGACTTGGAACTTTTTTTCCCAGTTCATTCTCAAACACTTGTGCTTGATTTTGTGTAGCAGAAACTAAACACAAATCATCCACATAGGCAAGGAGAATTTCTAAACTTTCCCCTTTCCCTCGGACATATACACAGGGATCAGCAACACTTTGTTTGAAACCACACGCCTGCAGAGCATTGTGTAAACAAACATTCCAACATCTGGCTGATTGTTTCAGACCATAAAGAGCACGTTTCAGTTTCCAAACGTGAGACTCTTTTCCTTCAACTTCAAACCCATCAGGTTGGAGCATATAAACCTCTTCTTCCAAATCAGCATTGAGATAGGCAGTAGTGATATCAAAATGTGTTAGCACAGCATTCCTTTGAGCTGCCAGGGAAAAAACCAATCTAATAGACTGCGGTTTTGCTGTGGGACTGTAGATTTCATCATAACTGGCATCACTTTGTAAAAATCCACGCGCGACCAAACGCGCTTTATGTTTCACTTGCCCATCAGCAGAGGTCTTTAGCTTGTAAACCCATTTACTGTCAATTGGTTTCACACCTTTGGGTAATTTACACAGAGAATACACATTGTGCTGAGCAATTGAATCCATCTCACTTTGCATGGCATCCCACCAGGGCTGAGCTTGTCGCTCAGGCAATCTTTCAAGAGAAGCAAAACTTTCCAGTTCAGAAGCTACAGCTGCACACACACGGACTGCCTGAGCGTCAGGGAAACGACGCGGGGGGATGCCTTTTGTTTTTCTTTTTGATCTTCTGAGGACGGGTTGACTCTGTGAGGTGCCTTCCCCCTCCTCAGCACTACGTGACCTTTTAACTGAATACTTTCGCTCTCCCTCCCCTGTGCTAGACTCAGCCACATCGCTTACAGCTCTCCCCCTTCGCAAGCCTCTCTCCTCTGTTTTAACCCTCGAGGGCCTGGGAGCGGAGACTGAGGGTTGGGCTGGCTGCGCTGCAGGCTGGCTAGACACAGGAAGAAGAATTTCAGACGCTGATTGAACACGTGCCCAGTTTGCGTGTTCCTCGAAGGAGGCATTTCTTGACACAACACAGGAATTACCACCAGCATGAAAGCGATACCCTTTACAAAAATTCTCATAACCAACAAAACGCAGATGCTGGGATTTTGGCTCTCCTTTTTTCCTTTGGCTTTTGGGAATGTGCACCCAGGCAAAACTCCCAAACACCTTCATGTGAGCAATGGAAGGCTGTTTATTATACAAATACTCATAGGGGGTTGCATTGATTACACTACTCCAGAGCCTATTGTGTATGTAACAGGCAGTCAGAACTGCTTCACCCCAAAAACTCAGAGGCAGATCTGCATCAGTTAGCAGACTGTGCATCAGAGTTTGTAAAACTCCTGCATTGCGCTCAGCCACTCCATTTTGGTGAGGAGAGTAGCTGGCAGTTGTCCTGTGAATGATCCCTTTCTTTTTGAACCACTGTTGCATGTTTTCTGACAAGAATTCAGCTCCCCTATCAGTTTGCAACTTTTGAAGAGAGCAACCAAACTGCCTCTCAATCAGGGAACACCAATTCTTGAGGACTTGACACACATCAGACTTTTGCTTCAACACATAGCAGAAAACGTACCTGCTAAAATCATCTACGAAGAGACAGAAATATCTACCCCCTCCGAGTGATTGTTTACTGAGGGGCCCTACAATGTCACAATGAACCAACTGGAATGGAGCAGTTGGCACACGGGAACTAACCCGTGGTGCTGGCAGCTGCTTGGACTTGGTTTGCTTGCAAATTGCACAATCAAGGAACACACTACAAGACTTCAAAGAACACCCTTTACAGCAACCTGCCAACTTTTTTAACACTGGAAAACTCGCATGCCCCATGCGACGATGCATGAGATGAATGCATTCATGGTGTTGTGGAGTATTAGCATACACATTACACACAGTATGTTTTGTTTCAAGGAAGAACAGCCTTTCTTCCCGTGTAGCCACAGCACACACCTCCCCATCTTTGAGCACTTTGCCCTGTTTTCCACAGAACTCAACCTTAAACCCAGATTCTGTCAGCTGCCCCACAGATAATAGACAGAAATCAAGAGAGGGCACATACAAAACATTTTTCAAACACATATCAAGTGCTGGGACATAGGCAATCCCTTCACCACAAACCTCAGCATTTGTCCCATCTGCCAAAATTACCTTTGAAACACTGGCAGAATTTAAGTCACTGAACAAGTCTTTTGAATTGACGAGATGCTGGGAACACCCGCTGTCCAGGAGCCAGGCTGGGTCTGGGACTTCTGCATCTTGGGGACCTTCAGAAACAGCTACAGCAACACGTAACTGTCCCCTGGCACGACCTGCCTTGTTTCCTCTATTTCTGGAACCTCGGAAACCGGCTCTACTGGTACTTTGCTCCCCTTGCTTCAGAAGTGGGCAATCACGCCTGAGGTGTGAAGCAGATTCACAGCGAAAACATCTCCGGACAGCATGGGCATGCACCAGCCCCTCCTCACTGCGATCAGCAGCTGAAGATTTTTTCTTACCGGAGCAGACTTCTGCCGCTGAAGCCTGTGTGGGAGGTGCCGCATTCCTGGCTCGCTTGTCTTCTTCCTCCATCAGCCGGGCAGAAACCATGGAGACAGTCAAATCCCTTTCTGGCACGGACTGGAGTGAAGAAACGACTAGTTCCCAGGAAGCATCAAGGGAATTTAAAATACAGAATACCCTGTCACTCTCAGGCAAAACCTTGCCTCTCTCTCGGAGTGATGAAAACAGCTCTGAAAAAACTGTCAAATGCTCCCTCATCGAGGTGCCTGGGGTCCATTTGGTATTGTAAAGTCTATGAGACAAAGCATACTTTGCTGCTCCAGATTCACTGAGATGTATATCTCGTAGTTTGACCCATCCTTGACGTGGAGTATTAAGGTCCCTGATGTGCGTGAGCTGGTCATCTTCCACAGCCAGAAAGAGCATAGACATGGCTCGTCTAGTTGCTGCCTCAATCTGAGCTGCTGTACCTTGCAATGAAACAGGATCAGTAAACGCTCCCCACAGACCCTCGGCCTGCAGATATTTTTCCATTCTCGCTGACCATGCAAGGTAGTTTGACCCGTTGAGCTTCACAAGGGGCAAACCCCCAGGCACTGGTTGAGCCATGGTAGAACCAGCTAAAAACTTATTCAAAAACACTCCTCAGCAGGCATAACTTAAAGCAGGACTCAGAACAAGGTCGATGGCTTGCAACCATCCTCTGCTACCATGTTGCAAAACAGGAGTCGAGAAACTCCTGCTGATAAAAAGAAATAAAAACTCCTGCTTGCTTTAGACTTCATGTCTGCTTCACGTAGCAAGTAACAAAACACTGCTGAGGTCATACTAGCAGATTGACTACGTTTATTAGTAAAAAAAAAATTTCAAAACAGCCTAAGTTACAGAAGCAAAATCTATTCTGCCCAACATCATGGCAGATCAGCAACAGAGTGCAAAGGGAAAAGAACAGAGAGACTTTTACACAAGGCATGGGGTTTATATGATATGCAGTAAACATGCTTTAGGCACCTTCACCTCACGACAACAAGTGTGAATAACAAGTTCATAGCCATAACATGTCATGTAGCAAAAACACATATAATGGCGCAGCTGTGTGCCAGTTCCGGACAAGCTGATAACGCTGAGGAAAAGTTTCCCATGGAACTGGCTAGCCATAACAACAGGTTCGAAACAGTTTGCGTTCTCACACACACACACACAAGAGCTGTGAGAAATTTGTGGAGCAAGGAGTCCATTATGCATCCACATAATGCAACAGCCATAGCCTTGACTTAGCAGGACTTGAATAGGGCTGTTGAGGTATCTCTTCTACCTTTCCAAGTATTATTGTCTTTTTTTTAAAAAATTTTTTAAATTTTATTAACATAACACAAACACAAAAATAAAACACCATGTGGTACAACTAATAATAAAACAAAAAGATTTCAACCAAAAAAAACTTACATTATTATTTCTCTCTTATATAATTACAATCAAAAACTTATTCGGCTTATTCTATATCCGATTACTTATATATTTTTATTACCTATCTCTAATTCTTATTCTCATTATACTCATTATTATAGTAATATCATTCTTAATTCTATATTTTCCCTTTAATTTAATCTAATGCTATTACTAAATACAATCTTATTACTTAACATATTAACCCCAAAGCTGATTATATTTTAACTTATTTTTTATTTTTGTTTTTTTTGTTTTGTTTTTTGTTTTGTTTTTTACAAAATTAAACAACTCAACTCCAATTTAAACAAAACACCACATTATTATCATAACAAAGGGTAACCCACCCCCCAGAGCCAACTTTTTATTTAATCCATTTTCCAAAATTGCCATTCTTCTTGTGAAAGGGTAACTTTACCATCTCTTATCAAAACTTTTTCCAAAAATATTTTCCAAATTTCTTCAAAATCGTTCCCTTTTACTAAACCTTTCATAAATCTAATTCTACATGTTAATTTATCATTAATTGCGATATTCCACACTTCTTTATACCATTCCTCTTTTTGAAGTTTTTCATTTGTTTTCCATTTTTTTGCTATTATTAACCTTGCTGCAGTTAACAAATTTGTCATTAGTTCCTTTATTACCTGGGTACACTCCACCTCATTATAAATAGACAGCAACCCTATATTTGGACATACTGGTACCTCAGCTCCTGTTATCTCATTTATCTCTTTAAAAACCTTTAGCCAAAATTCCCTTATCTTATTACAGTTCCACCACATATGCATATATGTACCGATTTCTTGACATCCTCTCCAGCATAATCTTGAATATTTCTCATCTATCTGGTTTAGTTTTACTGGAGTCAAATACCATTTCCAAACTATTTTATAGTAATTCTCTTTTATTCTTATAGATAATTTTTTTAAATGACATTGTTTCCAAATTTTTCTCCATTCTTGTATATCTATGTTTTGCGATATCTCTTCCTCCCATATTTTCCTAAGATAATCCTCTTCTTGTTCTTTTGCCAATATTTTATATATTTCACTTGTAATTCCCTTTAATATTTCATTTTCTTGCATATTTTCTCTTTGAATAATAATTTGTTCAAATTTAGTATATTCTTTAAAATCTTTAACATATCTTTTCATACTCTTTGTCCATTGCTCTAATTGTATATAATTCAACCAAGATATTTTGGTTTCCTGCAATCTCTCTTTCATTCTATCTTTATTAATCATTATTTTCATCCAATCTTTTAATCTAAATATTTTTTGCTTTTTTATTTCTTTTTCTATTATTTCTCTTAAATTCATTGGAAATTTTTCCATCATTACTATCGGAGTTAATGTTGATATAATCGGTACCAATTTTTTTTATTTTTCTTCCATATTTCTATTATATTTTTTATAAAGGGATTTTCTATCTTTTCTATTTCTTTCTTTGAAATATTCCTAAAAAATATATTTTCCAATTTCATCTCAATATTCGTATCTTCTATCTCTAACCATTCTAAATCACCTTTTCCTGAGACTCCATCTATGATATACCTCAGTTGATTTGCATAATAATACCATTTTAGATTTGGAAGTCCCAGGCCACCTTCTTTTTGACTTTTGTACCAATATTTCTTATTAATCCTCGCTCTCTTATTGCCATTACAAAAATTATTTAATAACTTTTGCCACTCTTTTAATTCTTCCTCTGATACTTTTATTGGTAACATTCTAAATAAAAAATTAATTTTAGGCAGTATTTTCATTTTTACTGCTGCTATTCTACCAAACCATGATAGTTTTATATTCTTATAATCCTCTAATTTTTGTTTAATTTCTGCTTTTAATTTCTTATCATTTTTTTCCTGCAATCCTTGTAATTTTTTTGTAATATCTATTCCTAAATATTTAATTGATTCTTTTACTTTAAGTAACATTTTTTTATTCCTTACAAATTTTTGTATTTCTTCTTTAGTATAATTGAACAACATTATTTCTGATTTGGCCCAATTTATTTCTAATCCTGTCTTCTCCCCAAACTCTTTTAAATGTTTATCTATCCTGTCTATCTTTTTAACTGGATCTTTAATTGTTAACAACGTATCATCTGCAAATAAACTTATTTTATTTTTTCCCTTAATTCCAATTCCTTCCAAATTCTCATCATTTCTTATTACATTCGCTAATGTTTCTATAACTATTGCAAATAAAATTGGAGATAATGGACATCCTTGTCTCGTTCCTCTTGATATTTGGATCTGTTCTGTAATTCCATCATTTACCATCACTACAGATGTATTATGTGAATATAATTGATTTATTAACCCTTTAAATCTCTCTCCTAATCCTATTTTATTTAAAATTATTTTTAATGCTGGCCATTCCACACAATCAAAGGCTTTGAATATATCTAATGCTAAAATTCCAGCTTTTTGTTTATCTCTATCCATTATATTTATTTTATTTATCGTTTTCCCTATTAAATTTGCCGTCTGTCTTCCTTGAATAAAACCACATTGATCTTTATGTATATACTTATAAATAAATTTATTTAACCTCCTCGCCATTATTGCAGTCAATATTTTTGCATCTTGATTTATTAAAGATATTGGTCTATAAGAACCTGGATTCCTAGAATCCTTTCCCGGTTTTAAAATTAATATTATTAATGACTGTTTCCATGATAATGGGATTTTATCACCCCTTAATATACTATTATATAATACTTTTAATTTAGGAATTAAACATTTTTTAAACGTTTTATAAAATTCTGGACCTAGTCCATCCAATCCTGGCGATTTCCCTCCTTTTAATTTATTTATTACTTCTTCAATTTCCTCTTCAGATATCATTTCTTCCATCAACCCTTTATCTTGTTCTGTTAGCCTTACTTTCCAATTCTTATTAATATATTCCTCTAAATTCTCTACTGACTTTTCTTCTGCTGAATACAGTTCTCGATAAAATTCCTCAAATATTTTTAATTTTTTTTTCATCAGTCTATTTTCTTTACCAAATTTATCTTTTACTACTCCAATCATGTTCCTGGTTTTTTTTGATTGTACTGATCTAGCCAGCATTTTAGAATTTTTATTACTATATTCAAAAAATTCCCTTTTCAAATATATTAGCTTTTTCTGAACTTCATCCATTTCTATCTTTTCTAATTCATTTCTTTTTGCTTGTAGTACTGTATATTTCTGTTTTGTCCTATCTATTATATATTCATTCTCTAATTCCTTTATTTCTTTTTCTAATTTCAATTTCCCCCCCCCAATTGTCTCTTTAATTTTCTTGATTCTTTAATACATAATCCTCTTACCACTGCCTTCATAGTACCCCATAATACATCTTGTGTTACATCCTTATTGTTTATATCCCAAATTTCTTGCCATTCCTTCTCTATTTTATTTACTATCTCTTTATAATTAAGTAGATAAGTATCCAATCTCCACCTTTTTGCTTCTCTATAATTCTTTTTCATAGCTATATCCAAATTCATCAAAGCATGATCTGTTACTTTTATTGTTTCAATCTCCGAATTTATTAATCTAGGTATCATATTCTTAGATACAAAAATATAATCTATTCTTGAATAATTTTTATGAACTGATGAATAATACGTATATTTCTTTTCCTCACCCTTTATTAACCTCCAAATGTCTACCAGTTCATTTCTATTCACCAATTTATTTAAAATAGTTATATTATTATATCTATCTCTAATTAATGGATCCAATTTATCTTTCCACCTGTCCATCACCATATTAAAATCATTTTGAAGATATTATTGTCTTTTCTAGTGAATCATGTCTTCTCATGATATGTCCAAAGTGTGACAGTCTCAGCTTTGTCATCTTGGCCTCTAGTGAAAATTAGGCTTGATTTGCTTCAATACCCATTTATTTGTCTTTTTAGCTGTCCACAGTATCTGTAGAAATCTTCTCTAGCACCACACCAGGTGCTGGGATCTAGGATGTGTATATCATACCCTATATCAGAGGATCTTGGTGCAGTATATAAGTAAAATCAATTTAAACAGTTTAAAACAATAAAAAAATTAAACAGACTAAACATTGTTTAGCTTCTTTGGAGGAAGGGAGAAACTAATTAGCAAATAACTCTTGAAATTTCATGCATTTTTCAGAGTTCTGTGCTGAAGTTCAATTATTTAAAAGTAAGAAAAGGTGATTGTTATCATGATGTGTGAGTGGGAATATGGAGCCCACGCTTATTGCAACACCTACAATCTACACCTCTACATGTCAACATTGTTCCTGGTTGTAATGTAGTTATATTTCTCTGTTGAAGAGAAGGATTTCTTTCTTTACAAAGCAAAAGGATGGGAATGGGAGGGAAATCCATTCTGTCAGATTTGTTCAGGGAAAGTAACTTAAAATAAACAGCTGAAGCACTCATATATCCACAAAAATATTTCAGATGTACAATTTTAGACCACTAGCAGAAAGTGACAAGTGTCTATTTTCATTAAAATCCTCAAGCAGTCATCTCATTGTCAAGTTTTACAAAGTACAATAAAACTACATATGGCTTTTCCCCCCTGTTATCATGATGACTGGGACCCCCAACTTTTGATTGATGATGTGTTGAGATTACTTATATTCCACTATGATTCAACCTGAACTGTCATTGTAATATCTTTGGAATCCTGGAGTGTGTAGTTTGGTAAGGCACTAGAGCTCCAAGGCTACACATCCTAAACTCCCCTGCTTAAACAGGAAATCCCTGCATTCCATAGGATGGAACCATAGTGGTTAAACAGTAAAGTGGAATCTTAGCATTATATTTGTCTACTGTGAAAACATTCCAGGACTACCCAATTTGTGACCCACTTGGCCAAATGTAGAGAGCTAATGTGGTGTGATGGTTTGAACATTGGACTATGAGACTGGAGAGATGGGTTCAATTCCCTGCTGGACTATAGAAACCCACTGGGTGACCATGGGCACATCACACACTCTCAGTCCCAGAAAACCTGGTAATAGATTAACCATAGGGTCACCATAACTTGGAAACAACTTAAGGCAAACAACAATAGCAGGAGCAGGAACAAGCCAACAAAAGGACAGTCTGCCTTGGTCCCAATGAACTCTCCATTTTGGAGGATGGTAAAAATGAGGAATCTCTGTGAGTGTGTGGCTATGTCGGTGTGGGTGCATTTGTGGACTATTAGGGTATTGCAAAGTTTTGTTTTGTTTTTTGTTACCCTCATACACTGAGATAAACAAACTTGTAATGTGTGAGTTGTAGGATATTTTCTGATGTCAGCGACAATTCCAATGTACTTGATGCCCCTAAAAATGTATCATGTCGAAAGGTATCTCTGTGTGCACAGTATCTAGTAGGTTCTACCCAAACATCCACAGCCAGAAAACATACAGAGAATGAGAAGTTAAATAAAGTCTGATAAAATGTTAAACAATGTATCCTATTTGTACTGTGGCTTTTTCCTGACTCCAGAGAATTCTAATGCCGTCTTTCAGTAATGGGAGTAATACTTATTTCCCAAAGATGAATCCAACCTACTGACAATGACAGCACACCATTTCTGCTTTCTTGCATCATAGAGCCCTTTTAAACCACACAATTATAGCACATTGATTCCATTGGTTCCATTCTATGAATCTGTAGTTTCATGAGACACTAGAATTTTCTGGCTGAGAATTCTAAATACCTCTCCCTAACCTGCAAAGTCCTGAATCCCTCAGGATGGAACCACAACACTTACACTTAAAGTGGAATCAAAGTATTGTGTGACAGGTCTGCCTTGCTCCCCCCCACCGACTATGCTGGCTGGTGACACTGGGATTTGCAGTGAACAACATCTAGAGGACCACATGCTCCGAACCTCTGATACAGTATGTAACTGGCATTGCACATGCTGCAACCAGTGAGGTAAGGACAGTGGCATATTGTGAGGCAACTCTTTCTGCCATATGTTTAACAACAACAATAACAACCCCCTCAAGGAACTACTTTGCTTTTCAGCCATATTACCACACCTAGGTTGTGGTTAAGTGATCCTTTGCTGGTTGTTTGTAGACAAAAAAAGTTACTACTGTGACCTGCAACCACCTATCAGATAGTGAATGTATGATGTAGAAAGTAGCTGAGTTCCAGCTGTTCTATAAAAAATACAATAAGGCCCACTGTGAGATGAATCATTCTATTAAACTTTCATAGAAAACTGTTACAGACAGTTTACTAACACATCAGCTTCACAAGCCTGTGCAAGATGAGCTATTGCAAAGTCAATGAACAGACTGTATGATCTGAACCTACCTAACCTTTTGTAATGAATAATGGGGATCGTAGGTATATACTCTGGTAGTGATCCTAGGAACAAATATATATCTTTTTCCTTGAGATAAATAGCATACTTGTGCTTCTGATGAGGAGATGACACATCCCCACAGTGCTTGAACTGCAAGATATGTAACTATCAAAATGTATTTACCTGTCACAATAATGGTCAGATTCATGTCGTAATATTTTAACAGTTTATTCTCACAGTTTCCTCCAAAGGTTTCCCCTTTTGGATGCTGTTAGCTATTGTTGATTGGCCTTTACTATTCATACTTGTGCAGTGAAATTTCAACATGCAGTTTCTTGTTATTGGTTATTCCCACCTATCTCTAATTGATGCAGTGTTTTCAATGAGAAAGAGTAGATAAGATACAGGAGTGATTGGTGTGTGGTCTTATCTGACCATCACCTGCCTAACCTACATTCTAAGCAGATATCTCTTTTTATTGCACACTATCTCCCTTACCCAGTCTCTTTGGTCAATAAGCAGTGGCTAACAGTTTTCACAAAGCAAATGGTTCTTTCTTCCCTGCAGTGGAGCCTTTTTCTTCTTTGCTTCATTAATCCTATGATTTCATGGTGTCTTGGAAATAAGCAGCGGCAACACAACATAACTGTAGCAACAATAATGAAAGCTATACAAGAGAAAGTTATCCAGTATCAAGATCTGCATCTGTTTGGTCTATTTGTAATTCTAGACATGCACAGCAGGAAAACTGGAAAGTGATGTTGTCAAGGTAGAAAAAAGGCATGGGACAAAGATGAGAGAGAGGATGGCAGCTAAAGACACATTGATCTCTCTGTACTGACCCTCAAAATACTTTAGGACATAGTAACACAGAAAAAAAGTGGTAAAAACAAACTACAAAGGCAGAGGTAAATTTAATTAATGAGTTTATACTGGCATGTGGAGACTACATTTAACATCAGGAAAACAGCTTCATTTAATCAGAATATAGGCTACATTGAACAGAAAATAAAAATGTGTGAATCAATGAACATGAACCATGAATTTTAGCAGAATAAAACACCTGTTTGAATACTCCCAGTGTTTACTTCTTTATTTGGGATTCTCTCTTCCTAGGGTTTTCTGACAAATTTCCAAACAACTTTGTCGACATTTATGAAAAACTAAGGTATGGCCCACAGACTGGAAATGCTCAACAGTGTATATTCTACTCCTAAAGACAGAGGACACCAGGAATTGTAGTAACCATTGGATGATCAAATTATTTGCAACCAAAGTGATACTCAATATTTTACAGCAACATTTTTGCAATATATGGAACAAGAAAAATCAGATAGCCAACATGGATTTAGAAAAGGAAGAGATATTAGATATCATATCACAAGAATAGGTGGGGTAATTGAGTGCACCAAAGAATTTCAGAAGAAAATTAATTGGTTTTATCGATTACAGCAAATCCTTTAACTGTGCCCATTTCTGCACTACACTATTATAGTGCTATTAGTTCTCTTTCAACGTCCTATGGAATCCTGGGGTTTATAATTTACTGAGGTCAAAGAGCTCTCTGGCTAAAAATTTCAAATGCCCCTCCCTAAACTGCAAACCCCAGGATTCCATAGGATGTTGAAAGTGGAATAATAGCATCGTAACAGTGTAGGGTGGAAACAATCAATGTCCCTTTTATTCCCCAGTATGACTTTCTAAAACCATCTTTACCTAACAAGGAAATCAAAGTGTACTACAAAAGCTAGAATAAGTAACTGGCACTTTCTAGTTAACTTAATAAAGCTGTCATAATAACATATATTTTGAATTTGGAGTTTTGCTCTCCCCCCACCCAAAGTGGATATATCTACTTTATTCTAATACATTGAAGAGCAGTTGTAAAGGAGAAAGCCACCACATCTGCCAGTACAACCTACAGGAGAAAACAGAATTCTTATAATCTTTTTTTTCCTCCTATATTCTGTCAAAGTTGAAAGAAATAAAAAAAAAGAGATGGAATTGTGGGAGAAATTTAAACTCTCACTGACAGGAAGAATCTCAGCTATCAAAATAACGTTATTACCCAAAATTAATTTTCTCTTTCAAATTGTTCCATTAATAATTAAGACCAATGTTTTTAAACAATGGAAGAAAGACCTTACCAATTTCATGTGGATCAGGAAGAAGATGGACCTCCATGATTGATGTTAGAGAAAGAGGTGGCCTTGGACTACCTGATCTTAGATTGTATGATTAGGCAAATATTCTGTCTGCGATTATAGATTGGATAAGATTAGATAACAGCAAAACTCTGCTCTTTGAAAGAAAAGGTTTGAAAAATGGCTGGAATTCATACTTGTGGTATTTGGAAAATCAACCACAGAAAGAGTTTCTTGAACATCCCTTAAGAAAAGTTCTATATCTTTCATAGAAGAAATATAAACATCAATTATGTCCAAAATTGCCTTTATGGATCTCCCCACTAGAAGCCTTTTACATCAATGAGATCAGATCTCAGAGATGGTGGACTTATAAATAACAGATAAAAAATGAAGAAGGTAGATCTATTTTTAAAAATGGAGAGGAATTATTAGAAGAAAGGATTTAATGTTAATGGTTTCTATATGTGCAATTACTTTTGAGATTTAAACAAGATAGTAAAGGTCAAATGATAAATACTGAGATGACAGACCTCAACCTTACCTTGGTGGCAGGAGATAAACATTTAACAGCAAAATTTTATGAACTTTTATTAAAATAGGACCTGGAACAGGAGACAATCAAAAGTATTATGATCAAATGTGTTCAAAATATCAGACATCTAATTCAATTACAGCATTGGGAACAAACATGGAAAAAATTAAATTTCACAAGATGTCAAATATCTAAAGAAAATTGTTATAAAATGTTTAATAGATGGTACCTAATGCCAGTGAAACTTGCAAAGATTTACAAGGGGAATAATGAGAGATGTTGGAAATGTAAAGCTGAAAGGGGGACATTTTTTCACTGCTGGTAGGATGGTAAACAAGCTAAAATGTTTTGGAAGAATATCCATTTAGAAATTATGAAAATGTTAAACCAAAATTTTCCTCTGCTACCTGAGTATTATTTGCTGAACATGGTCAAGTTGGTTGAAGGATAAGTAGGAAAACAAAACAAAAATGTCTTATTGTATTTGATAGCCAAAGCTAGATTGCTGTATATTAGAGACTGGAAAAAGAGAAAGTACTGGAAATAGATGATTGGTTGTATGGGATATATGACTTAATGCAAATTGATAAACTTTCTACATTGCTAAAAGAGAAATCCTTAAACAGATACTGGGAGGAACGGGAAGGTGTATGCAGCTATCTGGAAAGAAGATGAGGGGCATCATCAGTTATTGTACTGAAAGATTAAATGTGTAGGTAGCTGGTTTATAAGACATATGAGAGTTAACTTTAAACAATATACTGTAAAGAAGGATTTTATCTAGGATATAGGTGGTGTTTTGAGAATCTGGAACTTCTGTAAAGTGGAAACCTGTTTAGTTGTACTGTATCTTGATTTCCAAAAGTTTGGTAGATGTTTGGAATTATAATAAAGTTCTAATGGTGAAAAAAAAGTCCATTGGCCTCTGTCTCTCACCTACTTCTGAGCTGTCATGTTTATTTATACATTTGTACAACAACTTTCCTTCAGTGATTTCAAGGCAGCGTCCCTGGCCACCCTTCTGTTTTTATCCTCTGTAACAACTCTGTGAGGTAGTTAAGCAGACAGATAGTGACTGGTGCACAGTCAAAGCAGTGACTTTCATAGTGAATGAAGGGTGGATTTAAACCTAGGTTTCTTTAGTCCTAGTCTAATCATTACAGCACACTGGCTCTCATAGTCCCAGTCAAGGCAAGAGATAGGTCCTTGGTAGAAGAGGAATCATTCGGACATTTCCATATGAAATGGAACACCGATTTCTATCAGCTCAGGGAAATAGTATGTGAGATCCCAAGTTCAAAAAGGTTCAAAGAGAAGGTAGTTCATGATGCATGGGAGTTTCTTGAAAGTCAGATATCCAAAGCAAACCATTTCAATGAGGAAGAAATGCTGAAGGTATCTTTAAAGACATACAAAAACTTTCAGATGAGCTGAGATCTAAAGGAAACATCTAAAAATAATGGGAGAATGAAGAAACTGTCAAAGAGGCATACAAAGGAATAGCCAGTACTTGTCGGGCAAAAACCAGAAAACCTAATGTTCAGAATGAATTCAGGCTCACAACAGAGGTTAATAATAATAAAAGAGAGGGAGTTGGCTGTTTTCAGAGCAAGAGGAAGAAGAAGGAAATGGTAGGGGCTTTATTCTGGCCATTTCTGCACTAGCCTATTACAGTGCTGTTATTCCACTTTCAACATCCTATGGAATCCTGGGGTTTGCAGTTTAGGGAGGGACATCAAAATTCCATAGGATGTTGAAAGTGGAATAATAAAACGATAACAGGCTAGTGTGGAAATGCCCCCGATGAAATGCTAACAGGAGACAGAGAGAAGACCAAGCTGCTCAACACCTTCTTTGCCTCAGTCTTGTCCCAAAAGGAAAACAGTGTTCTACCTGATGACAATGGAACAAACAATTCACTAAGAGGATTTCAGTCCAAAACAGATAAAGAAGCAGCACAGAAATAATTAGCTTCTCTAAATGATTCAGTTCTGTGAGGCCTGGTCATATACATTCAAAGACATTATAGGAACTTGCAGATGTAATCTCAGAACCATTGTCAATAATCTTTGAGAATTTATAAAAAGCAGGATAAATACCAGCAGACTAGAGAAGAATAAATTCTCCCATCTTCCATAGGGAAGAGGTCCCAAGAAGTTACCAGCCAGTCATTATCGGGAAAGGTTGTAGAACAAGTCATTAAACACTCAGGCCATTTCTGCTGTACACTGTTATAGTGTTATTATTCCACTTTCAATATTCTGTGGTATTCTGGGGTTTATAGTTTACCGAGGCCCAAGAGCTCTGACTGAGAATTCTAAACTCCCCTCCCTCAATTGCAAATACTGGGATTCCATAGGATGTTGAAAGTGGGGTAATAGCACTGTAACAGTGGAGGGCAGAAATGGTCTCAGTCTGGAAGCACTTAGAAATAAATGCTGTAATTACTAAGAGCCAGGATGAGTTTCCCAAAAACAAGTTGTGCCAGACTGATCTTATCTCTTTTTTATGACAGAGTTACAAGCTTGAGAGATCAGAGTAGTACTGTGGATTTAGTATATCTTGATTTCAGTAAAGCTTTTGGCAAGGTCCCCCATGATATTCTTGCAGAAAAACTGGTAAAATGTGGGCTAGAAGAACTGAACCCAACCAACAATCTTCTTCATGAGAAAGAATTGACTAGTGAGGTTGTTCAGGATTTGTATAAATGATGTGGATGATGCAATAGAGGTCATACTTATCAAATTTGCAGATGATCCCAGAGTAGAAGGGGAAGCTCATACTTCAGAGGAGAGAATCAAAATTAAAAATAGCCTTAATAGTTTGGAGATCTGCGTCAAAACTAACAAAACAGATTTCAACAGAAGTAAGGTACTATATTTAGACAGGAAAAATGAAATGTACAAATATAGGATTGGTGATGCCTGGCTTGATAATAGTACAAGTAAAAAGGATCTAGGAGTCATGATTCAACTGTGTGATGTAGCGGCCAAAAAAAATTGTATTTCTAGGTTGCATCAACAGGATTATAGTGCCAAGACTGAGGGAAATAATAGTACCACTCTATTTTGCTTTAGTCAAATCTCTCCTGGAATACTGTGTCTCAATCTGGGCATCACAATTCAAGAAGAGTATTGACAAGCTGAAATATGTTCAATGGGTGTTGCCTGGATAACGGCGAGCACATTATCAAACCTATGCAGCAAATAAAATGCTATTTTCTATGTAAAAATACCAAATAAAAATTTTACGCAGAATAAATTATGACCTGTGAACAATCCTCAAATACTGTGCAGTTTTCAAGATTTTCCTGCAGTAAGAATAAAATTCCTAAAGTTACTTGTTGCTTTCTCATAGAAGAAAAGGATTCCATTCCTCTGTTGGAATAGGTGGCCCTTTTGATCTCTTATAACTCTGTGATTCTAGGAGTAATACATCCGCAAAACACCAGGTAGAAGGTAGCACAGAGGAGTACCAATTGAGAGAAAGGGTATACTTAGATGTTTAAGCTGACATCCCTTGGTTTATGGGGTGAAGAGTTTTTCCACACTGGAATAACAATCATACCAGATTTAGGTTTCAGATAATGAGAGGTGTTAAAATACAAGTTAGGCTCCTGAAATAGTTTAGCAATGAAAACTCTAAAAAATGTACAAGTGATGATTCTGAAATTTAGATTTTTGCTTGTTAACCTAAGTGTCACAGTTTCTCAGAGAAAAGTTAAGGTGCACACCAGGACTAATTAACCAGCTAATCAAATATTTTTTTAAAAAATAATAAAACAGAATAGAATTGAACTGAAAAATCCTTTCTTGTCCTTCCTTTGAAATATTCCCATCAGAGACCAAACATTGCATGTGAGTCCTTCATGTTATTTCAGAAACACTGTCAGAATCTTGGGAGGTATTTGCGGATCCTATCAAGGATGCAAAAGTAAATGGACAGTGACTGATTCAATTAACCGATAACATCTATTACTACCATGCCAAACAATCCACTCGGAGTAAGTAGCAGGATGAGCAAACAGGAAGATATATGAGTGCCATTTCTTCATAGAGTTTTCCTCCTTGATTTATGTATTGGTCCAAGGTGAACACTTACAGATAGTGGCATGGGAGGAAGGAAATGGTTTTAAATATCTTAAATGAAAAAGGAGCCCATATTTCTTACCTTTTTATGAGGCTAAGATGTTCTGCAATAATTTAGTGTATTTCAAAAGATGCATAGCCCACCAGGGAGAGATTCCTAAAAATATCCCTTCCCTGTGAGGGAGTAGTATCACAATTTACTTTGGCTTTGAAGAGCCATCAGTTGCTCAGAACCTTGACAAATTGCTTTTTTTTAGGGGGGAGGGTGCAGCTCCCATTATACTTTTGTCAGCATGGAGATGCTGGGACTCATAGTCCATAAGAAATTCTTCCAATCTTTGCAATCACTTAGTGATCTCAGCAGCAGTTATATCAGTTTCCAACCTTAACTCAGTCCTATCTGAATGCCTAGAAACCAATGCATCACACCCAAAAGAGACCAGAAAAATCACAGGTTTTGACTGAAGCTTTAATATGACTCCTTTCCAAAGCTGCACATTTAGTAGCATCAAGAGATTTCTCCTACTCCACTCAAGTTACAACTTCTGGGGTTGCCAGGGCAGATGGAATATATCTTAATCCAGTTTAAACTTGTAATATAGCTATGTATTTGCATGAGCAAATTCCACATAGCACAAGGACTAAATGCATTTTAACAGTAAACACTAGTTCCGTCAAATTCATATGACAACCTATGAAGTAGAAACTTACAAAAGATCTTATTATCAGTGCTGCTCGGATCTTGCAAACACAGGACTGTGGCTCTTTTACTGAGTCCTTCTATGTGTAATGCTATCTTCTTCTTTTCCTACTGCCTTCAATTTTCCCATCATGATTGTCTTTTCCAAATGGTTCACGTCCTTTCATGATATGTCTGAAGTACAGCAGACTCATTTCTAGTGAGAATTCAGATTTGATTTGCTCTAGAATCCATTTGTTTCTTTTTTGGACAGTCCATGGTATTTACAAAACTCTCTTCCAGTACACATTTTGAATGAAGTTATTTCCTCTCTATGTACTTTCTTCATCATCCAGCTTTCACATCCATATATAGAAATAGGGAATATCATGGTATGGATCATCTTGATTTCATATTCAGGGTTATATCTTTTCACCTGAGGGTCTAACCACATCCCCTTTTGATAGTATTCATAGCAGATAATAGATGCTGAATCAAATTACTGGTCCATGGTTTCTTTTGGTATTTATCTACATAGGAATAAGAATCATGTGCCCCCCTAAAGGTTGTTGGATTGCAGATACCAGCATCTCTCATCAATAGTTATGGTTATGGTGGGAGGTTCAGCATCCCTAACCACTGGTGATTTCTCATGATTCCCACCTCTGGTAGTAGCTGTCCAAGATTGCATGTAAGAGCCTTTTTGAGTCCTTTTCTGAAGATGCCAAGGACTGATCCTTGGGCATTCTGTATGTAAATCCTGTACTCTGCTACTGAATTTTATTGCACTGCAAATAGCCTGTTCTCTGTACTCATGCACCTTGAGCAGTATATCAGCATTGCATGGTGATCCATGGAGTTTTTTTTGCCTACCAGGACCTGCCAGAGATTGGCCTGATAAATGGCCAAAAAAGCTGTACTCTATTTAACAAATCCATAGCATGGGATATTATCATGTTTCTTTTTTTAAAAAAAGGTAATTAATTATTTGTTAAATATCAGTTTGTAAAAGTAGCTCATTCATCTTTCCCATTGCTTGTCACTCAATAGTAATTCATGGCATTACTTATTAATAACTCATTGTTTTAGTCATTCTTGGGGTTCTTAAAAATACACTTGAAAGATGCAAACTGGCTGCAAATTCCTTAAATGCTCCCCACAAATTAAGGTTTTTAAGAATAACAAGTAAACGTTACTCATTACATTAAAGTATAGCATTGCTACTCCTTCATTACTTTTCAGAAAGTACCAATATTAATAATACTGATAATTGAAGCCCAGCATGTTAAAAGTTATGTAATTGGTTGCAATGCATTACTTCTAGGCTCTGAGTAGTTTAAAAGTTTTGAAACCCTGCTATAAATCATAAATCTTCCCTTATGCTTGAAGGGGGAAAATGCTTTTACTGGAAGTTACTATGACTAGAACATAGGATGTGCTAAAATCTCCCCACCATAAATCTCTTTTTTCTAAGCTCTGGTCCCTCTTTTGTTATTTGTAACCTTTCCAGTTGTTAGGAAACATGGTTTAAAAACAAGAATAGTTGACAGCACAAGCAGGGCATAGCTTATAACTCCCAGAGCTACAGAAAACAGCTGTACACAAGCATAAATGCAGAGAGCTGTCTGCCTGAAAACAGCTCTAGGTTACTCTCAGCCCAATTCTCAGCTGTAAATAAAGTCCCTGACGTTCCAGTCTTGTCGAGCCCAGAGGCCATAAAGTCAGCTTTAACGAGTTATCTGGGAATTCCTCTAGCATTGGAACAATCTTTGCATGGTAGAAAGCTCACAGCATGAATCTTTTAAATCCCTTGGCATGGATGAAGGGGGATGGGGAGAGGAAAGGGCGAGAGACTTGACTGTTTCTAGTTCCTGGAGTGACCTCTTGGTTTCCTGGGAAGCCCGGTGTAAAAGAGATCAAATGCTGCATTGTCCACTCAGTTGATGACCCACTAAGCAGTACTTGACTGCCCCAATGTTTCTGCAAGTGTTCACTATCTAGAGAAGAGAATGTTCTGTGTTGTGTTAAGGACAAAAGTTCAGATGATTTGACTAGCTGTATTCCTGTGAGATCAACTCCAAGGCCCTTTCCACACCTTACCTTTTTCTGGCTCTGGGGTGCGGGGATCGCGCAAGCAGCCTCCGGTGAGAGGCTCTCGCATCCCTGCTGCTTCAGCTCCACACAAGCTGCCTGCTCGCGTGAGAGCCCCGCCTCTTCTTTCAGCAGTGCAGCCTGGGAGTTTCCCAGGCTGCGCTGGGGCAGAAAGCATGACTGGCACAGCTACGGAGGCTCCACATGTCAGGTAAGTGTGCACAGGGCCTGGGAGCAATTCCATTTTTGGCTTCCAGACAAAAATGAAAATGTGTGCGATCGGCACCTGCTGGCCCCTGGAGCATCATGCGATTGTGAGTGTGTCATGCAGATCGCACTTCACAATCGCACGATGTTCCAGGCACCCTTTCACATGGTAAATGCCATGTGGAAAGGGCCCTACTTTCCTCAGCGAACGGACTCACGCTCCAAGCAACAGCCATGGGGCTGTGGATACAGATGCTCTGCTGCTCGTGCGGTAAGCAATTCCAAAGGTAGCAAAGCTGGAGCTATTACTGTTAAAAGTAAAATAGTTATTACTGTAATTCCATAGTCCCCAAGTAGTTATTTATAGGTACAGGGTTTTTTTTTAAATGGTCCTTTTGTTTGTTTAGAGTCCAGGATTTGAATCCCTGCTCAGCCATGGAAACCCACTGAATGACCTTAGGCAAATCACACTCTCTCTGCCTTAGAGGAAGGCAAAGGCAACCCCTCCTGAACAATTCTTGTCAAGAAAATCTGATGATAGGTTTGCCTTAGGGTTGCCATAATGATCTGAAGACAAACAGCAGCAACAACAACTTAAATAATTTCACACTGATTACTGTATTTAAAAATCTGAATGCTGCAATCCACTGGCCAGTGATGCAAAACTGTTCTTTATACCTTGTTGTTGCCTTCACGCACATAACAAAGCATGAGCAATGTCAACCATGTAATATTTCTCCTCCACAGTTAGGCCATTTCCACACTAGATTGTTATAGTGCTATTATTCCACCTTCAGCATCCTACAGAATCCTGGGGTTTGCAGTTTAGGGAGGGGCCTAAAGCTTGAGCTACATCACTCCCATTGCTCCACAGAAATTCAAAAGTTATACCAGAAAAGGAGCAGACTTATGTCTTGTTAAGTTACTATCAAAACAAGTGTAGTTATACCTTCATTATTGGCAAATGGAATTATTTCTTGTGAATTATGTCTGTGTCTAGATACTCACAAGCTTTGATAGGAAGTAAGACTATACGCTCACTTGGCATTGGCATGCTTTGTGCCCATGTTGGGTGTTGCTCTATTATATAGTGTGTCATTTTACAGTAAGAAGAGGTGTTGTTAAGCTATAAAGCATGTTGTTACTAAGACAGGTTCAAGTTTTCATTCCAGCATGATAGCAATGTAATTTGAAAATGAAGCTAAATTCCCTGTATGAGACAGAGTCTATGATGTGGAATAATTTACAGTGCTTACATATACTGCTAGTATAGTACTTTAAAGCTAAAGTAAGAATATAGGAAGCTAGTAGAGTGGGTATTTTCAAAAGGCAAGTATTCATTTGATATAAGGTTGAGACTCTCCTCAAATAAACACATGCACCCTTCCAGATCTATAATATGTGATGGACTATGTGCACCTGGATAGCTGTAAACACCCATCTTGGGGAACATCTGTTACACACAAGCTGGTTAACATCAATTGCAATTTTGTAGAGAGTCACTATAATTTCAAAGAATTTACAAGTGCTCATGAAATTCATTTCAGTTTAAATTTGGAATGCACAAAAGGGTGGACCAGCATTTCCTGGCTTCCAGCAAGGTCTGTAATACCTTATCTTCTCAGCAGAGTGGGGCAAAGAGATCCCAATTCCAGTAGGCAGATCCTATGCCTTTATTCAAGATTACCTTGCAAACTCCTGACAAATTTAGGAAAACATGCTTCGTTTTATCAGCACTAGCAGGTCAAGCACATCCACAAACCTTTTTTATTGAGTGCAAGCTAGAATCTACCTATCAGAGTTAAGATCTGTACCTCACATCCATAAATGAATCCATGGGTCCTCCTGTTTTCCCTCCCCCTTTTAACTTCAGGAATCTTACCATTAGTACCTTAGAAAACCATCTTCCATTTCCCTTGCTATAAAGTAAGCAAGTACAATATGGTCCTTTCCATGCTGCAAGTACCTGAACTTACTGAATTTGGCCTGTGCAAATGTGGAAGATTTTTTTTTTCTCAATTTTTTTAAAAAAATACTTACCAAAGTTTATAAATTTCTTGATGTTCATGATAGAAGCTTGAGATTTTGTTTTTTGCTTTTTAAATTAAATGCAAGAGGAATTCTCCATGTAGAATACCAGTAGATTTTTGCATAAAAACACTTGTTTTCTGCATAGAAAGATAAAAAAAAAATCCGTTTCCAGAGACTATGCTGAGGGCCCCTCTGATCTGTTCTACACACACACACACACACACACACACACACACTGTCTTTTCTGGAATTTAAGCATGCACCAGGGTGAATGGTTGAATAGCAGCAAATGCTTCTTGTTTTACCCTGTTGAATTTCTCTTTCTCTTTTAATCAAATGCTTTTCTGCTTATACCACTGCTACCCCTTAAATCATTGAACTATGCAGAATAAAACACTAAATTATTGTAATTTAGAAAAAAAAGAGAGAGAAAGAGTATTGCTACTTCTGGTGGTTAAAAGAAAGAGGTACCTGATGGCAGATTTATTCTTACATGGCATGCAAGCAGTAGAACTGCAGGCAATCACAAAAACAACATGAAGATTTTAATTTTTCATTTTAAAGCAACAATAACAAAAGCATTACAGAGATTGACGCACAACAGATATTGCAGAATGCCTCATTGCTTGTAGAATGTAGAAATATCTCTGGGTTTACCTGCATGTCTCTGAATCCTACCTAAATTTTATTCACCTTTCTCTCTCACACTCTGTCTTTTTACCAAATTGCAAGAATTTGGTAAAGAGGAAATTGGATGGACATTTGCATGCAATTGTAAATTCATTTTTCATAGTACACACATTATGAACACACTTCACTTAATATACTTGTGATTGAAGCATGTTTGGTGTAGTTTTTCAATTAAAATGTACTTTATCAAAATTGTGCCTTGTTTTGTCCTCAGTGCCCCAGAAGTTGCATGATTCTGTGAAAGATCAAAGTAAGGTGTGTTTCTTCTCACAAGTCATGGAACTCAGGGGTGTAACTATTGGAGGAAGCAAATTGTGAGTGTTTCTCCTCCCAAATAAGAATTCCCCTCTCCAAATGAAATTTTCATTCAGTCCTCAAATGCCTTGCATTGCAGTAATTTAAAATTTCAGTTGGGCACTTAGAAATACAGTGTAGGCATTAGAAGAAACGGGGCAGGAACAGCTCTTGAAGGAATATGAACACTGCAAATGTAAGATATCTAACTGTGAACAATGTTCAGTATCCCACTCTCTATAATGCTATAAATTTGGAGCCTGAAGGAACATTCATTTTTGGGGACAGAATTCTTATGGGGGCAATGTCCTAATTCCTACGTCCCTGTTAGGAGGTATCCCTGTTCCCAAAGGAATGAAAACACAGCAAATATAGGACTTGTAGGTTTAAAGTATTTTAAATCTTTCTCTCTGTGTCTCTCTGATATATTAGAAATGTTACTTTTTGGTAAAAGGTAGAAAATTGGTAGGATTTATTGCTAAGGGGACAGTTTTACCACTTGCTGCAAGGGGATGCTGGAATCATCAGCTAAGAGACTGGAATGCTATCTCTGCTATAGACCACCTGCTCCATCATTTACCATCAATACAGTTTATAACACTGATATGGGCCAGTGTTTAATAACAAACAAAGGCCCTTTTTGCATGGCATTTTCCATGCGAAAGAGGGCCTGGAGCATTGTGCGATTGCAAGGAGCGATCTGCACAACACACTCACAATCACACGACGCTCCAGGGGCTGGCAGGGGCCGATCATGCACCTTTTCATTTTTGGTTTAAAGCTGAAATGGTGTGCAATCGCACATTGCTCCCGGGCCCTGCGCACACTTACCTGGAGTGCTGAGCCTCTGGAGCCAGGTCGGTCACGCTTCCTGCCCCAGTGCAGCCTGGAAAGGGAGAACCTTTTGGCAGAGGCTGCTTGCGTGATCCCCACACCCCAGTGCTGGAACAAGGTAAGGTGCAGAAAGGGCTAAAATCTTGAGGAGGCCTGGTGCTGCTATAAGTTCCAGGTCTAAACACCCCACAGCCTCTGCCTTATGTACACACAATAAGGATGCAATGAAGATGAAATTTTCATTCAGTCCTCAGATTTATAGCATTGCAGTAATTTAAAATTTCTGTTGGGATGTGATAGGGGTGCATTTTCTATCACAGGTGAGAAAGACATGTCACAAAAATGCCCAATGGCCACAAGATGCTTTGCATTTTGAGACTTTATTCCAAAATTCATATTTTGCAAGAACAATTATTTTATTAATATTTATAACAAGTTCACATTAGTCATTTTATTGTTTGAGGCAGAACTGCATATCTATCCCTTGCCTTGCTGTCACCTCTACTTAAAGGAAATATTATTTAAAGGTTGTCAAGACATTTGGCTCCTGGGAAGGGCATCCCAGAATCCTCTATAACAATAAAAATAGAATAATAATAACAAATGGAATAACTAACAGTTTGCTTCCCTTTCATAACAAAAAAACCAAAACAACAAAACAACAACAATAACAAACAGATGCCTGAGGCGGCTGCCTCAGCCTCCTAATGTTCCATGCTAACTTGCAATCCACAAGCTCTACTCTGAGGTAAGATAGTAGTATTTATTTGTAGCAAAGCAAGCAACACGGCACACTTCTTCCAAAGCAGCTCAGACTGAAGCACACAGGGTGTTCAAAGGTTTTATACCTTCACATACACATTCAGAAATACAAAGTTGTGTTTGGATAGGATCATAAATTTAACATCACCCCACATCCTTAGACATTTCCCAGACTCACAGTTGTTTACCTGTATTTCATCCTTGAGGCTGGAGCAGGTTTTCTGCCCCCTTTTCTCTGAACGCTTCCAGTTCTCATAACACCCTTTGGTGTTTTCATTTCCCTTCCTCTGATTCTCCCCCATCTACTGGATACAGCGTAACAGTAAAGGAATTAGCCATTTGATACATTGGAATACCCAGACAATTTTCAAACAGATACATTGTTGTAATTAAAAATTAGTGTTTAATACTCTGTAGTGCTCTACCTACTCTAGCATTCCCGGCACTAACTACTTGACATATTCTAATAATCATCCAGCAGGTACTTCATGACGGGAACCACGTAGGGTAAGCAATGAGTTCACAGTGCTGCTTTTTATACAAGTCCCACCTGGTGGAATTTCCTGTTCCACACAGCCATTAAAAGTGCTGGAGCCCTGTGCTGTTTTTTTCTAGCAACATCACATCAACAAACTTTTCAGACTTTTAACTTAATTGATTGAATCAATCCTGTAGGCTAGAGGTCACAAACTGTACTCATCCTGAGGAAAGCTCCATCTGGCTTACTTAAATTTACTTGTATTATACTGGGTCACTTTGGATGGTTTTATTGCACAATGTCTTAATAATGTATTTGCCTTCTGCTGTTAATGCAATGTTGTTGTTTTTGTGTACCTTCAAGTCATTTCAGACTTATGGCAACCCTATGGTGAACCTATCATGGGATTTTCTGAAATATTACTTAGTAGGAAAGTCTATTATTCCAGGTGAATACCTCGAGGGTCATAGGGTACAGCAGATTTGCTTTCTCAGGGTGAGGGAAATCCATCCTCAGAGCAGGGAATCCAGCCTCAGATCTCTCTCTTAACTTCCCCTAGCCATCATGGAAATTCCCATCATGGTTTCTCTCCCAGAGTTAGAAGTCTGCCCCCGATGTGTAAAGAATGCATGTTTTGGGTACGCCAGTGAGCAAGAAGAAATTAAAAACAACACAGTGGGGAACGAGATGCAAAAACCATACCACTGCCCTGGTACCAAAAGCTAGATGGTACTTAGGATAGATTGGAGGCCACAGAATGGCAGTGTCATTTCTGTATACCCAGGACTTTACCCGTAGCTCTAAATCCATAAGGTAGTGTTGCCTAAGAATTGATGGGAAACTGGTACATTTATTCCTTTGTGCATTTCACTGGTTCAACAATTCTACTCTAATTGGAACTAAGAACTGAATTTAGGCCTTTCTGGATTTTGTTTTGTTTTGCTTTTATAGAATACAGTTTTATTGTAGAGAGTTTTTTTAATGAATGGGTTTGTAAATGGTCTTTGGAAAGCAAAGACCCTTAAAAGTAAGAGGGAAATCAATAGATTAAAAAAAAAATGTTGTCTATTACTGATTTCCAGGTACTATTTTGACATGGAGCCTTTCCTGTAACTTTATAGTTGTTTGCATCCTGGTTTGTCACAGAAACAGAAGGCAGGGGTCCCATAGGTTCTTGTTAGGCAACCATCTACCATTATGTTCTGTTGTTAGCTTGGAACAGAAGGAAGATTCCTCCCTAGTTGTCTAGCAGCTTTTCATGCTCACTCCCATTTTATCCCTTCTTTCTATGAACATTACCTACAACCAGTAAATTTATAGCAACAATGGCAGGTGCTACTGAATTAACTTGAAACCACCAGCAAGCTCAAACTAATGTCTTTAAGTGTGATCTTCATCACATCTCCACCCAGGTGAAGAGTTAAAAGGAAAATGGGATAAAGTACTTGAGAAGTGGGAGAAGAAGAAGAATTGGGAAAATCCAAATAATGGAGGATGTCAAGCAGGAGAGGTTAAAAGTATTAAAGGAAACAGAAATCAGAGTGAAAGAAGGCAGGAAAGTAACATGTAGATGTGGTCATTGGTTTAAAAAAAATAACGAGGGCAATTTCATTTGAGTGCAGAAGCCAAATTCTAAGAGGTCAGGACAGGATCTGTGAACAAGAAGGTCAAGGCATCACAAATAAATACCATAAAATGTATTCCTTCCCCATCATTATGTATCTAGCTTCCCCAGTGCCTGAAAGCAATAATAATCTCCTCCTTTTAATAACATATACAAAGCTAGTAATTTTCAGCACACTCTGGGCCTGTGGGTTTTACTTTCCCTCCTCAATACCCTTCTTAACCTAGCATGGAGTGAATTTTGCTGTTGCTGACTTCAAAGGAAACAATACTGGTGAAATATGCAAAGTTAGAGGCAAGAAGATGTACAATTATAAGCATCTCCTGCAGAGTGCATTATGCCTCAAGCATTGCAAATGTGCCTTATAACTTCTCAGTTTTAATTGTTGGTCTGAAATGGACAGAAATTGGCAGGTATCTTATGCCAAAAAATGCAATAGCATTAGCTCCCAAAATATATATAAGACTGACCTCAGCATCCTGATTTTTTTTCAAAGCAGAAGGTAATCAATGTAATTAATCTTGAATGAATTGATAGATAGTGTGAGGAGAGGAAAACTGGAGTCTTACTCTGTGATTTACTCCCATCCCTTTTTAGGCCTCACTTCCATGGAGTGAGATTCTCTGAATGTGTGTTTTAATGTGATTAAGGACTGTACATATTCTCCCCTTTATCACCAGGCTAGCTGAAAACATTTTGCCACTTGAGGCAAAGAACAAGATGTTCCTCCGTTCCATGTACAGAAACGTATTGGTCAGGTTAGCTTAGGAGTTCCAGGGCAGGCTGTGTGCAGGCTCAGGAGAAATAATTGCTATTGCCACTACTTCCCAGCAATATGCTGCCTGAATTGGTTTGCTCACTCTGCCTAATGATAGATTTGGCCTTGCATAATCACAACTTGCATTTACTTCACAGAGCATGGTGCTGGTCCCAAGCACTCAGTAAATCTTGCTGTGCTTATTGAGGGTTCTTGGAGCCCATTCACAATGCACAATTACAGCAGCATTATTCCACTTTAACTGCCACAGTTCCATCCTGTGGAATCCTGAGGTTTGTAGTTTGTTGAGGCATTAGAGTGCTCTGGTTGAAAATTCTAAATGCCCTTCCCTAAACTGCTAATCCCAGGATTCCATAGGACAAAACCATTGCAAAGTGGAACAATAGTGTTATAATTGTATAGTTTAAAAGGCCCCTATTTTTTCTCACTCTTGCCACATCAGACCTCTGGTGACAGGATGACCTGGCCACATCACTCAAAAGTTAGCTTTGGATTCTCTATTTATGGTATTATCAACTACCCCTAAAGCTATTAGATGGGAATCTAGTTGTGTTCCCCAAGTGACCTGCCCCGTTGCAGTCTTCTCTGGATAAAACCCTAGTTATTTGGCTTCTCACATTCTTCAAGGACAGAAATGACATGTTACCATTCCTGTGAGCATCAGACCAGTTAAGCTGAGAGATTAGTACTGATGAAAATTATGTTTTACAAAATTGAGACCCTCCAGCTGCCTTAGTGGGTACAAATTAAAGAAAGTAGCCTTTATTTAATTTTACATTTGATGACCAGAAGGAATCACTTTATTAAAATACCTTCAGTGATGTACAAATTGAAATGTAAAAACTTTATTAATGTACTGAAGTCATAAAAGAGTGGTTACCAAAGCATTATTTGAAAAACCTGAAAAGAATAAGAAGCAGCAATATTATTTGATTTGATTAGTTTTGCTTTTTTTTTTTTTTTTTAGTATTTCCACTTGATGGAAGAACATTAATTTAATGCTGCATTTTGAGAGCAAGAAGTTCCTCAAGAAGTTGGCAGCACAACTGAATAGACTGTTCCATGGCTATACACAGAACCATGCCAAGACATTCTGATGCCTAAGGTAATACAGGAAATGGCTCTCCCTGCCCATAACATTTTAAGAAGATCTCTCCCTCTCCCAGGAATTAAAAATATAACAGGAACAAGCTAAATAGCTAGACATTTGTCAGCCTTCCTTGACACCCCAAATCTACTCCCTTTTAGCATGGCGTTTTTAAAGCATATTAGGCATGCTCCCTCCCCCCTTCATGAGCCGCTGTACCGCATGACGTTCTGGCGAACCAGGTGTTATCACAGCCACGGATAGTGCTGATAGCGCTTTTTTATTTTTGCCTGAAAGGCGAAAATAACCTCCCTTTCACGCGTCAGTCACATGACTAGAGGGCCTGCGGAGCTGTCATCCAGTGTGCTTCCGGGAAGGACCCAGGAGTGGGTGGGGTGTGGGCAGTCCCTGCTGCCTGTCCCTCACACCGCAGCTCCCAGGGGACGCTCCACCCAACAGCAGGCTGGCCGCTGCCCCCATCACAGCAGGGAACAATGCACAACACGTCACCGCAAGAGGCCACTCCGGGGCTGTGTCCCCACTCACATTCGAGACAACAGCAGCCCCCGGGGTCCGGCCGGCCGACTGTGTTTTTTTAAAAAAAAAAACAGGCACTATCCTTAGCACATTAGCACATTATCAGCGTAGTATGAAACAGCCTGTTGACAGGATCTATCATGCTAACATTAGCACGATAGTTGATGAAACAATTAAAAAAAAAGAAAGAAAAACAACTGACCAATCAAGGCTGATGCTCTCTTGTGAATGCCCTACCATGTGCAGGCTGCAAGGGGCTCTCTACTGGGCCTCTTGTGATATTGGCAATATCGTGAGGGCTCTAGTTTGTCACTCTATCAAGGTAAGGTGCGAAAAGGGCCCTAGTGCCTGAGGCAGCTGTCTCCCTCTGCATAGTGGTAGGCATAGCTCTAAAGAATGAAGTGATAAGGGTGGAATCATTTATCTGTCTCTGGCCCTTTTCGCATGACATTTCTGATGTGAAAGGACCCCTTGAGCATCGTGCAAATGTGAGGAGCAGTCCACATGACACACTCACATTTGCGTGACACTCCAGAGCCTGACATGGACAGCACATACATTTTTTCATTTTCAGCTTAAAGCCGAAAATGCTGTGCAGTCGCGCATCACTCTGGGGCCCCACGTGAACTTACCTTGCATGTGGAGCATCAGGAGCCAGGCCGGTCATGCTTCCTGTCTCAGTGCAGCCTGGGAAGGTCCCAGGCTGCACTGCAAAAGGAAGAGGCAGAGCTCTCACGTGAGCAGGAAGCTCATGCAGAGCCGAAGAAGCTGGGAAGCGAGAGCCTTTCTCCGGAGGCTGCTCGCGTGAGTACCGCACCCTAGCACCGAAAATGGGTGAGTTGCGGAAAGGGTATCTGTCATTTTGTTTTTCTCTTCATGTATGTGTATGTCTGAATGTGTATGTTTAATGTTTTCCTTAAGGTTCAAGATCCAAGATTTTAAAGTGAGAACCATTGATGTAAGTCAGCACTATATTGTTTTACAGGCTGAAACAGTTTAACAAAAGAGCCTTTCAACCACTGAAATATTCACAAAGTACTGTCGTGGGATGAGTGTATTTATATAGCTGCACATGGAGAAACAAACAAACAAAAACAAACAAACAAAAGAAATAAAAAAAATGGAAAAAGCATTTCCTGGCTTCATTAACCTGCCAAATCTTCAGAATTGATTTTTCTCATCCATGCAACACCTGGGAGCGCAAGCAATTACTGTTGATTCAAATTAGAGCTGCAATACTGCTGCAGCCAGGGGTGTGTTTTTAGCTAAAGCAAACCTGCCGAATCTTCATTATTGATTGCAGTTATTAGTGACTCATCCCATAGTGGGGGCACATCATTTAAACCTTCCCATTAAGGCACTGTGGACCTTTTCTTTTCTCTTTCTCTTCCAAAGCAGAACATCCATGCAATTATCGTGCCAAGTGAGAGGCAGAAATGTAATTATGTAAGCTAGGTAAATTAAGAAGATTGCATGGTTCATTATTGGGTGGTTGTGTTTTGGTTTGTTTGTTTGTTTGTTTGTTTGTTTGTTTTTGGTCAGCACTTTGGATCAGCGGCTAGTGAAAATACCTTTTTCTATTAAAAGACATTGATTGTATCTAGTCCAAGAAGGCAGACCTTTCCAACTGCTAGTTAAAAACTCATTTCTACCTTCTGAAATTCTCATAGGGAAGTAAATCTTCGTGTATTTTGTCCTTGTAAGCAAGAGTGCATTTCATACATTTGCATTCTGCTTGATAAGGCTGGGATAAATTTGAATAACACTTTTTTTTTGCAGAAAATAAAAATAACAATCTTTGCACACACAAAAATGTGGTGCTTTGTGCAGAATACATTGTTTTCTGCCCAAAATGTTGCCTTCTCAAAAAATATCATTTTAGGAAAAATGCCACAGTGGTTAACCATTTTCTACACAAGGTGTCTTGATATGCTAAGACTCCCTTTTTCAATGAGCTTGAGGAAACTGATGCATATTCTTTACATCTTTACACTCTCAAACTGGCCTTACACTCAGACTGGCATCACTTCCTTTCATACATTCCCCCTTCCTTTTTTGTGTAGATTGTTATGACTGAGAAGAGGAACTGTGGATTTTGTTTTATGTACATTACTTCATAGTTGCTTTAGGTCAGCCTTTTCCAACCTGGCTCCTGACAAATCTTTTAGACTACAACTCCTACCAACCTGAGCCAAAGATGGATAGATAGATAGATAGACAGACAGACAGACAGATAGGTCAGGGATGATGAAAGCTGCAGTACAACTTTGAAGAAAGCTGCACTATCTGTTTTAGAAGTAATAAGGATCTGGAGTCATGCAGTGCAAAGTTCTGCAGGAAAGACACTAATTTTGCCTTATTACCTCCCAGCCCCAGTTGTGGTGGCTGTTCAGATTTCAGCTGAAAAGTTCACTGACTCCTCTGTTGATTTCTGGTGTGATAATTTGGCCGTGGTACAGATTAGTAATTCGTTGCCCTCCAGGTATCCACAAATCATGCATTTATTCAGGGTCTTTGCATTGTACTTTGCATTGTAATATTCTTTTCATTGCTAGGGCCCTTTCCGCACCTTACCATCTTCTGGCGCTGGGGTGCGGGGATCGTGCGAGCAGCCTCCGGTGAGAGGCTCTCACATCTGGGTCCTTCAGCTCCACATGAACTGCCTGCTCATGCGAGAGCCCTGCCTCTTCCTTCTGCAGTGCAGCCTGGGAGTTTCCCAGGCTGCGCTGGGGCAGGAAGCATGACCAGCATGGCTCCAGAGGCTCTGCATGCCAGGTAAGTGCACACGGGGCCCAGGAGCAATGTGCGATCATGCACCTTTTTTGGCTTCTAGCCAAAAATGAAAAGGTGCACGATTGACTCCTGCTGGCCCCTGGAGCATTGCGCGATTATGAGTGCATCGTGCGGATCGCTCCTCACAATTGTGTGACACTCCAGGCCCTCTTTCGCATAGAAAATGCCATGCGAAAAGTGCCTAGGAGAAGTTATAAAATGGGGAGTTTGAAATTTCAAAATTTTAGGTCTAGGAAGGGGCACTGGGCACTTTGGCCAATCCCTGTGTCACACACTTTGCAATTCTGTGTCCATCTGAGGGGTTTAGCATCACAGTGTATTCAAGCTAGATTGTCAGTGTTGGCCATTGCTTCCAGAGCTCAGGAATATCAGGACGACACAAGTGACTGCAGAATTAATATGGTGCTGGAGACTTGGTCTTGGAAGTGGGGCAGAATGTCTGACAGGCATGAACCATTGCTATCTGAGGTTCTTAGGGGACACTTGGTTGGCCATTCGTACCTTGGATAATGAGGCTATTTGTTTTTTCCATGTAGAATCTTTGCCCCCCCTTTTGTGTGTGTGTGTGTGTGTGCGTGCCTTGAAGGTTAGTGAGCTGGTAGTGTTGTCTAAAGGGGATTTTATCTGATAGAGCATTGGAGCTAAAGAATTTGACTCTTTCTGCAGACCCATATGTCTAAGGCCCTTTCTGCACCTTACCTTCTTCTGATGCTGAGGTGCAGGGATTGCACGAGCAGCCTCCAGTGAGAGGCTCTCATGCCCTGGGTCGTTTGGCTCTCCACGAGTTGCCTGCTTGCACAAGAGTCCTGCCTCTTCCTTCCACAGTGCAGCCTGGGACTTTCCCAGGCTACACTGGGGCAGGAATTGCAACCACCACAGCTCTAGAGGCTCCGCACGCCAGGTAAGTGCACGCAGGGCCCAGGAGCAATGCACGATCGTGCACCATTTTCGGCTTCTAGACGAAAATGAAAAGGTGCGCAATTGGAGCCTGCCAGCCCCTGGAGCATCACGCGATTGTGAGTACATCGTGCAAATCGCTCCTCACAATCGTGCGATGCTCCAGACCCTCTTTCACATGGAGAATGCTATGCAAAAAGGGCCTAAGATGAATCAGAGGGGTAAGAGTAAAGGTAACATCGGGACTTTATCTTGATCAGCCTTTATGCCCTGTCCATGTTTTACAGTGTTATGTATGTTTCAGGGGATCTAGATTAGGTCCCTTATTTTGTCATGCTGACTTTTTGCTCCTTACCAAATACCAATTCTGGATTTTTCACCTCCAAGCACTTGCAGCACTTGGGTGTCCAAGGGTGATTGGGACCCATTCATTTTAGATTGGGTTTTTTCTTCTTCTATGGCTTTTGTCATGGGTCTGGGTGTGGGATCATATTGGACACTGGCAATACATGGCATATAAGACATATCACAAGTTTTGAATTGCCTAGCCCACATTGTATTTGGTGGACTGTGTCAATTGACTTGAGGTGGTACCTTTAAATAGGTGGTCAGTCAGCAGGTAGTGGGGGGACAAATAAGAGTTTCAGTGGACACCTTGGGACCCTTTTGATGACAGGGAGGGCCCTGGAACTATCTCCTTTGGTCCTGAGGCCTGGGGATTGGGAAGGAGACTACCATTGGGGGTGGCCTTGGGGGCTTTGCCCTCACTTAAATCCTGTGATTTGACGGTGGGGTTTCTTGGGTCTGTTTTCCAGTAGACAGCCAGACGGGGAACAACCCAGCTACTGAGTGATCCTCAAGTCTCAGGTGGTTCACCCAAGGAAAAGCTGAGGAAGAAGTCAGTGATGCCTGATCTTGCATTAGATTGCTCCCCTCCCCCTTGCACCTTTCCAGGTTAAACTTGATTTAAATAGGTTCTATAGTAAATAAAGTGGCCCTTCTCAACCTAATTTTCTGTGTCTGGATTCGTTATTCCATGGCTGTTCAAGCAAGCATATTTTTAAATTCGTCCACAGTGTGGTTCAAAGATTATTTTCTAGAACCTGTGAATGAGTAACAGGACTTGGGATAAGAATGTGCAAATATAAAATGTCTGCACATAATTTAATTTAGAACACAGTCATTTGGAAATATTCCTCAGAAATGAGGCCATGAAGCAGGATAGAGTTTTAGTCACATTTTATTAACTTCCATGTAAAAAGGAACAAGAAGTGAATTTCAGGAATTTCAAAAATTGCAGATCCTGTTAGTTCTTATTAGTTAGTTCCTATTAGTCCTGCAGATACTAGCATTCCGTTAGTGACATATACAAGCATAAATTCAGTGGACACCTTCATTTTTTGGCTATTGCAGAGATTGCTATCCTCCCCCCCCAATTTACCAGTGTAGCTCCCCATGACCATTCTGTGGCTAATGGAGAAAAGGGATTGATCAGATGACAGTCTGGTTATGTCCCTGTAGCCAAGCATGAAATTATTGCATCATCAGTTAACACCTCCAGAAAATCCTGGTGGATATCAATGGATGATGTAATCATTTTGCATCTGGCTAATGGGAATAGCCAGAAGGTTTTACTATCCTCCCATACTTTGGCTGTGGGAGAGGCTTTAGTGACTTACCTGTTAGTCTGGGGCATGTCAAATTGTTGTACTGCTGCATGCAGAATTATTACACTCCTCTGTGCCATATAATATTTGGTCTATAATGTGCCCAATTCAGACATATCCAAGTCATTCCAAGCTGAGAGCAATCCTCCTCTAAATTTCTACTGTCCCTTACCAGCCATGGTCAGAGCCAGTGCAAGATATTCTTTTGGCTGAGGTAGAAAGGCTAACAATAACCCCACATGTCAACCTGTGAAGGTACATGCTACTCAATTCAGACCATGACCCTTTCTGCATGGCATTTTCCATGTGAAAGGGCACCTGGAGCATTGTGTGATTGTGAGGAGTGATCTGCATGATGCACTCACAATCGTGCGATGCTCCAGGGGCTGGCAGGCACAGATCATGCACCTTTTCATTTTGGGCTAGAAGCAAAAAATGATGCACAATTGTGCATTGCTCCCGGGCCCCACGTGCACTTACCTGGCATGCGGAGCCTCCTGAGCCGTGCTGGTCACACTTCCTGCTCCAGCGCAGCCTGGGAAACTCCCAGGCTGCGCTGTAGAAGGAAGAGGTGGGGCTCTTGCGCAAGCAGGCAGCTCGTGCAGAGCTGAAGCAGCAGGGACGTGAGAGCCTCTTGTTAGAGGCTGCTCGCACGATCCCCGCACCCTAGCACCAGAAGAAGGTAAGGTGCGGAAAGGGCCCATGTTTAGCTCCAGAAGCAGATGCACTCATAAATACCTGTCCCCTCCTCTGGCAGTATAATTAAAATGATACATTTTTAACTAACAATTTGCTATTTTTCATCACAACAATATCTGCTCCTGATGCTGTCAACACTAGGTCTGGTAACCCTTCATAATTTGAGGATACTATAGGAAATCTAGGGAGATGGGAAATCAATGGCTTATATCACAGCAGTAGTAGAGAATCTTCCCTACAATGAGTCTTTCTATGCACTTTAACACTCTGGAGGAAACCCTGAGTTTGCTCCAAAAATTGTCTTGAAATGCTTTGAGAAAGCCAACTGATTTTAAATTGGAGTAGAAACTCTTGCTTGTCATTACAATGGCTACCAGTTTTATGGAGAAAAGGAAAGAGCTCTAATAGGGTTGTGTGGGGCACTGAGACCCAGGGAGGTGAAAAATATTCATCAGTTTTCTTATCATCATTAAGAAAGGGTATATTTTTCAGGGTTGGACTCTGTTCACTCAGGCTGAGGAAAGGAAGTTTCCAGAAACTGAGGGTGGGTGAGGGGAGTCAACCGTGCAATAAAATTGTCAACAATCATGAGATCTTGTGGCACACACATATTCCAAAGACTTACTAAAGTCTAAAAGGGGAGACGAATTAACTGCACACATGATATAGAAGTATTTGTAATCTTATTCTGTAATGTGTTTTCCATGTTTGTTTTCTTGCCAGAAAATGTCACTTGCAGCAAATGCAGGCTCTTGAAAGAGAAGGTCAGCACACTTCAGCAATGTATTGACACTCTTGAGTGCATCAGAGAACATGAGGACCCTTTCCACACCTTACCTTGTTCCAGCGCTGGGGTGTGGGGATTGTGCAAGCAGCCTCTGCTGAAAGACTCTCCCTTCCCTGCTGCTTCAGCTCTGCATGAGCTGCCTGCTTGCACAAGAGCCCTGCCTCTTTCTTCTGCAGTGCAGCCTGGGACTGGAAGTGTGACCAACTCAGCTCCAGAGGCTCCGCTGGCCAGGTAAGTGTGCATGGGGCCCAGGAGCAATGCACAATTGTGCACCATTTTCGGCTTCAAGCTAAAAATGAAAAGGTGTGCAATCAGCCCCTGCCGGCCCCTGGAGCCTTGCACGATTGTGAGTGTGTCATGCAGATCACTCCTCACAATTGCGCAACACTCCAGGCCCTCTTTCACATGGCAAATGCCATGTGAAAAGGGCTGAGGACTTCGTGGATAGAACAGATGGCAAACTGATTTTACAGAATCAAAAGGAAGAAATTGCCAAGGAAAATGAAGATGGCAGTATCATTGAAGAAGCAACCTGGAGGACAGCCACTGTCAGGAACAGGCCATTCACAAGGGCTTCAGAACCACTCCAACATAATCAATTGCTTCCTACAACTTCCTGAAGAACATTATGCTGAAGATGCACCAAGTAGGAGACCAGTGACAAGAGACATTGCAAGTTAAGGAAGGAGTCAACTTTACCACTAACTGAAACAAGAAGAAAAGAAAGATACTAGGGGCAGGGGAAGCATTGCTTAGGGTGCCAGCCTGAAAAGATGAATTAGCAAATGCGCTAACTTCCTGGTGCATGCATTTGGGATGTCACTGACAACTCACTGAGGCTCCTAAGCTCATCAGAAACAGACTAGTACATTTTTCTCCTTGTTCATGGAGACAACCACTGACACTGCAAAAATCACCTTTGACCAGATCACCTTGAATTATGAAGCCCTGGGAAGGAAAGTGAATGGTTTAGGGGAACAGGTGGTATTCTCACCAGTTCTACCAGTGAAAGATAGAGGGCCATATAGGGACAGGAAATGCAAGTGAATGACTGGCTGCATGGTGTTGATTGGTGAGGTTTTGGCCTTGGACCCTGGTCTTTTTAGATGAAAAACTACTGGCTCCAGATGGGTTGTACCTCATAAAGACCAAGATGAAAGTCTTTGGGAAAAGCATGGCAAATCTGATCAGGAGAGCTTTAAACTAATCCTGAGGGGTTGGAAAGGATAGTTCAAACATTTGTCCAAAAGCAAGCTCTAAACACAAGACTGTGAATTTTGCAGAAGAATCTGAGGGAGAGAATGGAAGCCATAGTAAAAGTTATAGTAAAATAAATGATGTGAACAAACAAGGCTTTAGATGTATCTATGCAGCAATCCACAGAGTTTAGGAAACAAACAAGATGAGCTTGAAATCGTAGTACAGGAAGGTACATATGACTTCATGGGTACAACAAAGGCCCTTTTTGCATGGCGTTTCTTAAGCGAAAGGGCCTCTTAAGTGTCACATAAATGTGAGGAGTGGTCTGCATGACGCACTCAGGAAATTCCACCTGAACCTCAGGAAGAACTTCCTGACAGTCAGGGCTGTCCGGCAGTGGAATATGCTGCCTCGGAGTGTGGTGGAGTCTCTTTCCTTGGAGGTTTTTAAGCAGAGGCTTGATGGCCATCTGTCGGGATTGCTTTGAGTGTGTTCCTGCATGGCAGGGGGTTGGACTGGATGGCCTGTGTGGTCTCTTCCAACTCTAGATTTCTATGATTCTATGATTCTAACATTTACGCAATGCACAAGGGCTGGACGCAGAGCGGACACGCACCTTTCCATTTTCGGCTTAAAGCCGAAAATGGTGCACAGTCGCACAATGCTCCCGGGCCCCACATGCGGTGCATCGGCCCTGGCATGCGGTGCATCGGGAGCTGGGCCGGTCACACGTCCTCTCCCGAATGCAGCCTCCAACTCCTAGGCTGCACTGCGAAAGGAAGAGACGGGCCGCTCACATAACCAGGAAGGAACTGCGGAGCCCAGGCAGCAGGGAAGCAGTAGCGTTCCTCCTGAGCCTTCGTGCGCGAGCCGAGCAGCCCAGCACCAGTAAAAGGTAAGGTGTGAAAAGGGCCAAAGTCTGGGTGGGACGACTCCTATAATTGTAATATAATAATTGAAGGATATACAGTGTTCAAAAAGAATAGCTGGGGGGAAAAGGAGGGGAAGTAGCATTATATCAAAGACAAATTAACTTGTACAGAAATCCACATGAGGTATCAGGCTACACTAGTTGAGAGTATTTGAGTAAAGATAAATGGAGAAAGAAATATAAACAACATTGTGGTGGGGGTTTACTGCAGGCTATCAAACCAAGAAGAGGTAGTGCATAATGCTTTTCAGAAACAAATCCTAGAAATCTCCAAGATGCAAGAACTGATAATTTTCAGGCACTTCAATTATCCTGATATCTGCTGAGAGACTAACTCTGCTAAACATAGACTCTTCAACAAATTCCTGATATACCTTTCAGATAATGTCCTCTTTCAAGGAGGAAGGGACAAGTGAATCAGTGACAAATGGATCAGCAGTCCTGGACTTGATCCTAACTAACAGGGAGAAATCGGTCACTGGAATCAAAGCATTTGGTACTATAGGAGGAAGTGACCACATAATGGTAGAATTCATGACTGTGGGACAGGCCAAAGAATATAGTCAAAACATGAACCTTGGATTTCAGGAAAGCTAATTTCAAGCTCAGGGTAATACTAGGCAAAACCCCATGGCTAGAGATGCTAAAGGAAAAAACACCCAGCATGAGTGGGATTTCATGAAGAAGGAGTTGCTAAAGCACAATTACATACAATTCCCTAAAAGAAATAAAATGGGAAACATTTGAAAAAGCTGATGTGGCTGCAGAGTAAACTTGAGGAGGAAGTGAAAAGAAACAAGAGCATATATAAAGTATGGAAAGAAGGACAATTCACCAAAGAAGGATACAGATGTGTAGCTCAAAGGACAGTTAAAGGTCAAAATGAGCTGAGACTGTATAGGTAAGCAGGAAGCAAGAAGAAACTTTTTTTTTTTTCAAATATATTTCTAGGGAGAGAGTGACCAAGGAAATGGTGGAACCACTGCTCAACAAGTGGTAAAATACTAACAGATTGCAATGAAAGGCAGAACTGTTCAATTCCTATTTTGCTTTGCCCGCCCCCACAAAAAAAGAAGACTATGTGCTTCAAAGCACGAACAGAAACCTTGGCAAGAAATCCATGCTGCAAATCAAGATTGATAAGGAGTTGGCCAAGAATCACCTAGTTAACCTAAATGAGTTCAAATCTTCAAGACCAGATGAACTGCACCTGAGTATTAAGGGGACTTGCTAACATACTCACAGAACCATTTCCCATCATTTGGAGAAATCTTGGAGGAGGGGTGAGGTGCCTACAGGCCAATCAGCCTGACTTCAATATCAGGAAAAAATATTGATCAGTAGGAGCCAGCATGGGTTTGTTAAGAACAAATCCTTTCAAATTAATCTCATATCCACTTTAAAAAAAATCAGGTCACTAGTTTAGTAAACACTGGGAATGCTATGAATGTTACTTATCTGGATTTCAACAAAGCATTTGATAAGGTCCTCCATAATATTTTGACTAGAAAACTGATTAAATATGAAATAAAGGGATCCATAATTGGTTGGAAAACCATTACCCTTTGCCATTTTTATCAATGACTTAGATGACGAGGTGAAGGGAATTCTAATCAAATTTGCAGATGATACAAAAGAGGGATGAGTGGATACATCACTCAGCAGTACTACATGTAAAAAGGACCCTGGACTGTTGTTGAACTCAAGTTGAATAAGAGCTGGTAGTGTGATACTGCAGCAAAGAAGGTGAGTACTGTGTTAGCCTTCATTAATAAAAACATAGTTTCCAAGTCAAGGAAATTAATAGTCCTGCTATATTCTTTACTGGTCAGGCTTCATCTAGAGTGCTGCTTTCAGTTCTGAGTGCCTCATTTTAAGAAGGATATAGACAAGCTTGAGTGGCTTCAGAGAAGGGCAATGAGAATGATAAGAGGTATGGAGAACACATGAGGAGAAGCTGAAGAAGTTGGGCTTGGTCAGCTTGGTAAAGAGAAGATTGAGGGATGACATAACTAAATTCTTTAAATACTCCAAGGGCTGTCACAGAGAAAAAAGTTGCAAGGTGCAATCCTTTCAGGATTAGTCTCTATTTAATTGTGTTTCATGGGAGGAGATGCCACATCCTTTCTCTCAGTTTCAAGTTGTACTACAGTTTTGGGGGAAACATTAATAAAATTGTTGCTTAATTACTTTATTAATTATTTTAAATTTCAACTTAATTGATTAGTTGATCATTTCTGATTTAATTGTTGGATTTAATTTTAAAATGGCAAACACTCTATGGATCTTTTTGCCTTGGTCGATTTAGAGCACCAACTGGAGAGTATAGGAGCTGTCTTTCTAAGAAGTGGGAGTGATTCAATCAAGGCAGTAGCCATGCAGCCAGGGGGAAAACTATTGCAGTCTCTGGCCATTTTCACACTACACTGTTATAGTGTTATTATTCCACTTTCCATATTTTGTCGAATTCTGGGGTTTGTAGTTCTGTGAAGGCCAAAGAGCTCACTCTCTGGATGAGAATTCTAAATGCCCCTCCCTAAACTGCAAACCTCAGGATTCCACAAGATGTTGAAAGTGCAATAATAGCACTATAACAGCATAGTGCAGAAATGACTTCTATCGCTCTATCTCTGATTGCTCACTACGTGTCTCATCCAGTGCTCATTCTCTCTCACTCCCTCTTTTTCTCTGGTCTCTATCAGGCTTATCCTTCTTTCTCACTCATGCAGAGGGCGTCTGTGACTGTGGCAAACCACAGCAGACAGTACTGGTACAATCCAGTCTTTGACGCTCTGGCCTTTGGAGAGAGGTTGTCAAAAAACTTGGAGTGGATGCATTCACTTTGCTCTCTCCAATGACTTCAAATAATTTGTATAGGTATGGGAACTTCAAAATTCAAGGATTAAGTAAGTTGCTTTAGACCCATGAAATTGATCGAGCTACCCTGACTCAGGCACTTATTACAGCGCTGCCCCAGCAGCCAGAGTCTAGGCCAGGAGTAAATTCACTAAATAGGGCTTTCCTAGCTCACAAAACCCATACACTGTAAAACTGGAGACAAAATGTTACCAAGGAACATGGGTGTATCACAATTTCCAGCTCACACTAGGCTGGAAGCAAAGGAGTCATCACTCCCTCCCAAATTAAGGGTTACCCACCCCTGTTTAATTTACAATATAATTCTGGCCATTTCCACTCTACACTGTTATAGTGCTATTATTCCACTTTCAACATCCTGTGGAATTCTGGGGTTTGTGGTTTACTGAGGCCCAAGAGCTCTCTGGCTGAGAATTCTAAAGGCCCCTCCCTAAACTCCAAACCCCAGGATTCCACAGGATGTTGAAAGTGGAATAATAGCACTATAACAGTGTAGGGCAGAAATGGCATCTGTGGTGATGTATGTGAAGAGAGTTCAGTGAGTTATAATATCACATCATTTCTGCCACTTACAATGGCAGGTTCAGAATCTGGATTGAAAGGTCAGAAGCAGAAACAAAACTGGATGCCATTTCTACATCTTAACCTTTAGACATCCCTAGTTACCTATTAAATCTTCTGGCTGAGGATGAGGACTATAAAGTTAAGCCTTTCTCTAAATTTAAGAATCCCTCTCATATAAAGATACTCCCCTTCTTGTAGTTCATTATATGCACTATCTACAGGAAGAATTTTTTTTCCCTGTTGAAATGCATTCATACTGGAAAAAGGCTTCCATGAGTTTCTTCTGCTTTGTCACTCACAGTAGAGGTTCATTTATTTTATTTATTAAAAAAACAAAGCCTAGAGTAAGATGCTTACTGCAGGTAAAATCTTTCCGAAATCCATTAGTTGTCAAAATAAAACGAGCATCCAAATGAAACCTAAATAGCACAGGCATCCATCTTTTCATCCAAGCATCCTAATGGAGTTCTATATTATACATATTTTGAGAATGCATTACTAAAGCACATTTCTGATGGGCTCATATATCTCTTGGTAGACACTTATGCCTTTGTTTTTTTTCCAAAAAGATATTTTCATTAAGCACTTCAACTGATAAATGGAAAAAAGAATAAATGATTGTGTGGATCACTCAAGGTAGTTTAAGGAGACAGTTCTTTTAACTAGAGTCTACAGTTCAAAAAACCACAAGCTAGCAAAATTCATAGGTAAACACATGTGCTTGGCTACATGTGTCTAATGGCTGAAGTTGTCACCAAATTTCATTCAAAGAGAAATCTGAATCATATTTTGATAGAATATAGATAGAATTTTTGAGGAGAGACAAAATAATTTCAAGAAAAAAAGGTAAAATTTCTTCTTGAAAGACATAGAGTGCACATAACCAGAATGAAGGTTTACTAGGAACATGGTAGTCTAGCTATTAGCCATTTTGGGGGAAAAAAATTATCTATTTTAACACCAACTGAGTAAATACCCCTTCATTATTCATTGGATTTCATAGTTTCTTGAATGTTCTAACACTGTTCATGTGTCAAAACTTTCAAATTGTACATTTTATGAGAATGTTTTTTCCTTCAGTGTTTAGTTAAGGCAAAACTGGCAAAGCACATAAATAGAAGGCTGAATGAAGTTGTTCATATTTGTCCTGGGACCTAGAATTTCTAGAAAGGGATATGATTGGGGATGTGTGCAAAGTCTATATGCACACATTTATTTCTAGACAGGATGGAAATAAGATTTAATAAAATTCAAGTGGAAGAAAAAGTAAAAACCTTCATGCATCAGGGCAGAGGAGAATAGGCGCTTTGATTCTTCAAAATGTGGTTTTGAAACCTTCTGTATTCCTGCATGTTTGTGCAATTGAACTGGAGTTGCTCTGTTTTATTTTGCTATGTTTTCCGAGAGGTTTGTCCTCTTTAACAACTTCATGGCAGGCAGATACAACATGTTCCTCTCTGTTCCCAGAACAAACATGCCTGTTGAATTTGGCCAAAGTGGATCACTGAAAATTTTGCTTATTTTGATAAGAATTTATCAAAATTTTCATTTTTTTCATAAATAATATGGAAAATAATTGAGACTTTTTTAAAAGACTGAAGATGGGAGAAAGCAAAATGGATACAATCCATCTTTCTTTAGATATAATGGCCTGTTTGTTTAAAGAGCTTTCATCAGTAATTAGCTTCTGATACTATTTTTAAAAGGTATCTCCACAGCTGATAGCACTTTTAGTAAATTTCAGAGATTACCTACTGCATTCTAAAGTTGGCTGCTATTTGGATTATAAGTGGATATTTATATGTTTATGTCATTTATTTGTTCATTATCCACAGGACAGGGGTAAAAAAATCATTCATGTGAATTTGACTTTGTTGTCAACACGGGCCTGGCCCTTTCTGGCCATTTGCCATGTGAAAGGGCGCCTGGAGCATCGTGCGACTGTGAGGAGCGATCTGCATGACACACTCACAGTGGCACAATGCTCCAGGGGCTGGCAGGTGCTGATTGGGCACCTTTTCATTTTTGGCTTGAACTTGCACTTTCCTCTGGAGCCTCTGGAGCCACACCAGTCATGCTTCCTGCCCCAGTGCACCCTGGGAAACTCCCAGGCTGCTCTGTGGAAGGAAGAGGCGGGGCTCTCACACAAGCAGGCAAATCATGCAGAGCTGAAGGACCCTAGACACAAGAGCCTCTCACCAGAGGCTGCTTGTGTGATCCCCGCACCCCAGTGCTGGAAGAAGGTAAGGTGCGGAAGGGGCCCCAGGCTGCACTGCGGAAGGAAGAGGCGGGGTTCTTGTGTGAGCAGGCAGCTCATGTGGAGCTGAAGCAGCAGGAATGCAAGACCCTCTCACCAGAGGCTCCTCACGCAATCCACGCAACCCAGCACCTGAAAAAGGTAAGGTGCGGAAAAGGACTGGAGATAAAGGAGAATAACTAGCAGCAACAGGTTGTGTTATAGATTTCCATATAGTTCTGAGAGTTAAGAAGAGATTCTGATTAGATTCTCTTATCAGTAGTTTCATTGCCAGAGGAGAATGGACCTTGATTAAGAGATGATACACTCACTGATAAGAAAAGTCCTGTTTATAAATTATAACTTTCATTTTCACTTTTGTACATCAGCAGTTCCCTTCTTTTTTTTCCTTCCCCCTCTCAAAGATAATTTATTGAAGCAATGTTTTCTCCCAATGCTGCAATATTCTTGTTTTTTTAAGCAGCTATGCATATATTATAAAGGCTCTAAAAGTAAACCAAATGAACTGGGGAGATTAACTTGAAAATCACTGGCCAATAATACTTCCTGATCTGAAATTGCCAAATGATGAGTTGTTCTTAATGAACATGAAATGAAATGACTTTTTCTGTGGCCCTTTTTGCACAGCATTTCTTAAGCGAAAGGGCCCCTTGAGCATCGCGTAAATGAGAGGAATGGTCTGCATGAGCCTCATGCGCAGTGCATACACACCTTTTTATTTTTGGCTTTTAACCAAAAATGGTGCATGCTTGCGCACTGGTCAGGGGCCTGGGGTGAACTTACCTGCCCTGCAGAGCTTCTGGAGCCGGGCCGCTCGCACTTCCTGTCCTCAGTGCAGCCTACAGCTCCCAGGCTGCACTGCAGAAAGAAGAGGCGGGGCATGGTTGCTCATACAACTAGGAAGCTGCTGCGGAGCCCAAGCAGCAGGGACGTGAAAGCCTTCCTCTGAAGGCTTCTCACGCAAGCGCCGCCCCCCACCTCTACAAAAAGGTAAGGTGAGGAAAGGGCCTAAGTTTTTGACAACAGAAGAAAAATTGGCAACCTGTTAGGTATTTATGTCAACATAAATGGACCTAAGAGCAGTAAAGATGAATTGTGATGTTCTGCAATCTTCATATTCTAAGAGAGGGGAAACATAAGTATTTCTCTGGGACCATGGTGAAAATGGCACCAGCAGCATGAACGTTACACAAAAGGTCTAATGCCCAACATGTCTCAGCGTAGTGTGACCTTCTGCACAATGTCTTCCAATGCATAATGTCTCCCAATGCACAACATGACACAATGTTGTGCAACAGATCACATTAAACATTTGTTTGGCCTCTCCTGCATGTTAAATTGCATCTCCAAGTCAATTGCAGGCAGTCCAAAGTGACTATTTGGTCTAAGTTCTTGGTAGCAAAACGTAATACACTATATAGTACCAAGGAAAAAAATGGAATTGCTTGGTACAACATGGAATTTATTGAAATAATATAAATTGCAAAGTAATTTGTGCTATGCTTTTTCTTGGAAGAAATTGATTTTGATTTCAATGACTACAGACTCATGTGATACACTTGTGGAAGTTTCTATAATATTCCAAATCTGCAGCCAGTGTGACAAGATATGATGGGAAGAATCTCTCTCTCGCCCCTCCCTCTCTCCTATCTTTCTGTCTCTCGTACACACATTCAGTCCTACGTATTGAATTCAATGGAACTTGTTGCTAGTATCATGTGGATCTGTTTACATGGCAAAGGCATGCCTGAATAAAATATCTCTGACTGCCAGTAGACAGATTCTGGAAATGAGGTTTACCTAATATCTATCTATTGGCAAGGAGTTCCAGATTCTGGGAACAATAACCAAGGAGACACTTTCTTGTGCCCTCATTACTGCCAGTACTGGCAGAACAAAAGAAAAAGAGGGGGAAAAAGAATCTCCTTTCAAGATCTCGAAAAACAGAGTCATTCATGTCCACCTTCTCTTAAGACAGCAGCTACTTATGGGGAGTGGGAATAAAACTGCTTAGCAAATGTTTCAGTCTTTTCTGTTCCTAATAGAAAGAAAAAACATTACTGTTACATTTGAAGACATGTTTGAGAAAGATAATGGGATTTAATTTTCACAGGGGGATTGAGCTTTCTGTGCTAACAAGCTGAATTTAGTCGCTATCATTGCTATCCTTCTGATGTGAGGAGGGAAGGCTCATTTGTAAATGAAAAACCAGTCCCAAAGAAGCTATTGGCAGTTCTCTGTCTACAGCTGCCACAGACATTGACTATTCTTAATTTGGAAGAACCATTAGAAACTAAAAGATGAGCCATCTGAGAGTGTCTTCCAGGGTTTCCAGGTTTTGGGTGGTAGATGAGGTTTCAGGGAATTGCTGTGCTCTGCTGACTCTCCAGGTTGAGAGAAAAATCTCAGGAGAAGCTGCAAAGCAGGAGGGATAAAAGTTTGTGTGCATGCATACGTGTGTGTGTGTGTTTACTTGAGGTGGATTTAAGGTCTTGGCACTCATCTTTCATCATTCTTATCTGATCAGACCAATCTTCCTTAGCATAATGGCCTTTTCATTTATGTTGTGCAGTAGCAAAGGACCTGGAAAGAAACTTCCCATTTGTCCCGTGTGCTATAGTTCAGACCATGTGGAATGCAAAATGCCTGTCCTACTGAGAGTGGTAGCAACTGCTGCAGCTATGAGCCATGATTTGTCCATCTGCCCAGTCATCCAGAAAATGCTTTGTTTCTTTACTGGCTCTGGCTTGCCATTAGTGATGTAATCCTTGGCTAATTTTCTTCTCAAAAGAAGGTCCAAATAATTTTACCTGCTTTTTTTTTTCTTGCTATGAGGAACTTTTTCTATATAAATTTTGCATGTTGTTTTGCAAAGAAAACAGCCCCTTCTGTGCACAAACAGAATTTTCTATGAGTAAAATAATATTTCCATGCAAAAATATTTTTCTGTCAAAAATGCTGTTTTCTGTGAAAAACAACTTTTGCAAATTTTCTGTAGAATACATCCTCAACTGCAAAGATTCTAATCAGTCCAGGATTTTTTTGCTCAGGGTTTCTTTATCAAGTTTTAATTTTTTAAAAAATATTCTTTCCGTGTGTAGTTGCCATATCTTCCAGTTAACTGGTATTTATCTACATTCAGGACCATTTACCTAAATTATCTTCATACCTATTTCCAGAACCACTTCCCAACCCTTTTTTCCCTTGCCTCTGTGACAACATAAGAAAACAACTTACCATTTCAGTTTTGGGCTCCAAAAATCTCAGGAGATGGGATGCTGCTGATCTGAATCATCTAATTGCTTCATACATTATTTCCCAATATAGAAATTAATTATCATTATGTATATTTACTACAATGCTTACTTGAACTTGAGAGAACATTTTAATGCTGACCTTTCTGTCAGAAATCTGAGTCCCTCACATAATTCTCCTCCATTACAGAACACATGAGTACAGCTTGGAAATGCTGCGTTTTTGGACTGTAACTTACAGAATCCCCTAGCCAGCATTTCAGGCTGCAATTCTGTTCGTTTTAGGAAATTCTAGGTTGTTTGGTTAATTCACATGACACATTCTTGCCAGATCAAAAAAGATTCATGATTTTCCCAGGAGAACTGAAAATGTTTAGAATACAATTACTCTGCCCCATTGAAGTAAATCCATTAGGGCTGCATTGCCATCTCCACTTCTGAAATTTAGTGGCAGAAGCTACTGCTGCTGCCATCACCACCAAAGTTGCCACTCTCACATGAGCAGGACCAAATATCTTCTTCAAGAAAGAAAAGAAAGGAGAGAAAAGGATGTTCAGAACTCTCACAATCAATTTTCTTGCCTGTGTCCAAGTTCTACCTGTTCACCCAACCCATTCTTTGTTCACATCAGTTTTTGAAAATATTTTTTCCCACATGGAAATCCACATTCTTTCTCCACAAACATTTATTTATGCACCATCCCCAATGTTTAGTATTTTTACACATGTTTACCCCTTTGACTAGTTTCTTTGTGCTTATTTTTCAATGGTACACATTTTAGGTGTTTACAGTTTTAAAACATATGCATAATTTTGTGCAAAGGAAAGGTACCACAAGACTTATAAATGTGTGAGTTTCAGAGCCAAGGCATATTTTGGCCATTTCCGCACTAGACTGTTATAGTGCTATTATTCCACTTTCAACATCCTATGGAATCCTGCGGTTTGCAGTTTAGGGAGTGGCTTTTGAGGCCCCTCCCTAAACTGCAAACCCTAGGATTCCATAGGATGTTGAAAGTGGAATAATAGCACTATAACAGTCTAGTGTGGAAATGGTCTTGGTCTCACAGTCAGTCTCAAGTGCTGCAAAATGGGTAATTTCACTGAGAATCTCAAACTAACAGAGATTCATGGCCTCACATAACAATTGGCATACTTGTTATCATTAGTGTTATGGTAAGGGGAAAAAATCCTTAAAACTGTACAGATACAATCTCCATGCACCATCAGAGTATGGTTCGGACTACTTTCTGAAACACTTTGTCCTGCCTACCTGAACTTTCTTACATTTGTTCTCAGCTCCCTTTTTCTTAGTTCCCTCCCCTCAACTTCATGCTATTATTTTAAGCCTCTGTAACTGAAAAGTGGTGAAAGACTCCACTGTCTTTCTTCCCTTCTGTGAGAAAATTCTTAAAGTGCTATATTTGTTCTTAGGTAACTCAGAAATAGATTCTTTTCAGACTTCAAACTTCCCATGATCTTGTCCTCAAAGAGGACAAGTGCCTTTGACATTTTTGAAGAATTTTGTCTCAGAAGAAAGCAAAACTGTCTGTTAAAATGAAAGCATACTGGATAATTTATCATAACTTTACAAATAACATAAGAAACTACAGCTTTGCTACCAGAACTTTTGAATTGTTCCTAATGTTTCCCATTTCATGTGTGCTCTTGATGGGTATGGGAGAAAAATATTTCTAGGGGTGTGTGTGTTTAACCACTTTCAATATTCACCTTAAAAGAAAAAGAAAATAAAAAAAGATATGCACACAACAAATTTCACCAATTCAGTGGCAGTTCTGTCAGTGGGAGAATAATTTCTTCAGCACACATGCATTTATAGGGTTTGAATTTTTTTTGGATAACAACTCTCAAAATCCCACTGGTAATGTAGGCTCAGTTATTCAGAAATAACTTTTCTGAGTTCTGTGTTACTCAGGACAGTTGTTGTGTCCCTCAGCTTTTCAGCAGCTACACATCCAAGTAAGCCCCTAAAGAGGCATTGGGAGGACAGCTGGCCAGTCCTGTGGCATGATGGCTGGCAGTTCCTGAGCTCCAAGGCATATCACTTTTGAATATATAGCCTTACAAGTGAAATGTAACTCCAGTTTTCCCCCACTGAAGTGTGGATAGTAGATTGCAGCCTGAGCTCCAGGGGCTATACAGACCCAAAACTTAGCAGCTTCTAAGACTTTCCTCTTTCAGATTTGCACAGTCCTCTCCCCCCTCCCCACCATGCCTTGTCCCCAGTGCGGTGGTGACTAGTGACTCCTATGTTTGTGGAACAGAGAAACCTCTCTGACTTTTACTCCAAAATTTAAAGGAAAAAACTACTGGGGCCCTAACCCCAAAATGAGATCACTGGCTTGGATAGTTTCTTTAAAATTCCTTTTCTGCATAGCACCACAGTCCCACTATGGGAACGAGATGTCAGTGGTCCATGGGTTGTGCTTCTGCACAGCATCATTGAGGTTCCACTGCTATCCCACCCCCACCCATCACGATTGCGGGATATTTGCCTAATGGAATAAATCCATTAAGCTCCTGTGATGAATGCACAATGGTCCAATTCTTCCCAGCCATGCAGAAGTGCAGGAAGCACTTCCTTCCCCAGCTCAGCATGAGAAAGAGCCCAGTTGAACTACAGAAAGCAGACGAGTGTTGCTTGTATTTCCTTCCACAGGGAGCCAGTCACACGTGAAGGGGAGCATTCCTGTTGCACTCCCTTTCCAGCAGGGGCTGGATTGTGAAGGGAGGACAACGGGAGCAGGTAAGGTGTGGAAATGGCCTAAAAAGCCAAAGCAAATTCATTGCCTCACAACCATTAACTACTGATGGCTTACTGTTAGGAGTTAACAGAAGCGTTTGAGAAGGATTTTGCTAGGGAGGGCAGGAAGAAAGCTTGTTGCAGTTTGCTGAAAGGTCATCTTTTCCACACCCTCACTGAAAATGAATGAGCAAACTCCATTAGTGGTTCATTTTCAGAGGTTTCTTGAACAATTTTCTAGAAAACCTTTTTTCTCTTCTGGGAGTCTTCCATGATTTGATGATCTGATTCTTGATCAGGAAGTAAGGTCTGTGTTAGTGCATCTGCACTAATGGTGTCACAACCAGCTACATTGTCATGATTGCCACTTGTAAATTGCAATGTGATAGGTTTCACATTCTTTAATCTCTCCCCCCACCCCCCCATTGGTAACACCAGAAACTGAGGAAAAACTGAACAATTTGTTTGCCTCCTCCTTCCCTTCCCATCAGCAAACACCCTCTGGGACATAACAGGTTTCTAGATCTAGGTGGATACAAAGCCCACACTAAATACTAGAAAGAAACATTCAAGAAAATCATTTACCAATGTAGAATATGCTCCCAAAATTTGTTTGGATGGCCTGGTGACTGGGGAATTCTGAGAAGTGTGATACAAAAACTAACATTTCCAAGCTTTGGGTAATCCTAATGGAGGTAACCATCCAAGGATAACGATGCCTGCGGGCATGTGTTCAGTGTTTGTCATAACTGCTGAAAACCATTTAGCACTTTCATGCTAAATGTTGCTGAAAACCAGTTAACTTAGGCAATGCAGTCCTATTAACCTCTGTCAAACTGATGCCATTAATCTGCAAAGACTGATCCAACCTCCTTGACAGGTCTTCTAGAGTTGTCTCATTGAAAATCTCACAGTCTGTGCCATGCCCAAAGCTAACTTGATGTGGTAAACAAGAACGGTTTCATTTTGTCAGCTTGCTCCAGATGTTTCTCTACAAATATTAGAATGATTTTGGGGTAGTCTTCAAGCTGGACATTCCAATATTTTTTAACATAATTGATTTACAACTGCTAAGCTCTTGGAAAAAACTGAAATTGGCTGGGCACATACCCAATTTCTGATATTATTCCAAGTCTCTGAAAATTATAACAGCTTAGCAGAAAAGCAAACAGGTAGAGTCAAAATGAATTTTAAAATAAGAAGACTTTGGCATACAGATTCATGTGCAGTTGTTAAGGTTATTTCAAATGTTTGTGGATTTATGCTTTTGCAAATTGGGTAGTAGAATTGGAAAGTATAGATCCTTACCAGTCAGGCTTAAAGCTATGTCAAGGAGAAATGTCATATGTAAATTGAAAGAGAATAGTTGAATAAAAATAGATTGTGAAAGCAGAGTCAAGCTAACACTCTAGGGACTGACTGCTTAATACAGGTATTTTTCTAATAAAACTAAAGTAGAACTATATTCATTTTGGTACTTTGGGGATTTGTAAGGGACATTTCTTTGCAGGAAGATACCTATCATAATGGCCTCTTAAACAGATTTTCATTGCAGACAGAGCCAGAAATAAGGAGATAAGACACAGGTATATGGTTAAATGAGGCCATATTTATTGAAATTGTCAACAGGGGTGCAAGAAACTAACATCTAAAAGGAAGTTCAGCAGGAGATTAGCTTTGTAGTAAAGTCAGACAGAATGTGATTGTGAGGATGAGATTTATATCCTATGCTATACCTGTCCATGTGAGTATGGAGGCCTATTTGAGTCACTCCTAGGGGCATGCAACTGTGAGCAGGAGATCCACACAAGCAACAAGTATAGCATGGTCTTTACAGTGCTGGGAATTGTGATTTCTAGTCTTCACTAAGCCACTAAGCACATCAGTTGTCCTTGGGCCAGTCACATTCTCTCAGTCTGAACTACCTCACAGGGTTGTGGGTGTGAAGAATCATAGAGTTGGAAGAGACCACAGAGGCCATTGAGTCCAACTGCCTGCTATGAAAAAGTGGAGAAAGCAGCATGTCTATAACCTTAAGGTCATTAGGATCAAGACAATAAAGTAAAGTTACAACATATTTAAGTGTCTATTCCAGGGCAACACAGGCACCATAAACTGAAAAGACTCAATGTGGAGCTGTTTTGTGTGGTCAAGAGCCTTTTACATAAGCCTAAGAGGAGAATTCAGACTGCTTGACAACCCACTGTGAACAACTTTCCCAGTACTTTGCAAATAAAGTAACTTGGATCTGCTCTGACTTGGAAGCTATAATCAATCCTGATCAAGTGGATTTAACTTTGGCCCCTGCTTCCCCAGGGTCAATGGATACTTCTCAATTTATACAACTTGAAGATGTGGACAGGATTTTTGGAGAGGTGAGAGCTTGGCTTCCTTGGCTTATCAAATAAGTTAGGGGAGGACTAGCTGAGTGGGTAGACAGAGTGGTCAATGTCTCATTAAAATAAGCAGAGTTCCATCATGCCTAACAGTCACAGTTGTAACAACACTTCTTAAAAAGCCCTTCCTTGATCCCACAGTATTGGATAATGATTGGCCAGCTTCCAACATTCCATTTAGGTCAGGTTCTAGAGTGTGTGCTGGCTTCCCAGCTCCAAGGATTTCTGGATAATATGGATTATCTAGATCCATTTAAATCTGTTTTCAGATCTGGCTATGGGACAGAAAATGTCTTGGTCACCTTGGTGCATGACCTGCAGTGGGAACTGGACAGAGGTAGTATGACCCTGTTAATTGTGCTGAACTTCTCAGTGGCTTTTGATACCATTGATCATGGTATCCTTCTTGGCCATCCAGCTGAGATGGGACTCAGAGGCACTATTTTACAGTAATTCTGTTCCTTCCTGGAGGGGTGAATCCAGAAGGTGGTGTTAGGGAAACCCTATTCAAGCCCTTGGCCATTGGCCTTTGGGTCCCTCAGGGTTCTTTTTGCTCCCCACGCTATCTAACATATACAGGAAACTGCCGGGAGAAATAGTCTGAATTTTAAGGTCCAGCGCTAGGATAACATCCAGCTCTAGTACTCCTTTCCATCTCAATCCCAGGATGATTTCTTAGGGCCTTTCCACCCAATACTGTTATAGTGCTATTATTCCACTGTCAACATCCTGTGGAATCCTGGGATTTGCAGTTTAGGGAGAAACATTTGGAATTCTCAGCCAGAGAGCTCTTTGGCCTCAGTAAACTGCAAACTCCAGAATTCCACAAGATGTTGACAGTGAAATAATAGCACTAGACTTCCAGCTGACATGTCGGCACAGATGGCAGCCTGAGTTTTACACTCCTGGGCTGTCGCTGAGTCAGACTAGAAGAAAGATCACGAGAGGATCCTATGGAGATCTAAAAAGATCCAACCGGGAAAGGGGATCCGGAGCGGCTCACGGAGTCAACGAAAGACCCAGCGGTGATGAGGAGAGGAGAAGGAGAGTTGTCAGCGGGTGGGATCAAGTTGGTGGAGCAGACGTCATCGGGCTCAGACCAGGGAGAACCTGCCTAGTGCCGGCGACAGCCTTTTTTTTAACTATAAGAAAATAATCATGAATAACCACCCCAAGCTCTCACTTTAAACCTAACAAAAAGCCAGTCTTACCACTGACAGTGACAATTTAAAACCAAAGAGAAGCGAGGAATAAGTAGGGGACCCAGAACGAAAAGAAAAAAACAGTACTGTAAGAGGAAATGTGGTGGATAGGGACAGAGAAGAGTAAAGCGGACAGAGACTGAGAGAGAAGGGGGGAAAAAAGACTGAAGGGTGGGACAAAAGGAAAAAGAAAAGGAACACACCAGATTAAGGAAAGAAAGGGTTTGAAAGAGGAATAAACAAGGACTATTTACATCAAATATCAAAATAAAATAAAACAAACACAGAACATAACGACAGAGGGCAAAGAATAGAACAGGAAAATGGTGGAGGTGTAAAGACACAGAAACGCTGACAGACTACAAAGACAGAGAAATACGAACGAGATTGTAAAAGAAGCTTAAAACTTTTCAAGACCAAGATTGGATATAAGAGAGGAAGGACTGAGATCAACAAGTAAGAGAGTGAATGGACTTATTTGAATGTATGGAGGACTGAGCACAAAAGACTAACAAAATCAGGAATTAGGATGAGAGGGGACTTAAAACGTCTTTATTAGAACTGAAATAGAATTAATTGGGAAGAGAAGGACTACTTAATATAGATTGTGGAGAGAAAAAAACATGAAAGGTAGGATCGGATCGGACTTAAAGTGACCATATTAGAACTGTAATAGGAAGGGAAAAAAAGCGGAGAGAGGAGACAAGACAGTGACAAGAAGGGAGAGAGAAGTCAAGCCAGCAAGTTAAGAGGTAGAGTTCAACCCGCCAGGAAGAAAGCCTTTCCTCTTTTCTCAACCTCCAACACTGAAGGGAAAGAGGAGGAGAGGAAACAAGAAGAAGACAACAGAAAATTTTGGGGTTTGGGGGAAGGGAGAAAGGGATTAATTAACTGATAAGGGGGAGGGGTAATAAACATTAAAAGGGAGGCGGGAGGGGGAGAGAGGAGGGCTGGGGGATCTGATTTAATTTGATATGAATTGATGAACTGATTTATAGAAGTATAAAGTATAGGAGCTGTGGTGGCGCAGTGGTTAAATGCCAGTACTGCAAGCCACAAGGTTGTGAGTTTGATCCTGCCCCGCTCCAAGGTTGACTCAGCCTTCCATCCTTTTGCAGGTCGGTAAAATGAGTACCCAGCTTGTTGGAAGCATGTATAGAAATGTTTCGAAATACATGCTATTTGTAAGTTGTTTGCCGTCTCGATCCATATGGAGAGGCGGGATACAAATAAATAAATAAAAATTAAAAAAAAATAAAAAGTAGACAAGTGAAGAGTATATTTGAAGAATAAAAAATTAGGAGAATGTTACACGACATTGTATGAAAAGAAAAAAAGAGGAGTGGCCGTCTATGTCCACAAAAAGATACCAGCAAAATTAATATTTAAAGACGAAGAAGGAAGGATTATAAGGATAGAAATACAGATCAACAACAAGAAGATTCTATTTGTGGGTATATATGCACCAAATGAAAAGAAGGAGGAATTTTACAAAAATTTAGATGACCTGATTCAAGAATATGAATACAAGAATTTGATCTTGGCGGGAGATTGGAATGGGGTATGGAATATAGAGAAAGATAAACAAACAAGCAAGAAGAATAAAAAGAAAGACCAAGGGAGATTGCTGAAAACTTTTTTGAAATGACACAAAACTTAACAATAGTAGATTCTTGGAGATTTCTCCAACCCATGGAAAAAGAGTACACATTCTACTTGGAAACATATTTAACATTGTCAAGAATAGATATGATCTTAGTGTCTAAGAATTTACTAAAAGAAATAAAAAAAAAACAGAAATACTTCCCAAACTTGCATCAGACCACAACCCAGTAATTTTGATTTTTAAGGAGATGAAGAAACAGTTTTAACTGGAGATTGAATGATAACCTCCTAAAAGATGAAGACATTTTTAAAAAGGCGAAGGTAAATTTGAATTTTTTTTTCAAGAAAACATTAAAGAGGGGACCAAAATGAGTACGATCTGGGACACAAGCAAAGCTGTAATGCGAGGTTTCTTCTTACAGCAACAATATTTACAGAAAAAGAAAAAAGAGGAAAAATTTAGAAACTTGTCATTGCAACTGCAAGAAAAACAAGAGGAATTAAAGGGAAGCATAGATAAGAAAAGAGTAAATTATGAAATAAAAATAATTCAAAAAGAAATATCCCAATTAACAATGGAAGAGATAGAAAGAAAATTGACATATTTGAAGTGTCATCACTTTGAGCATGCTAATAAAATAGGGAGGTGACTTTCTTATAGATTGAAGAAAAAGAGGGAAAAGAATATAATTACAGAAATAAGAGAGGGGAAAAATGTATTTACAGACCAAGAGAAAATTATGCAGATATTCTTAAAGTATTATGAAAAGCTATTTACAGGAAAAGAGACAACCCATCAACAAAAAAATGGAACAGAGAGATATTTTAAAAAGCAAAAAATAAAGAAGATCTCGGAGGACCATCAAAAACACTTAAACTCCCCAATTACCATGAGTGAAGTAACAGAAGCATTCAAAGAACTAAAAGAAGGAAAATCCCAGGACCGGATCGATTCACGGCAACTTATTACAAAAAGCTGCAAGATGAACTGACAACACCATATTACCAGATGATAAAGGTATTATCAATAGAAAAAAGACCAAATACATGGGGGGATTCAAATATTATTTTGATTCCCAAAGAAGGGAAGGATACTAAAGATGTGAGAAACTATAGACCGATATCACTCTTAAATATCGATTATAAAATGTTCACAGCAATATTAAGTAGAAGATTAAAAAGGATACTTCAAGACTATATTCACGAGGACCAAACAGGTTTTCTATCAGGCAGAAATCTCAAAGAAAATATAAGAACAGTACTAAATTGCATAGAATATTACGATAAAAACCCTGGAAAAAAATTTGCAATGGCTTTTCTCGATGGGGAGAAGGCCTTTGATAATATCTCTTGAGAATTTATGAAAAATAATATAGAAGAGTATGGCTGTGAAGGAAAGTTCAAAGAGTCGATAGACGTGATTTACAAAGATCAAAAGGCGAATTTGATGATTAACGGGGAAAGATCCAGAGTGTTTAAGATTTCAAAGGGGTGAGACAAGGATGCCCACTCTTACCACTCTTATATATTATGACATTGGAGATTTTGAACAACAAAATCAGAGAATCAAATCAGATAAGAGGGGTAAAGATTAAGAAGAATGAACACAAAGTAAGAGCTTTTGCAGACGACATGGTTGTATTTTTAGAAGAACCAAGAGAAACGTTGCCTAATCTGCTAGGAGAATTGAAAGAATATGGACAAGTAGCTGGTCCCAAGATAAATAAGAATAAATCATCATTATTAACAATGAATATGACTAAAAAAGAAGAGGAAAAGCTGAGAGAAATCTCTGGATTTAATATAGAGAAAAAAGTAAGATATTTGGGTATTTGCATTACAAAGAAAAATTTGGAATTATATTAAAACAACTATAAAAAAAACATGGAATCAAATTAAAACAGACTTACAGAAATGGAGCAAACTAGAACTTTCACTATTAGGACGGATAAACACCATAAAGATGACGATACTTCCAAAGATCATGTTCCTGTTCCAAAATCTTCCAATAATAAACAATAAAAAACCATTTGTAAGTTGGAATAAAGAGATTTCAAAATTCGTATGGGCAGGGAAGAAACCAAGAATAAAAATGAAAGTATTACAGGATAGCAAAGAGAGAGGAGGATTTGGACTACCACATTTAGAAGTATATTATCAAACATGCTGTCTAGAATGGATAAAAGAATGGATACAATTAAAAAATCATAAACTATTGGAATTAGAAGGATTTAATGTACATTTTGGATGGCATGGATACCTATGTTATAACAAGGCAGAGATAAACAGAGAATTCAGAGACCATTACATTAGGAGACCCTTGATGAGAACGTGGCAGATGATCAACAAGAATTTTTACAGTAAATTGCTTATGTGGACATCACCTCAAGAAGCTTTTAGAATAACAGAACCAAAACAAGGAGGAATACTAAGATACACAGATTTAATAAGATGGGAAGGAAGAACACCGGTGATAAAGACTAGAGTTGAATTAAAAGAACAGAACATGGAAGTGGATTGGTTTCCTTATCAACAAATAAAAGAAAAGTATAAAATGGATTTAAAAACTACAGGATGGGAACGGGAAAAGAACAAATTAGATGAAATTTTAATGAAAAATGAGAAAAAAACGATTTCTAAAATCTATAAAATTCTATTGGAAAGAGAATTGGATTAGGAACGGATTAAGGATTATATGATAAAATGGGCACATAATGTTGGCCACAGTATAGAGTAGGAAAAATGGGAAAAAATATGGAAGGAAGATATAAAATTTACCCAAAGTTTGACATTGAGAGAAAACCTTTATAAATCAATGCATCGTTGGTATATGACTCCCAAGAAATTAATGAAAATAACAAGAAAAGGTGATGGGAAATGCTTGGAAATGTGGAAAAACAATGGGAACTTATTTTCATATAAGGTGGCTATGCCCTACAGCTAAAAAATATTGGGAAAAGATTCATGACAGCATAACCAAGCTGCTAAAGGTGAAATTCGAAATGACCCTGGAGATATATTTATTAAACTTGATTGAAGAGAATAGCCAAATGAAGAGTAAAAGGAAAATATTGTTAAATCTAATAACAGCTGCAAGGTTGAATTACGCAACATATTGGAAAGAAGAAAAAGAACCCCCTCAGGAAGAATGGAAAATAAAAGTGATGGACATTATTGAAATGGAAAAATTATCCAACAACTTGAAAGGTAATTCAACTCAACAATTCGAAAAGCAGTGGGAAGAAATAATTAGATGGGTGAAGAAGAGATGAAGAAGGTAAAGAATAGAAGAAAGAAATGCAAAGGGTAACATTTACAGTAAGGAAGGAATATAGAGGGAAGAAGGGAAAAAATTAATTACTAATTAAGGTAGATTACAACAACAAAAAGAGATTTCTCATGAAGGAGGTTTAGTATAAGAAAGGAAATAAAGAATGTGGAGTGGAGAAAGCGCAGAATAAGGACTGGAAGAAGCGGGGAGGGAGTGAAGGGGAAAGACCAGGAGGGAGCGGGATGGCTATATAAAGGGAAGGGGAGGGGGAGGGGAGGGGAGTTAGGGAGGGAGAGAAAAAGAGGGATTGAATATATGAAACAATAAGAAATGCCTGATATCAATGTATGGAAAGAACAAACAGAGGACTTTATGCATGAATGATGTACAAGACGAAACAAGTTAAATTATAAGTATTGTGTATAATTCCCTTGTTTTTAATAAAAATTAAATTAAAAAAAGAGATAATAGCACTATAACAATGTAGTGTGGAAAGGCCTTTAGTTCTAAGCTAGTGACTGTCATCAGGCAAACAAACTGAAATTTAATCCAGACAAAACATAGGTGCTCCTGGTCAGCTGAAAGCAGCCTATGCTGGATGAGGTTAAAGTCCTCCTGAAGATACAGGTTTTCAGTTTGGTGTACTCCTGGATTCAGTCCTGAGCCTGGGCGCTCAGGTCTGGGTGGTAGCCAGGCGCACCTTTGCACAGTTAAGATTTGTGCACCAGCTGTGCCCATTTCTTGAGACATCAGACCTGGCTACAATGACACACACTTTAGTTAAAACCTGTTTGGATTGCTGTGTTGTGCTTTATATGGGGCTCTGAAGAGTGTTCAGAAACTTCAGGTTGTTCAAGAAGCTGGAGCCAGATTTTTAACTGGAGCTGGCTAGAGGGAGCACAGAAGTCCCTTGTTACAACAGCTGCAATAGCTGCTGGTTCATTTTCAGGCACAATTCACAGCACTGGCTGTTACCTTTAAAGCCTTATATAGCTCAGCCCAGCTTATCTAAAGGATCATAGTCTCCCTTACAAATTTGCCCATGTTTTGAGATTTGCTGAGGAGACCCTTTTCTCTGTCCCATCATCCTCTCAAGTATATCTTGTGGGAACATGGGAGAGGGCCTTTTTGTTGGCTACTCTCAGGCTCTGGAACTCCCTCCCAAGAGAGATTAGACTGGTACCCTTCCTATCACCTTTTTTCAGGCAGGTTGCAGCTTTTTTAAAAAAAATTATTTTAGCAGACCCAGGAAGACTGACTGCTCAAAGGGACAGGTTTTTGTAACTGGGCTGTACTGTCTGTGTTTCATTGGTCATTTTTAATAGTTTTGCTTTTAATTGGTTTTAATTTTATGGATAGTTTAATTATATTTTTAATCTTTATATTTCTTATATTTTTAGCTATCGACACATCCAGGATGACTAAAAAGACTAGAAAGTCCCAGATTTTGTTCTGGTTCTTTCCATTTTACTTTGGAGATTCATGCACATTTTATTTATCCCAGAATGTTTTCTGTCAGCTCCCAGAATGATCGGAGACATTTTATACCAGCTTCTCTGATCAATTTATTTCAATCCAATATAAAATCAGAAAGAACAGGCCTAAAATCTGAGACTTTCCAATCAGTCTGGTTGTGAACTTTGTCTCTTTTAACTGCTGCAAGCTGTCTTAAGTCCCAAACGGGGGGGAAAAAATGGGATGATGATTATGTGCAGAATCAATACCTCAGACCAGCAATGTCTGAACGTTTCTAGATCCACACAGACTTACAAAATGAGGACCTTCCCAATAACTACCTGAAGCCAGGGTCATCCAGCTAGATAATCAAAATCTGCGGAAAGGAATACATCAAACCACTAGAAAAAGGAAAATACTGAAGAGGTTTAGTGGCATTCAAATAGGTTGGAGTCACTGATTAGTATATTATTATTATTTTCTGTTACTAAGAAGACACTACTTCTGGTTAGCAATGAAATAGACCCTGCAGTAGTTAGGCACAGGGACCCCTTAGGTCTGGCATCCCTTCTTGTGGGATAGGGCAGCATCAATTCTATCAGTCATGCTCAGAGATTATATCAGGCAGAACTAGAGACCACGCATTTAGATCTGGATGCTGTAAAGTATTTCCACCAGTCTTTGCAAGGGTTAAACGGATTTCAGCCCTAGCTTTCTGTACTTGGAAAGCTGATTAATTGTTAATGTCTTGTTTTCAAACAAAAATCTGAAGGGTGAATCCAGGCAGCCAATATTTCTAATTATCCACTGAGCAGCTATTATTCACAATGCTGAGCAAGAAGCCAACATCTCACAGCCTCAATTGTCTCTCACTTAATGTATTTCATTCAGGATATAAATACCCAGTCTGACTTCCTCCAAAGTTGCACAGATAAGAAAACAAGCTCTCTCTTCTGTAGGCATTAAGTAACCATAGCAACTTGATTCAACGCACATTATAAACAAGCTGCTTTATGAGTAGACTATCTGGGAACTCAAGAACTGAATGATAAAGAATAAGGTTAATAATTATGCATCCCAGACAAAGAGAAAAACACACCAAAATGATGACAGGTTGATTATTATTAATCACTTATACCTTGTAGGAATGTGATTATTAATAATCATTTATACCTAGTAGGAATGTAAAGAAAACTTAGTTCTCAGTCTCAAGGCTTCTCATCATATTAAGACACTACTCATTCAATAACTGGCCAATTGTCACAAGATCATTTGAATTTCAGAGTGTTTCGTGTAAAAAAGTATGAAAAAAACCACACAAATACGTTCCATTCTGGGGATAGGACTTTGTCATTAAACTGTGTGTGTGTGTGTGTGTGTGTGTGTGTGTGTGTAATATTTTATGCAAATGAATTTTTCACAATATATCCAAAAAAGGTGAAAAAATCATTGAAAAAACTCTTGTAATCCTGCCTAAACGGGAGTAAACTTGTAAAACTCAGTATTCTTGTCTGCAAGAATGGAATAATTGAAAATTTACATGTTCCTATTCTATAGCACAGTATATAAGAGTTCAGAGCTGCTTTGCTAAAGTCAAGGCTAGGGATCTCAAGCTTTGTTGGTTCACAGAATTGGACTGTAGGCAACACCTCCCCTTGAATTTGTATTCCATGTGTCTTTCTCTCTGGATTCAGGACCCTTTACAAACTTAAGTGCTAACTAACAAATCAAATCAAACATACATCTATTTTATTCAGACAAAAAAAGAGAGAGAGAGAGAAATTTATTGTGTTCCCTCTCAGTATGAGTTGGAAGCTAATTTTACTTTCATACACGATAATTATAAGAAGCTGGAGATCCAATAATTTCCTACAGCACTTTGGGAGAAACGAGATGGTAAACAGATGCAGCCCTACAGGACTTCATAAATCTTATACTCAAAAGTTGCACGCTCAGGTTCCTGCTTTGCACTTGGCTTGTTTTGTCAAAGGTGGATAGACACAGATTTGCCTAATGCCATCAAAGCCTTACCAATAATACACCTGTCAGCTACTCTGAGCAGCAGTGAAGACTTGCCATCAAGACTGAGCTCTCATACAGGGAACAAATTGTGACTTATTCAGAGTCATGTTGATTATAGGCTAAGCCATACTGTGCTAAAAATATGTTCAGCAGTGTAAGGATTTCAAGCACACTCTCTCTTTCATGCTCTCTCTCTCACACACCTAAAGAGTGTTTGCTGAGTTGGACATACAGCTTCCTGTCCCTTGCAGACATTCATGGCCTATACCTTTCTTCCTTAAACATTTAAACCAGTTTCAAGCCTATTTAGCTATCACAGGTCCTAATTAAGGCCATGGATAGAGATGGGCAAACTTGTAAGTTTTCTTCCCTCCAGGTATGAATTTTGCAAAAGTTGGCAAATTTACATCAGAAATGAATTGAAGCAATATCCTCTTTCATCCCAAGGTGTTAAGCAAAATTGTCAAGTTTGCTTCTTCCCAGAACTGAAATTTATGAATTTTGGAAGCATTCTGAACAAAACCAAACAAAATTCTCATCCTTCGTTAGTTAGGAAGGGAGCATTCTTCTGATCTTCATTTAAAGAGAGCTGACGAATTTGTGGACTAATATGTGGAAGAGAATATAGTTATCCTTCAGTTTGTGCACTTTTTAAGGTTGCATACAAATATATGTACCAGCGTATTAGTGTACCAAAATGCCTATGTTGGAATGTTTTCTATACAGGAACATACACATCAGGGACCCTTTTCACATGGCATTTCTGATGTGAAAGGGCCCCTTGAGCATTGCAAACATGTGAGGAGTGGTCCACATGATGCACTCACATTTGCACAATGCTCCAGGGCTTGACATGGACCTTGCATGCATTTTTTCATTTTTGATTTGAAGCTGAAAATGCTGTGCGGTCACATATCGCTCTGGGGCCCCGTGCGCACTTACCTTGTGTGCGGAGCCTCAGAAGCCAGGCCGGTCACACTTCCTGTCTCAGTGCAGCCTGGGAAGGAAGAGGTGGGGCTCTCTTATGGGCAGAAAACTCATGCAGAGCTGAAGGACCAGGGAAGCAAGAGCCTCTCTCTGGAGGCTGCTCGTGCGAGCACTGCACCCCAGCGCCGAAAATGAGTGAGTTGCAGAAAGGGTCAGAGAAAGCCATATAAGAATATAAGTATGACTCTCTGTGGGGGGAGGGCTTCAAATCAAAGGCTGATGAGGAAACTGGACAGAAAAGAATTATGCTTGAATATATGCAAAACTGACATGGACTGAAAAGGCATTGTCTCCCCACAAGAAACCGAGATCTGATGTTCTATGATGGGCAAACAATGTGATGATAAGGAGTTTTCAGTACTCCTACAGAAGTACAATTTCCAATTTTGGGAAAAGTTTTGCCATCTCTGATTATTTTTTAGTCCCTAGATGACCCCCAGGATCCTTCAACTACTGCATGCTAGAAAATAATTATAGTAAAAAAAAGACAACTGTGTGGTACAGGAAGTGTCCAGGACAAGTGATTCTTCTCTAAAGCATGGCACAGAGCCTTAGTTTGTCAAAAAGATAGACTTTGCATTTCTTCTTTAAACAGCAAAACAAGAAATATCAAGGGGATGAAGCTTCCTGAGGGTCTTGGAAAGGGCAATGTTTTTTCCCCTAGGCCTAATGATATTGCCTATTCAAAGCTTACTGAATGGTAGAATAGCCAGAGATTTAATTTCATCTAACATTATAGTCACCACCCTTTCCTAAGGGAGATTTTTCTTATAGCAGCCTCCATAGCTGGAACAATTGAGGAGCAGAGAATTAACACAATTGAAGCTGAAGACTGATAAGATACAACACTGATTTTTGGTCAATTTTTTTAACCACACTCTTTTCCCAAGAAACTCATAGCCAAGACAGTAAATATGGTAAACCTAATATTGTCAGGCCTAGAAACTGAAAAACAAAAGGGGAAAGAACAGCACAGTTTTCTGGTATATGTGGGACAAGGAGAGAACAAACATGGAAAAATGGAAAGATCCAATTAACTTGAATGAAGTGCCTGTCCTCTCTCCCAACGGGATTGTTCTACTTTGACTGCCATGGATCATAGTGTCTTGTAACCACAATTGCATAGGGACAGAGGGGTGATGAGGGCAGTTCTCCCTGGGCTGCAATTTTTTGGGGGGGCATCTCAGCTCATAGCCATGCCCATGTGTGCCATAGCCCCACCCCTCACACCATAGCCCTGTCCTATGCACCACACATCATAGCCCCACTCCACACACTGTGGTCATGCTTCGCACCTGCCCCCACTCCATGCACTTCAAGCTCCGCCACTGTGTAAGCCTCCATGAACTAGAGGGAAAATTACTTCATCATAATGGCAACACTGGGACGGAAAGAATATTTGCAAATATGCCCCACCACCCCAAAAAAAGAAAGAAAGAAAAAGAAAGCGAAAGCTGTAAGACTTGCTTCTTCAGTCTCAGAAAACTCTGATAAGAAGAATCCTAAGCTGACAAGAATCTTTGCAGTTACACACTGATTTTTTTTTTTTTTAAAAAAAAGCTGTTTTCTGTGCAAATAATTTGCAAATTTTGCACAGGATAAGTCCCACACTCATGTGTAGCCAGAAGACAATGAAGGTTTACAAGCTACCATGTTATCCAGCTGAAAGTAATAGCTGTACAATGTGCAAGACCTGCTTGGAAGTCAGCAGACTTCATGGGCTATGTAGACTTAAGAACTGTGTTCAGCTTGTTGAGACTGAAGATGTTTGTACACCGATGAGGGAAATGCTTCCCTCTTCATCTCTGACTGAAAAAAAAAAAAAGACTTTCAATAGAAGTAAACAACAAATTAAGGAGGGTGTCCACATATATCTAGTTGTTACTAGAATTTTTCCAGTGCAAACCCAGAAAAATAACGTGGAAGTTTCCTCATATGCAAAACACTTGAGGAATTTCAAAAGTCTGTGATTTCTTGGGATAGATTCATACCTACTTAGGCAGATCAGCAGAACAGCAGTTTTTGAAACTCCAGACAACATAAATCAAAATGAGCTCATCATTAGAAATCTCAAATAGCAATCACTCAGCAAAAGAGAACAGATTTCTTTATGTGTCCCAAGGCATAACTCTAGGACTTCTTCTTCTTTTTTTTTAAGAATTATGTAGGTAAGTTATTGAAATATATTCTCTATATATACACAACAATGCTACTTGGCTTGATATATTGTCACAGCAATTTGCAGTTGTGGCATGTTTGAAATCACAACAAAACTTCATATTTTGACATCACCTGGTGAGTAAAGATTCAGTCAGAACAACTTTACTCGTCGGCCATCATTTCTCAAGTTAAATTAGTTCCTACCCATTACCTTCTGTCCTGTAGGTCTACCATCTGAATTGATATTTCCTGCAGAGGTAAGAATAATTCTATGAAAAACAAAATGCTCAAAGGATTTTAAAACAGGACTATAAGAAAGCATATAATTTTCTTAGGGAATTTATATCATCTACCAGTGATAATGGACACTAGCATAGAGGGTGGCTGCTTAAGAAAGAATTAGACAAATTAATGAAGTATGGGCATATAAATAGCTATTAAGTATATATTGAACTTCCCTGAATAGAATAGATATGCTTAGGAAACTCAGGTTTTGTTAATTTCCCTGTGAACGAACCTGCTCAAAACCTTCCAGATTAATATACAAGTTGAAACATAATTATCTGACACATTTTGTATTCCTCAGAATTTAAAAGTACACTTCTCCACTCAAGAGTGTACCAAAATGGATATTAAAATTTATATTTTATAATAGAGTATGTTTAGAAATGTGTATATTTTAATAAAATGTGTTAAATATGTAAAATTATAGAAATGCACAGACATTTTGGTAGAAAATATTATGGTTACAAATAATGCAGCTTAAAAATCATAATAGTAAAAATAAATAAATAAATAAATAAATAAAATATCCTATTAAGCACAGCACTAATATATAACAGGTTAAAAGCATTTTGATACATATATTACAAAAATCTGAATATATACATTCATTTTCACATTGATTCAAGGCAGGGCCTATCTATCTATCTTAATTAAAATATTTATATCCCTCCTTGTATCCAAAGATCTCAGGACAGCTTACGCTAAAACACAGTTTTAAACAATAAATAATGGCAATAATTTAAATAGATTATCAATTAAACAACAGACAATTTAAAACTGATTAAAATAGTTTTAAATAATGTAATCATAGGACATACACACCCTGGATAAAAATCAGTTATGTCGAAAGCCTTTAATAAAAAGACAGGTTTTGACCTGGTATTGAAATTTTCTCAATATTCGTGCCAATTGGGCTTCCAAAGGGAAGGAATTCTGCAGCTGGGTTACTGCAGAGAAGGCCCTTTTATTTGGCTTTCTGTTAAAAACGAGAACTTGAAACTTCTAAGAATAAATTCCAGACTGAAAATATAGACTTAATGAGGAAATAGCATAAAAATAAATAAATTAAAAGCATCACAGTAAAAGACTTAAATTCTCCTATTGCCGGTAACATCAGTAAACTCAAGACTCAATGGGATTTACAGAAGTCTTGACTCACCATTCAACAACTGACTCAGTGGGGCTAACTAATAGGTTTCAGATCATAGTTATATAGACAGTTATATTCCCCCTGTGAAGGAGTGGTGTTGGATGTTATTTTATTGATAGTTATAGGTTTAACGGTGCTTTTAACTTTGGCATTGGTATATTTGAGGTTAATGTTCAGCAACTAAGCTGAATTTCTTGAAAAATGCAAGGGTTTGCAGAGAATAGAAAGTGAAAGCACAATTGTGTGCACAAGTGAATCAAGCCTAGGAATGGAGTTTAGGTGGGGAGAATGTAAGAGCTGGAAGAAAGCTAAAAGTGGAAGCTGACCTGAAGGTATGGAAAGAGAGTTGGAAGGATGTACAATCCTTGAATGAAGGCAAATGTGAAGAAGAGAGAAAATTGAGCAGGGTGTGAGACTTGAACTTGGGGACAGTTTGAGAAGAAAAGCTTGCCAGAGAGAAAAATAACAAGGGAAGCATGAGATTTACATTTCTAAGGGGACGGTACTAGAATTGCCTTAAAAAAATCCATTTAATAATAATATAATAATAATAATAATAATATTTATTTATTTATTTGTATCCCGTCTCTTCACACAGATCAAGGCGGCGAACAACATGAAATACATTATACATTACAAATAGCATGTATGGTTTACAATGTGTGGAATTACTGTAAATTGAAATATTTAAAAAAACAAACAAAAACATTTTAGGATATAACTGTGACTTCTAACAAAAGAAAGTTTTATGTGAGGCTGCTGTTAATTTTAAATTAGATTAATAATTTTTTAAAAAAGTTATTATTGTTGTGGTTTGCAGTTATTAGCTACTCATCCCATGCCAAAAGCCTTACCACTCTAAGGGGATTACTTTGTGGAATAACAAGTTTAGGGCTGTGTTGGTAGAAACAGCCTCACAAATGGACTGGCCTAGCCTTGTCTCATGAGGGAGAGTGACACTGGCCAAAAAGAGTATATGTAGTCTTTTGCAATATGGCCCTTATTCCCTCCCCCATGAACTCTTCTACTGCCACCAGTAGAAGAGTTCATGGGGGAAAGAGTAAGGGCCATATTGCAAAGGATTACATACACTCTTTTTAGCCAGTGTTACTCCCCCTCATGAGACAAGACTAGACCAGTCCATGATGCTCTGTCAATCAATAGATTGGCTTATATGCCAAAGGCTTGCCTGAATAAAAATAATTAACATTGACTGGAGATGGGACAGAACAGAATTCTAAATGAACATAGGTAAACTGGAAATAGCTGGATCTATTCATCCACAGTTCAAAAGCAATATACCCTTGGTAGTGAGATATGAATGTCATGTTTAAATATTTGAAGGGATGCCATGTAGAGGAAGGAGAGGGCTTGTTTTCTGCTGCTCCAGAGACCAGGACAAGGAGCAATGGATTCAAGCTGCAAGAAAGGAGATTCCCCCTGAACCTCAGGAAGAACTTCCTGACAGTCAGGGCTGTCCAGCAGTGGAACATGCTGCCTCGGAGTGTAGTGGAATCTCCTTCCTTGGAGGTCTTTTAGCAGAGGCTAGATGGCCATCTGTCAGGAGTGCTTTGAGGGTGTTCCTGCATGGCAGGGGGTTGGACTGGATGGCCTGTGTGGTCTCTTCCAACTCTACATTTCTATGATTCTATGATTCTATGAAAGACAAAAATAGGGAGAGTAGACCTTAATCTTCCTTATTCTCTTCTTACCTTACACATGTGTCTGGCTGTCAGCCTTTGACAACAGAATGCTGGACAAGATGGACTTTGATGTGACTCAGTAAAGCATCTTCTAAATTTCTTCAAAGAAAAAAAAATCACCCTTTGTTATTTTTGCCATCTTATTTGCTTTGGTAAGCAGAAATCAATGGATACTTACACTCTGAAGTCTCTGTAATGATGGTACTGTGCACATGAAAATAACTACACCTTAAAGACTGACAAGTTTTATTTAATGTCACTTTGCAGCCCAGTTTATCAGCTGTGTTGAATGTAGCCTACCTGGCATGCTTGAAGGGATGAGTTTGTTAAAAATATGTTATTGAATGTTATTTGTTGAATTTCCAAAATAGCTTGAGGTTCAGAAAGTTATTTGCTGGTGTCAAAGGAAAGAATTATCAACAGATAAACATAAGGACAGGATGAATTCTAATACCTGTTGGCACCCTCCTCATTGTCCCACCTTTGAGTCTCTTCCATATCAGTTTTCCATGTTTTTATATTCTGTGTTCTTTAGCTATTTTTCAAATGGATACATTAATCAATCTATGCTGCCACTAACTAAAATATTTTGCCAATGAACATGTAAAATGCTTTAAAAAAAGCTTTATTCCCCAAATGTGTGCATATTGTCAAGTATAATTATTTAGTATACTATCTTTGAGGATATCATAGTAACATTCAAAACAATTAAAAATTTGATCCTATTTGCTAATTTAAAAAACTGTTTACAAGGACTTAAAATACAGTCATCCCTTCACATTTGTGGGTTTCAGTTTCACAGATTTGATAATTTGCAAACTTCTCCAACCCCTGTCCCCCTCCCATATCTGGTGATTCTTTTCCAGCTGAACCTTCCCCCTCAGTGGCTATGATCAGGCCACACAGCTCTTTGAAAACCTGCTTCTGGTCCTCCTCATCTCGTCCTTACCCTCGTCCTCTCCTGCACCACCACCGACAACAACTGCTCCCTGGTCAGCATGCAGATGGTGTCCTGATTTCTCAGCACCACAAACCCTCTCCTGATGCCTCCCCCCAACACCCAAAGAAGGAAATTGGCAAAAAAGAGGAAGTATAGAGGCACCATGATGACCCACCCCCATCCCTTTCCTTTCTCTCACCTGGACCCTTTTCGCACCTTACCCTTTCATGGTGCTGGGGTGTGGGGCTCTCGTGGGCAGCCTCCAGAGTAAGGCTCTCGCTTCCCTGCCTATTCAGCTCGGCAGCTGCTTCCTGGTTGTGAGAGTGCCCCACCTCTTCTTTCCGCAGTGCAGCCTGGGACCTTTCCCAGCCTGCACTGGACAGGAAGCACGACTGGCCTGGCTCCCGAGGCTCTGCATGCCAGGCCCCAGAGCAATGCATGACCACCCAGCATTTCTGGCTTCAAGCTGAAAATGAAAAAATGCATGTGCAGTCTGCATCAGGCCCTTGCGAATTGCGCAAATGTGAGTGCATCATGTGGACCGCTCCTCACATGTGCGCAATGCCCAAGGGGCCCTTTCACATCAGAAATACCATGCGAAAAGGGCCCTGGTTTGGACCCTGGATACCTGTTCTCACTATCATGCTTTGGCTCCCTCCCCCCAAACACACATTTTGATATTTGTGATTTTTCCATTTTTGAGAGGGTCCTGTACCTCTACTCCTTGTGAATGTGGAGGGCTGATTGTATAGCAACGATGATAAAAGTACAGCCTAGAAATCCATTAAAAGACCCTTCCACAGCAACCTATTAAAAGACAAAGGGCTGTCTAAATAAAAAGGCCTTTGCAACCTGCAGACAGAAAGCAGAAATAGAGTCAGTCAAGCCTACCACAGGACAGAGTTCCACAGCCTGGGGGCAGCCACCAAGAAGATCCTCTCTTGTGTTCTCATCAAATGTGCCTGAAGTAGAAATGAGAGAAAGCTTTTCCTTGAGGATCTCAGAATTTGGATAGGGTCATGCACACAGGTTCAAATGCACATTTTGTTTTTGTTTTTTTCATGAAACACAAGACAAGCTTTGAAAGGAGAACATTGTCAGCTGCATGTTGGGTCCGTTTCTGGATTCAGTTTAGGAGATCTAAAATCAGGTAAACTCATTTTAAAAAGGATGGAACAAATTTCTTATACCATCCTTAGTGTGAGATGAACCCCTTCATGTCACTAGCATTGGAAAATAAGTGGCCACAAATGAAAAACCATGTTTGCCAAGTTGTAAACATCAGCATCTTATAAAAGCTGGTAAACGATGGGGACAAATTGGATAAAATTTTACCAAATAAGAAGTGTTCCTTAACAGGGGAAGTAAAGTATTGGAAATCTTTCAAACTGTGCATTGCCGGAGTCAAATGGAATGGGATGTTATACATGTATGTTTCAGCAGTTTCCATTGCAGGCATTAGGTTTTTATGTACCTCTTCCTATCAACTGTAACATGGGATTTGAAGCACGAACCATAGTAATAGTGAGAGCCTGTCAGTATGACTCAAGAAATAATCTTCTCTGAGGCATGGGGGAACATAAGGAACTTTGTGGCAGCCTAGAATTGAAAAGTAATTCCAGCTGTTGCTGAATTTGTTGTATTTTAAGTGGGGTTGGCAGCTCAAGATCTGAATCCCAACACAGTGGGAGAAGCAACAAACTAAGTCTGCAGGGTTTAAGATGCAGACTTGCCCTCTCTGCTTTGGTGAATAGATGGAACCTTTGACTAAGTAATGGGAATGACACAGGGCTGCCAACTTCTGTGCTTTTCCATGTCTGTATTGTTTTATTTATCCAAGAAACAGATGGATACATTCACAACATCTGAGAATCTTGGTGAAGGAAGGGCTGATAAATAATACTCAAGCAATCTTGAAGGATGGCACCTTGCACACATCTCAGCAGGTCTTCAAAGGAATCAAAACACAAAGTAACAGGAGATTAACTTCATGGCATCTACCCATTTGTTTTTCCTTCCTCATTTACAGTTTGTGCCTGTTGCGTAGTCATTTTGAAACCACACCAGAGAGATACTAAAGCTTGCAGTTCCTTAAAAAAAAAAATCTATATAGAGTTTCAAGGATAACGAAATGAAGGACTCTTCTGAGTCACAATAGGTCTAAGGAGAACTCTACTGGATCAGAACAGAGATCCATTTACCAAGTTGTATCCAATATTCGAAACTGGCCAGTAAGATGTTTCTGAGAAGATAATACTAAATGCATAACCTGAACAAAAAAAAAAAAGACTCAGAAATCCCAGCAGATCTAATACAAATCTCCTCCCAAGTCCACTTTCTTCCCAGACTGAGACGGCAAGAATGAACATTTTCAAGAAGATCAGAGTTGCACAGTTTGCATTTAAAAGGATTTTTAAAAGCAATTATTGTTACAGTTCCAAGGCTCCAAAGTAGTTGTCATTATACTTAACAGTTTTAAAGTGACTCTGCAAAATATTATTTTATTATTTTATTAATTATTAGTTATATTAATTAGCATTAATAGAAAACATATCCTGCTATGGCTGAATGGCCAGACCAGATAAGAGGAAAAGACTGCTTGAACACTTACACTGTGAATTAGGTCAGAAAACACATCTAGGTATAGTCAGGTCATAGTCAAGAAATAACCAGAAAACTCCAGAGATAATAGGCTTGCACTGGCCTTAAGACTCAACCTTTTGCACAATACCATCTGGGAGATTCCCACAAGATGCCTGATTGCCTTAATTCTTCTTCCTCTGACCAAGCAAACCTCTCCTTTGTCCTAAAACATGTCTGAGAAATACCGATCTATCAGGACAACCATTAGCCCTTTGTCACCTAACACTAAGACCATTAGCCCATTCCGGACCTCATTGTCCACTCTGTGAACTCCATTGTTTACTCAGCCGGAGAGCCATTAACACCCTTGTCTTCCAGGTAACAATTGGGCTTATAAGCTCCTCTTTTTGGCCAGTCAACTCACAATACACTGATTGGTGGTTGCCATTCTGCCACTCTGATTCGTGACTGTATACTGTCCTTAGAGGCAAGTCTAAGCCACATTGCTTCTTCACTGATCTTCTAGATTGGTAAATATCACCCACTTCACCCTGAACTCTTTCTATCCAAACGTGTTCACCCTTTTCCTTCTGTTAGCCTTGTATGATTGCATGACTGCTTGAATTGTATGCATGTGATTAATTCCCCCAATAAAAAAATATTAAGCTTACTTTTGGATCTCTGACTGATTCTCCTCTATAGAAGTACTGGTAAACATAGGCGTAAAAGATCTCATTAGGTTACTCCCTTCTTTTAGGCCTCTTCTTTAAGCTAATAATTCTCCACTGTTTCATGGAGGCACTGGCATCATGGGTGGACCCCTGAGTCACCCAGGTTTTGGTGTAACAGCAGCTCAGTACACAACACAAGCCAGCACTTGAAATATGTGATATTCCTCCTCCACTGTTTTGTGTGGTTACACAACCATATCTGTGAAATTCTCTAAAAACTTAATTATTCCTTGAATAATTATTCCTTGTTAAGTGACAATCTAATGTGATATTGTGTGACAAGGACAAGGAGCAATGGATTTAAACTATAGGAAAAGATTCCCCCTAAACCTCAGGAAGAACTTCCTGACAGTCAGAGCCTTTTGGCAGTGGAATATGTTGCCTTGGAGTGTGGTGGAGTGTCCTTCTTTGGAGGTTTTTAAACAGAGGCTGGATGGCCGTCTGTTGGGAGTGCTTTGATGTGTGTTTCTGCATGTCAAGGGGTTGGACTAGATGGCCCTTGTGGTATCTTCCAACTCTATGATTCTACTCTTGTTATTGGAAGAAAATAATAATTAGCTCTCTGTAACTGATCTTTGCATCTTGCTACCTCTCAGACATAAAAGGGTGCAAAACAGTATTTTGGAAAAGGGTTATGCTTTGAGCCTTAGGTCTTTGTTCAATAATGTCTCAATCTAGTAATACTACCCAGTCAGTGGCAGTTGGAGGAGAATGCACAGGTGAAAGGAGTTGGTTGCTTTAGACTTCTACTGCTACTCACTTTAGGTTCAAATTCATCCACATTTTCCTGCTCAGGTGTCTGTTTCCCGCTTCAACCCAACATTCCATCCCTAATCATTTTGTCTTCTTCACTCTGTGCTTCAGGCTTTCCCACTTAGTTCTATCTCGGTTTTGCTTCATTTCTGATCAATTGTTCATTCTCATTCTAACCCTGTCCTCTGTTGCTGGATCATTTGTCTTGGTGCTTGTTCTCTTTAGCTCTTCCCAATCTTGTCTCCTCCCTAGCAGTTGGTGTTCATTGGTGGTTCTCTTTGAGCTAACTTGGGACTTGGGAAGAGTGCCCCACCACCACTCTTGCCCATACTATCTCTTTTCATTCCTCCCAACCAATAGCTGGACTCCCCTCCAGTCATGTTGCCTTTATTATTCCCCTTTACCTTGTCTTTCATATTCTTCTGATCCTCTGAAAATGTCCACTATCAATCCATCCTCCCCCCACTCCTTGTTCATAAGTTCTGTTCACACTAAAAGCTGAAGATCCACACTGTGTTAGGATATTATGCTAGTTGTGGTTGCTATTCTGCTGACCTGTATCTTTCTGCTAGCCAGACTCCAATCAGGGTCCAGCTGCAGCAGACGCTGGCTGTGGTTTCTTTGTTATATATAGGTTGCTGCTGACCCACTCTGGCCAATCACTGTTAAGGAGATGTCTGAAAACAGATGGTTTATTCCCACCATCTTTCCTCTTCCCCACTTGTCTTTGCCTACTATCCTGGTCTGTCTATCTATCCATCCATTCACCTCAGTTAAAAAAGAGGTGATACTTATATGTCAGTATGTTGATGCTGGCTTATTGGCCAGTGTGACCTTTTGATTCTTTAGCCTTCTAGGAGGAGGAGAAGGACTGGCCATCTTCTGTGATGATGATGATAATGATGCCTTTCTACAGAGATAGGCTGACTTGTTAGGGATTGCAAGCTGATGCTGTTGCAGGGAGAAAGGCATACCATTCTGATCTCCTGCTCTAGATGCCTGGCTGAGAAAGATAAATTGGTTATTATGACTCACTCCAATGATACTTACCTGGAAATGGGAGACTGCACTTTGTGCCTTTGTGCTGATGATGCCTGCCTAAAGGGGAAAATCTGGCATCATGACTTCATGTTGATACTACCTGCTAGAAAGAGAAAAGCTGGCTATTATGAGTTAATGTGGGTGTGGCTTGCCTAAAGAAGAGAGAACAGGCATTGTGACCTCATGTCGATGATGATGATGATGATGATGATGATGATGATGATGATGATGATGATGATGCCTATCTAAAGGAAAGGTTGACCATTGTGATTTCATGCAGATATTGCTTGCCAGAGGTAAATATAAACCATGATGATACTAATAACCTGAAGAAGAGAGATCTTCCATTGGAATCACAAGCTGCTATTGTGCATGGCTATCATGATCTCACACTGGCACTGCCTCCCCAGAAGACTAGGCAATGTCTCTAATGTAGGTTTTCCCCACCTAAAGAGAAAAACCCTGGCCCTTTTGTGTATGAAAGGTAATTTCTTAATGTTCCTTTTTACTTTCTGTTCCTCTTAAAAGTTAGTTTAATTTTTGTTTCTTCAGCCAGGGGAAAACATGTCTATTCCATTGCTACCCTCATTCAGCAATGATTTTTAGGGCACAAGATGATTTCCCTCTGGCACTTATTGACTGCCTGGAGTCGTATGTGTCAGAGGTATGGTGGATGATGGGCACTACACAAAAATCCCAGTAGCACTTCCCTCCAGCACTGAGCTCTGGCCAAGGACAATTCACCAGAGTCAAGTGTTTAAAAATCACCATGCAGCAGAGTTTACTCACACAGCTTGAAGTGTCTCAGCAGAGTGTTAACCACTAACAGCAAAAACCCTGAAGCCAGGAAAAATACTCCCACACAAATGTTATCTTCCAACAGGAGGCCTTTTCTCTTGAGTTACAATACATATAGTATATACAAATCTCCAACAGAGCATTCAGCAGCATGTAGAACATAGCCTCCAGCCACTCCCCAGACATCAAGAGAGCTCAGAGGGTTAGAGCACATCCCTTTATATACAGCCATTGCTGACGCAACTCTAGCAGCCCTTGCTAGAGGTATGATGCAACCTCCCTGCCCTGGTTACACAACCCTAATGACTCATGCAGGTGTTACATAGGATTTTATCATCCACTGTCATTCCCAGGTGCAAACTTTAATTTACATCATTTATATATATAAGAGCTGGCAGAGGTCATTTCGGAACCGCTTGCTATAATCTTTGAGAAATCTTGGAGGACAGGAGAAGTTCCAGCAGACGGGAAGAGAGCAAATGTTATCCCCATCTTCAAGAAGGGGAAAAAAGAGGACCCAAATAATTATCGCCCAGTCAGCCTGACATCAGTACCCGGAAAGATACTGGAGCAAATCATTAAGCAGTCAGTTTCTAATCACTTAGAAAGCAGCGCAGTAATCACGAGAAGTCAACATGGATTTCTCAAAAATAAGTCATGCCAGACTAATCTTATCTCTTTTTATGATAGAGTTACTAGCTTGATAGATGAAGGGAATGCTGTGGATGTAGCATACCTCGATTTCAGAAAGGCCTTCGACAAAGTTCTCCATGACATTCTTGCAAAGAAGCTAGTAAAATGTGGGCTGGACAGGGCTACTGTTAGTTGGATTTGTAATTGGTTGACCGACTGAACCCAAAGGGTGATTACGAATGACTGCTTTTCATCCTAGCGAGAAGTGACTAGTGGGCTGCCACAGGGTTCTGTCCTGGGCCCAGTGCTGTTCAACATTTTTATCAATGACTTGGATGAAGGAATAGAGAGCATGCTCATCAAATTTGCAGATGATACCAAATTGGGAGGGGTTGCTAATACGCCAGAGGACAGGATCAAAATGCAAAATGACCTGGATAGTTTGGAGAGCTGGGCCAAGGCGAACAAAATGAAATTCAACAGAGAGAAGTGTAAGGTCCCACACTTTGGTAGAAAAAATGCAATCCACAAATATAGGATGGGGGAAGTGTGGCTGGATAGCAGTATGTATGAAAGGGATCTAGGAGTCTTCATAGACCACAAGCTGAACATGAGTCAGCAGTGTGATGCGGCAGCCAAGAAAGCCAATGCAATTCTCAGCTGCATCAATAGGAGTATGGTGTCTAGATCGAGGGAGGTACTGGTACCACTCTACTCTGCTTTGGTTAGACCCCATCTTGAATACTGTGTCCAGTTCTGGGCACCCCAATTCAAGAAGGATATGGACAAGCTGGAGCAAGTCCAGAGGAGGGCGACCAAAATGGTGAGAGGCCTGGAAGCCATGCCCTATGAGGATAGACTTAGAGAGCTGGGTATGTTTAGTCTGCAGAAGAGAAGGTTAAGAGGGGACATGATAGCCATGTTTAAATATTTGAAGGGATGCCACATAGAGGAAGGAGAGGGCTTGTTTTCTGCTGCTCCAGAGACCAGGACAAGGAGCAATGGATTCAAGCTGCAGGAAAGGAGATTCCACCTGAACTCAGGAAGAACTTCCTGACAGTCAGGGCTGTCTGGCAGTGGAATATGCTGCCTCGGAGTGTAGTGGAGTCTCCTTCCTTGGAAGTTTTTAAGCAGAGGCTTGATGGCCATTTGTCGGGATTGCTTTGAGGGTGTTCCTGCATGGGAGGGGGTTGGACTGGATGGCCCGTGTGGTCTCTTCCAACTCTACATTTCTATGATTCTATGATTCTATTTTATTTGGACTTAGGTTCTGTTCAACCTATCCTCACAGTATGACTCTATGATTTCTCTACCATCAGCTAGCCAAAGATTACTTAAATGACTGGATGAAGAGCTCGGGAAGTGACTTTTTAAAGGTAATTGGTTACAGTTACAGTTCCAAAGTAGTTTGTTTCCATTGAAATTGGAGTTTTAAGTAGCAACTCATTCCTGTTTCTGAAGAGTAATTACTTCACATCTACTTAAAAATCTGAGTGTGTCAAGCCATTCAGTAATACAAAAGCCTTACTTTTCCTATCCACCTTGCTGTTTTCTTCATACCCACAACATCTTCCTTCTAGTGAAACCACACCCCTGAAACTGTTAAATAACATGAGTCAACAATCCATCACTATGTTATAACAGCAACTTGATTTTGTTATTGGAAAAAGGAGTTAATTTCAAGTAATTATCATTTACTTCCAGTCTCTGCATTAACATTTTTTGAAGACAGAAGAGCCATTGTCTGGTCATCAGACCAATATTTTGAGAAGATTATAAATGTTTCTATAGACTTTGTGGCATGCAGGGCAGAAGAAGGCTAAAAGTCTGTCTGTCTATCTATCTATCTATCTATCTATCTATCTATCTATCTATCTATCTATCTATCTATCTATCTAAATACAGAACTAAAAGAAAACAAAATCTAAAACTAAATGAAACTTAAATGAAATGAATCCTCTGAAGTGACACCAAAAGCATTATATGGTCATATAATTAAGTGGAAGAGTTCTGTGAAAACATTTCATCCATTTTAGAAATTAGCATAATGTCAAACTATGAATGATGGCAATGCACACATTTTTCTCTTGCTCTTTCTTAAAAAACACAACATCCATGGATGATAAATATGTATCGGTGTCATCACAACAGGAGGCTTCATTATATACCTTAGATACATTAGCTTCAATGATTGTTCATATATACAGTCCCCCCAACATTGCTGGAGAAGTAAAAGTCAGCATGAATATATCTCAGTGGTAAGTGTCCACTGCAAGGCTTTCCTCTTCAACCTGGATGCACCCACAAGGTGTGGACACCCCTAGTCATCAATCTAATTTGCTTACCATCATTTCATATTATTGGTGGGTCTGGTGGACTCTTTGATTTTGAAAAGCTAGCATTTCAGGCATCATTACATTGGAAGTGGCATCATGACCATCAGTAACAAAACTTGTGGTGTGTCACAGTTTTACAAGAATAACTTATTATGTTTTTAGCTGTGTATTTCGTAGCTTTTTAAAATAATTTTTGAGCATTCTCAGACCCAATATTTTTTTCCTGGGTGGGGATTAAAACAGGTTTTTAAATAGATAAATAAATGGAATCAACAGCAGCATGGGGAAACAGAGGTGAGGATCATGTGGCAGAACAGTTTAAGATTTAAAAACTGAGGCCCTTTCCGCACCAGGCTATTAAAACAGTGCAGAGTGACCTCCGATGGAGGTCTTCTGCACCGTGGAGTGGACTGGGGTGGACTACTTTTTGTAGTTCCGCACCTCAGTCCGGTTCGGAGCAACTGGAACTGGTTGCGCAGCGTGCTTTTTAAAAACCTCTTTTAAGAGGTTTTTCAAAAGCACAGAGCGCGCCACCCTGTGTTGTTCTGTCGCCACGCTCCAGTGCAGATTTGCAGGCATGCACTAGTGCGTGCCTGCAGATCTGCCAGGGGCGGGCTTTAGGCTGGCGAGCTTCTCCGGTTGGTGGAGAGCCTCCACCAACCTGAAGCTGCCATTTTGGACACCAGAGCAGTGCGGAGCGATGAACTTGCACTGCTCCTCGTCTCGACGGACTCGCCCGGATGCTGAAGAAATCCAGTGAGTCCCGTTTTTGTGTGGTTCCTTTCCCACATGCGGAAAGGGCCTGAGTCTCCAAAATTTCTACAAAATTGTGAAAAAAATTGGGGAAAAAAGTACGTATTTATTTAATTCATATCTTAACCTTTCTCTTGAATGAAACCTAAGGTAGATCATACATGAATCAGAGCAAGGTGCATGAAGTGAAAATCAGTAATAAAATATTTTTTTTTTAAAAATTAAATAAACTACCATATTAAAACAATGACACCTTGTCGGGAGTGCTTTGAGGGTGTTCCTGCATGGCAGGGGGATGGACTGGATGGCCCGTGTGGTCTCTTCCAACTCTACATTTCTATGATTCTATGATTCTATGAAGACAAGATAGAATCATTAAAAAGCATGAGAAAACCAACAAAAAATGCAATACACACAACCGTAAAAGATCTTTCCAAACAGCCATTTAGTCACTAAATGCTTCACTGGCATGTTGTCACTCAGCTGAAGCTGGCTACTGGTTCATTTCTGGGCACAATTTGAACTGCTGCCCATGATCTATTGTTGCTGTTGTGTCCCTTCAAGCTGTTTCTGACCTAGGGCAGCCCTAAGATGATCCTAACATGGGGTTTTCTGGGGGCTGAGAGTGTGTGACATGTCCAGTTTCATCTAGTGGGTTTCCATGTCCAATGGGTAATGGGACCGTGCTCTCCAGGGTTGTAATCAAACATTGGCCATTTCCGTACTAGTCTGTTATAGCACTATTATTCCACTTGCAACATCCTATGGAATCCTGGGATTTGCAGTTTCAGGAGGGGTCGACCTCCTGAAACCACTACATTACACTGACTCTCAGTCATGACCTATAAAACCCTTTATGGCTTAGGTCCAGACTGTTTGAAAGACTATATTTCCCCACCTGAGCCTGCTAATGTTTTAAGATCTGCAGAGGAAGGCTTTCTCTCAGTTCCAATACCATCCCATGCTCACCTGGTGAAGACAGGGGAGAGAGTCTTCTCAGTGGCTGCTCCCATCCTGCGGAACTCTTCCATGGGAGACTAGGCTGGCCCCCTCCCTACTTTACTTTCAACAGTAAAAAAAACTTCTGTTCAGGTAGGCTTTCAATATGTGAGGAGAATTTTTCTTTTTTATTGGGAAGTTTTCTTTATTTTTGTTAAACTTCTGTATGTTTATATAATGACTTTATTCTGTTTTTATGTAGTTGATTTTGGTTTTTAAATTTTATTGTAAATGTTTTAATTGACTTCTAGAAGCTGCCTTGGATCCCATTCTGAGAGAAAAGCTGCACATAGATGTGAAAAATAAATAAATAAATATGACTCTTTTCCCTTGACAGAGATATTTTGTTCACAGGTTTTCTCAGAAATACTGGTGCATCATAAGAACCCTAAGCATTATCATGTGGTAAGATTTGGTATTATATTGTTTCTATTCAGTTGCATTGAAATTTTATGTTTCTGCTTGAATATAGTAGGGTGAAGTTTCTTTTTGCTGGTTCATTTAAACCAGTGGTGTGCATCAGACAGCCCTGCAGATGTTGTTGGACTACAGCATCCATCAGCCCTGGTTGATATATCCAATAATAAGAAAGACAAAGAGAACAACTTCTGGAGAGCCACATGATTCACACTCTTGATTTTAACATGTGATTATAATTTTTAAAATATCTTGCCAAGAGAGGAAAGGAGGAGAAAAGCAACACAAAAAAATGATTGATATTGAAACATTAACATGTTTACAATGAGAGACAAATCTCCTCCAAATGGTTAGCTCTCTTGGATGCCCATCAACACAACATGTGGTAAATAAAGTCAGCTGATTCTTAATTGAATTTTTTTTTTTAAAAAAAATGACAATGTACTCTTTCTTCTCTAAACAAACATTTAAAATCTGAGGCAATTAGACTATTGTTTTAGATTTGAAATATGCATCTTCTCTATTAAATTAATACAATTCAATCAACTTCAGCAAGAACGGGATAGAATAGGAGAGGAACATTTTAAAACACCATTTAAACACAGCATGCCATTTAAAGCATAACAGGGTTCTACTAAGATATTGTTAAATTGATCATAGAGGAACACTATCTATTGTCATCTCCTCCTCCCTCACTTTCTCATGAAGTCTTCTAGAGAATTCTAGGAGAAGGACTATATTCAAGCTGTATTGACTGAATGAATTTTATGTGTGAGATAGTTCAGGAATACACACACACACACAAATAAAGGCAAAGGAAAAGATAGTGTTGGAGCATCAATTTTAAATTATGATATATGGTTCTAATTGTTTACAATTATTAGGTTCTGGGAAAACATAATGAAACTATGGGATAACTCTTATCAAATGTATTCTGTATTTATTCATAACTAGCGTATTTACCCAGTGTTGCCTGAGAATTTTATTTTATTTTCTCACAGGTAATACCTGTTAGAAATACCTTAGAAATTACCATACCTTACCTTAGGGATTAGATGCAGTTGAAATACACAGATTTGTCTGTAATTTCCCAAACTGCCTTGTCCAGTACTTGTAACTTTTCCCCATAGTTCCCAATCCAATCTGTTTTCAGAGTTGTTAACATACAGAGGTTTGGTTTTTGAGGGAATTCACTGCCCTTCTCCTTGCTGCTAGACCTCGTCTCCATAGCAACTGACCTGAGGCCAAGAGCTCTCTGGCTGAGAATTCTAAAGACTCCTCCCTAAACTGCCAACCCTAGGATTCCATAGAATCTACACAGGAAGCCAATCATATGAGATCTTCGCCTGCCTGATGCAGACAAACTCACAAACTTTGACTTTTATATATTAAGAAGATTAACTTGCAGAATGCAATGGTCAGAGGTTTAGAGCAGTTTGTGTTTTTTGTTTTTTGGAAGGACTAGGTAAAATCAGGGAAGACAGCGCTTCCAACAGCTATTGATCATAATAGGCTGGGGAACCAGATGTGATTATATTCCAAGTCCCATCAGTTACAGCTAGCCTTGACCAAATGTGATAGATGATGGGAGTTGTAGCACTTGTAGCTCAATAGCACTTGGAGGCTTCTTCACTCTTGATCTAGAGTAACTTTCCCTGTTTGGAATGCTTCTGAATACAAAATACTGGAGATAAAACCTTGGGAATGGTCAAAACCAGCTCTCTGAGAAAACCAACTTGAAATGTCCTAGGATAACTCAAAGGCCATTTCCACCCTGCACTGTTATAGTACTATTATTCCACATTCAACATCCTATGGAATTCTGGCGTTTGTAGTTTATTGATGGTAAAGAGCTCTCTGTCTGAGAATTCTAAATGCCCCTCCCTAAACTGCAACTTCCCTGGATTTCAAGGATGTTTCAAGTGTAATAATAGCACTATAAAAGTATAGTGTGGAAATGGCCAAAGTTTCCCTTTCCATCTTTATCAAAGCTTTTTCCCTCAAAAGCATAGGCAGGAGGGGAGCAAATTTCATGCACTGGTGGGTTGAACAGGAGAAGTTTCAGGCAAGGGCATACTACTTAGCAGTTGCAATATTCTGAGGAATTCTTCATCCCCTATTTTTGGTCTTTTTTAAAAAAAATAACATAATTTGGATGCCACCAGTCTCTGAATCAGCACTCTTACTGTGAAACACATTGCTTGCCAGCATTCAGCACTAGCTTAGGGGCCTCACTGGTGACAAATGCTCACATAATGACATTAAGCAATGAAGTAGTATCATTCCTAGGGATAATTCTGGGGAACAAAGGTGACTGCCTAGGGAGTTGTCATCCAATGCATCTAGGGTCAGCTTTTGGGGCAGGAATGTCTCTAGAATTATTCAGGTGCAATGTCAGATACATTTTCATTCAGCATTTGAAGCAGACAAAAAGTTCCAAGCACTGTGGCAGTCAAATCATGACAATTTGGGGTGGGGAGAGAGTCTGAAAAAAAAAAGAGGAGGAGGTGGAGGAGGAGGAATACATTCTTTGTCACAGTGCAATTTTAAGTAGCAATTCCTCTCAAATTCTCCTTTGAATATCTGTGTTTTCCCAAAGTGGGATTTTGCACCACCCACTGCTTCCCTCCAAAATTTCCAAATAGCTACATCGAATTTCTATTTAAAAGGTGAATTTCTAGGTCCTTTCATAATGCAGTTATATTATTGTGATTCCACTTTAGCTGCCGTGGCTGCATCCTAAGGAATCCTGAGGTTTGTAATAGAGGCACTAGAGATCTCTGCTTAAGAAATGCCCCTCCCTAAACTGCCAATCACAGGATTCCATAGCACTTTGTGGTCATAAAGTGGAATCACAGCACTGTAACTGTGGAGTGAGAATGCTTACCTGGATCCACATGATGAAGGTCACTGCTGGAGAGGGTAACCATTTGATGGTTTCCATGAAAGAGACCAGAATGTTGATGACTCGAACCTTGTGCCAAATCACAGGACATAATGGGGGCTGGGCTGGAAGCTATTTAAGACTAATTGCCCCTTCATCTGACCTCTTTGATCCTCATAGCACAACCCACCCTCACCACATTGTGAGAATTGTCTAGTTGTTTGGAGTCCAAATAGGATTCCCCCCTCTGTTTCCTGTTTCTTTTGTTTTGTTTTTTCTTACCCCATACTGCATCTGTGAGACTTGGACAATTGGCTTTGGGTGAAGTCCTTAAATAGATTTCCTTTTTGCAAGCAGCAGGAAAATTTAAGACTTCATTCATCACCCTTTGGCATCCTTTTGGAACCCCCCCTTAAGGGACTTGTATCCCAGGGGATGTGAAAGAAGACTGCCCTTGAGGGGAACCAGGGATTCAGGCTATCACTTACAGATTTCTGCAACTTGGGTGGGAGTCCTTGGCTTACCTTTCTATTTAGATGGACTGGGAAGCAACCCATAGTATTTGGATTGCCCTTAGGGCTTAGGTATTTCACCCAAGGGAGGGCTGAGGAGGTTGTCATGGGGTTGTCACCTGGGCCTCAGCTGAATCCACATCAGGTTGCTTCCCCATCTTGCTCTGTTTCCAGGCCAATGCCACTTTAAATCCATTAGGTCAAATAAAATAACCTTTATTTAACCCAAATTTCTGTCTAGTCTCATTATTTAATGGTTCATCATCAAAGGACTCTCTGTTCTTGGAAGCTTCCAGGAAAAGCAACTCATCCTTTTTCCTCAGGGAAAAATAAATGTGGCCCAGGAAAGTCAGAGAGCCACATTTTGTCTACCCATGGATTCAGACTGCCTCCAAACTGTATACCATCCAACATTTCACAAATGAAACTCAGGATGCATGTAGCCAAGCTACATCAGAATGTAGTCAAGGCAGCAAAAGTTATTAATGAGAAACAGGCTGCAGCAGTTTGCTTTTGCCTGAGCCTACCAGGAAGGGCAAGATTCTGTCTCATCCTCTTCTCTGCTGCCACTGCCCTGCTGAATTAACTCTGTGCAGACTTCTTTTGCATTCTGAAATCCCTTTGCAGAAATTGAAATAAGCCAAAGACAAAGTGGAAAGTGGAAACAGGGGAGAGATATTGATGAATTTTAAAAACAGCTGGAAAAGTGGTCAACAGAAGTTGAGCCAGTACTTTCCCTGCCAGCTTGGGCCAGCAGTCTCCCACCAAAATAGGAAAAAGAAGATAATTCCCTACATAAAAATTGCTAATTTTACAGAGATGTTCTTGATTAGATTTGGGTGCTTGAGTTGTTAAGAAAAATAAGAAGAACCCTGCAAACTGACATTGGTAACATTTCAGTGACAAAATTGGGTATGGAAGTCTATGATGATTCTGAAAAATATCCAGAGGCACAATTTGGCTGGCTGCTGTTGGTTACCAATTGCTGGCCTAAGACAAACCTTTGGCTCCTCAAGCGAGACCATTTTTATGTCTCATTTCATGACCTCTTGCCTTTTTAAGTGCCTCTGAGTGGGCTCCTGGTGCTAAGCTCAGAAATAGCCTGTCACAAAATTAGACTTTCCACTTTCAACATGAGGGACTGAAATGGAACACCACAAGCTTTATACTTGAATTACTGACTTCTCCTTCCAGGCCTGTCATTCAGACTCCCTTTCCTCATCACTAAACTGTCTTAGGGCCATGTGCTTCCTTTTGTAGATACATATATGTAATGTCTTGTGACCCACATAAATAACAGTATTTCCAAAGGGCTTTCTGCTTTTCCTTATAAGCCTTGGCTTTCATTTATAGGACACAGGAAGTAACCTGTTGAAGATAAAACTTAAGGAAGGGCTGCATTGAAGGAAATCAGATTTCTAGCCTACAGGTTTCCCTCAATGCAAAAGGAATGTGTCCATGTCTGCATTCACTAAAGGGAAAATAGCATACATATTTCCTATTCCATTTTCTGTTCAATTACTGCAGAATTTCACTGCTTCTCAGATTTGTTCCTCAAACTCTTCATGTGTCAGAAAGCAACAAGATGCTAGCACTGTAATTTCCTCTAGATACCAATAAAGTGCTGGATCAATCCTGCTTTCTCTGCCTCTCTTCAGACTAACCCATCTTTCTTTCATACACTGTGTTCCTTTGGGAACCACCAGCCAGGCTCCTACTGAGTCAAATAGAAGATATTACAAGCCATTTGACGTTGCTGAATGAGTGGAAGTTATGTTGTTACAGCACTGAGCACCCCCCACAACTGACATAGTTTAATTGGCAAATATTTTTTACCTAGCACTATTAATTGGCATTGATGTAAATGATACCTGAGGTGACTGGGAGGTCACGCTGAAAGAGGCATATTATTGACTGTAAACATGAGATTGCAAGACAGGTCAGCCACACCTAGTTCTTAGGTAAGAACCAAGTCATTTTCAGGCTAATACATGGACTCTGTCAAGACAATAGGCTTAGAGATAACGAGCTGGACATCTCAGAACTGAAAGGAGAAATTCCTACCAAATTGTGATTATCATAAGTCTGACTCCAAACACCTGGACATTTCCCTATTTTTCCCCACCTCTCCACAATACAAACTATTACAACAGCCATTATCCTTTTGTCACCAAAATAGCAGGAACATTAGCTTCATCTGGACTTCATTGTTTGTATTGCAACTCCCATTGTCTGCTTGGCTGGAAGAGCGATTCACACTCATACTTGCAAGATATTTTTCAGGTATAAGAACCCCTGATTCCAGACTGCCCAGTGCAGTCTCTCGCCTTCCTGAATGCCACAATGTCCATTTGATTCATAAAGAAAAATTGTCCTTAGGTGCCTACCTAAGCAATGTTGCTGCTTTCCTTGCTGCTCTCTGAAGCGGTATTTATAGCCTCATCCCTGAAAGTCCTCTGCCACACTTTCCTTATGTTTCCTTCAGCTAGTCCTTGTATGCTTGTGTGAGTGCTTGGATCCTTGCATACATGTATGTATTTGTCTCAAAAAACATATTTTTAGTTTGCAATTTATACTCTCTGGCTGATTCTTTCCTGCAAGGTCCCCATAAACATGGGTGGCAGATATTGTTACGTTAACCCTCCCCCCTTGCAGGCCTCCTGATTTTGAGCTAATTATTCCCCACTTTTGAATGGAGGTACTGACATGGCTGGTGGACCCTTGTGGCACCCACATTTTGGGGTAACAATATCATCTGAAGAGGATTTCCATGAGCATTACAGCAAGTAACAACGGTCCTGTGTTACTATACCAGAAGAGCTTTTCATTCCACTCATGTAACATTTTCGCACCTTACCTTTTCACAGAGGTGGGGGGAGGCACTCACACAAGAAGCCTCAGCAGAAATGCTGCCGCTTCCCTGCTGCTTCAGTTTTGCAGCAGCTCCCTGGTCGCGTGAGCGCCGCGCGAACGCCCTGCCCCTTCCTACCACAGCGCAACCTGGGAATTGCAGGCTAGCACTGAGGCAGGAAGCGTGACCAGCCCAGCTCCCGATGCACCACACACCAGGTAAGTGAGCACGGGCCCTGGGAGCATTGCACGGCCACGCACCATTTTCGGGTTTAAGCTGAAAATGAAAAGGTGCGTGCACGGTCTGTGTCAGGCCCTTGAGCATCGTGTAAATGGGAGTGTGTCATGCAGACCGCATGGGGGAGTGCATCATGCAGACCACTCAAGGGGCCCTATCACTTTAGAAACACCGTGCAAAAAGGAAAATGGTCAGCAGGATCTTAGCCTCAATAAATTACAGCATTGCATTCCATAGAAAGAAATAAAACAATGTAAAATCGAAGTTAGAGGTGTAAAACTTCCAGAAATTTTGCCACAAAGAGAAAAATGATTGCAAAAGATAGGATTTGACAGTCATGTTCTGTTGTTCAGGACTGTAAATGTGAATCCCTAACAGTTATGAGCTTGTAAGTCTATCTTCTGATCTCACAACTGATGAAGAGGGTGCCAGCCATTGTTTTCTACAACCAAAATTGTGAACGTACTCTGTGCTAAAGAAATAGTTGCACACTGTTCTGTGTCTTAGCAGACACATCTTAGCTTTTGCCATTTCAGATGTTCTTTTTTAAGAAAATGAAACCAGGAGTCACTAATGTTGCAATAATTTGTACTGTTTGGAAAGAAGCAGGTGTCTTTCTTTCTTTCTTTCTTTCTTTCTTTCTTTCTTTCTTTCTTTCTTTCTTATATTTCTATGCTGCCTTTCTCCCACGATGGAATCCAAGGTGGCTTCTATCAACAAATTAAAACAGCAAAACCTTTAAAAACAATTTAAAAATTAAAAACGTATAAAACCATAAAAATCTAAAAGAATATTCCATTAAAACAAGTTACTAAAATAAAGCTCCCTGGCTTACATGAAAGCCTATTTAAAAAGAATGTTTTCACCTCCCAGTGAAAAGCAAGCAGGGAGGGAGCCCATCTAGTCTCCTCTGGAAGAGGAGGCTAGGAGGCTGTTGTTGTTGTTTGTTGTTGTGTGCCTACCAAGTCATTTCTGACTTATGATGACCCTATCATTGGTTTTTCTGAGGCTGAGAGTGTGTGACTTTCCCAAGGTCACCCAATGGGTAGGAAATTGAATCCTGGGTTCTAGGGTCATAGTCCAATATTCAGTCCACTGCCTCACACTGGCTTTCAGCATCTTCATACAGCTACAGTTTTAAACGGCACACTAGCAACTTTTCTGGATGCAAAGTTTAGTACAAGTATGGTTTACTGGTGACATCTGGGGAAAATTCAATGGCAACTCTATGACTCAGTTCAGAGCTGGATCTTGGAAAGAATATTCTTTTCATGGAGATGACTAGGATCTTGTCATATCATGTCATGTCAACTTTATTGTTCATAGCCATACGCTGTCACAATTTGTATGTCAAAGTAAAATATATATAGAAAGTAGACTACAAAACTAACTTACATTTCTCAAACAGAAATATTCCAAAAAAGAGCTAAAATTACTACAATATCTAGAGATAAAATTTAAAATAAGACTTTCCCTTCCACTACTAAGAAACATTTTGGGATTAGTTCTTGGAAGAAAATATATCTAATATGACATCATATGAGTGATAGGGTAATCACAACTATTCTGCTGTGCAACATCCTAGAGATGGGAAAATCTGTTGGCTTCAGTGTCCCCCACATTCATTTTTTCCCCCTGAACTCAAGTTATTTCCCAAATATGTGCAGAATTACACATTTTGGTAAATACTTGAAAACCAGAGGGAAACAAAGTTATTCTCTGTCTTTTCTAGCCAAATTTGATAGGTTTCTCAGCATGGAGTGAACCAGGTTGCATCCGCCTGCCATATAGGTGTTAAATACAAGACGTGTCTAAGAAAAAAGGAACTAGCAACTGTAATTCAGTGCAATAAACAGGGTCTGAAAGCTGGATTTCTAGGAATTATTTACACAAAACCTTGATCCAGAAGAGCGAATCTATCTATTCCATTTTCTCCCACATTTGAATGTTTTAATTTTCAAATTCTTTCCGTCCCCCAAATAAAGAAAATTGCAGATCTTGGTAAACTTTTTTCAAAATCAAATTCAGTGGAAATCCTCAGCCATCCCTGCACCACACAATGTCTGACGCAGACCTAAATCATTTTACATTGTGTAAGAATTGTTACATGCTACGTTATTCACTTAGAGAAACTTGAAAACTCCTTTTGCCAGTAAGACAATTAAGCTTTTCTCATCAGAACTCAGTCACATCCAAGGATACTGTAAAATGTTAAGCTGCATTGTCTGGCATTTTACAGGGTAATTTGAGCATGCACTGGGATTAAACAACATAAGGGCTAACTGTATATAGCATGGCTTTGCCAGAAAGACCCTAGGTTTGGCATCCTTTCCAGCACATACAGTGACTGGAAACCAAGAGGAAACACCATATGTTCTCTCTGAAAGGGAAATGTTCCCATTTAACAGTTTTCGAGTGCCAGAATAAAGCAAGCAGATAGTATGGGACAGTTTTGCCAGCTTGAATAACTGATTTAAAGTTTGCAGTAGCTGAGTTCAATTGGAAAGTATTCCCTTCAGTTGCAATGGAACACAATAATGACTCTGAGATTGCAGTTCAATTCTCAGTTAACCTTCCACAGAACATCTTGTCCTTGGTTTTTGCACTACCCACCTCTCTTCCATAGAAGAGAAGTTTAGTCTCAGTTCTGCAAATGCTTTCAATCAAAGGAATCTAAAGCCATCAAGTCATTGGACAAATTCCATTTTACTGGGGCCAGAATGTAGCCGTCACTCTCAGACAAAAGACTGAAAGTGATTTGTGCATGCCTCCACTGACAACAAAATTCAGGTCAGTGCCATGTCACTTTACACCCGCAGTGAGTCAAGACCATGTCAAGATTACATTTTTCACAGAAAGCCTCAGGTTCCCACTTCTAGTGAAAAAAAAAAAAAAAAAGAAGATAGGGAATGACAAAACACAGCTAATTCAATTGTGTGTGTTTTGTGAGTATTTAAAAAATCAGATAAAGGTCAAAGCTCTGTACAAATGTAAGCATACTGAGGGTTAATATGTTAAACCCAGAATTAGACACAGTCCCTTCAGACTATGCTCTTATTTTTTAACTGTGGGCCTATGTTCCATGACAAATTGTTTTGGGATGGTTTTTTGCTGGCTTACATGTTAATTTCAGGGATGGGAATAATGTGGCCTCCAGAAGTTGTTGAATACAAATTCCCAGCATTCTTCACCATGAGCTATACTGGCAATCACGGCTAGGAGTTGTAATCCAACAACATCTGGAGACCTTCATGATTCCCACTCCTGGTTTATTTATTAGCTGGTCCATTTATTTAGTTAGTTAGTTGCAGCTTGACTTGATATGTTATGATTTGTCAAGCTTCCCTCTGTCTTCAACTAAAATAAAAACACCAGGCAGGAGTTTCACATACCAGTCTGGTAAGAACCTGGCATATAGTTTTTCAATAGCTTTATTGTGAAGAGAAACAGTGTGTCATTTTGGCAATTTTCTTCCCTCTATAAGAAAGCCGTCAAAAACTGCAACATTTCCTGCAGAGGAAATAGCATTTCCTGCTTGCAAAAATAAAAATAAATAAATAATATAAAGGGAATTGTGCCCAGAATAAATCCTATACTGTGAGGATTCTCATTAGTCCAGGATTTTATTCATTATCATGTATTTTGACCATTTTTTTAAAAAATGTATTTTTTAAATTCCTGGTAAGAATCAAAGGAGTGTGAAGAAAAGAAGAATTTGTTTCTTCCAGTGGTGAAAAAAAATTGTTTGAGTTTTTTGGATTTGGTTGGAAGATGTCAGTTGTGGAGAACCTGAATGATTCTAGTATTGTTTCCAAGGGGACAAAAATATTGCCTTTTTCCAGTCAAAAAATAACAATAAAGAAAAACAGAGCATAACAACAAAAAAGGAAGAACAAGATATCTCTTACACAAGATCCAAGAAATCAAAGGAAAATTTAAACCAAGAGTAAGTATGCTATGTGACGAAGAGGTGAACACATGTAAAAAGATGATGGAAACAATACACTGAAGAACTCTATGGCCATTTCCACACTACACTGCTATAATGCTATTATTCCACTTTCAAGACCCTATGGAATCCTGGGATTTGCCTTTTAGGGAGGGGCATTTAGAACTCTCAGCCAGAGAGCTCTTTGGCCTCAGTAAACTACAAACCCCAGAATTCCACAGGGTGTTGAAAGTGAAATAATAGCACTATAGCAGTATAGTGAAGAAATGGCCTATAAAATAGATGAAAGAATGGCAGGTTCATTCAAGAAAAACCATTTGAAGATGAACCTACAATTTTGGAAAGTGAAGTGGAAGCTGCACTCAGAGCATTTGGGAGAAAAATAATCGCGAGGAACAGATGGCAGAGTAATAGAACTGCTTTAAGCTACAGAGATAGAATTTACTGCAGTTCAAAATAAAAACAAAGCAAAATCATGCTCAAACTTCTACAACAAAGATTTCTACCATATATGGAGCAACAAATGCCAGATATCCAAGCAAGGTACAGGAAAGGGAGAGGCATTAGGAATCATATTGCTTTATAGATTATAGCAAAGCCTTTGATTGTGTTGATCATGAAAAGCTATGGAGTGCTTTTAAAGAAATGGGTGTGCCACAACATTTGTTTGTCATGAGCCATAACCTATGCTCCGTAGAAGAGGTTACCATCAGGACAGAATATAAAGAAACGGAATGGTTTCTAAATGGCAAGGAGATCAGGCAAGGCTGCATTTTATTACCCTATCTGTTTAATTGTACCTTGATGTAAAGAATTAAAAAAAAGGATCATCCATAATAGAATTAGACACATAGGAAGGAGGCATGAAAATCAGAAGAAGGAATGGTCAAAATGTGGAGATCTGGGCTAGCCAGGGCTGTGACAGATCAGGTCTCCTTTAAATTCCCCCTTCCTCAAGAAGCAGAACCCTTTTATATATTTACCACCCACTGGCCCCCTCTCCACACTTATAGCCCCCTTCTGTTTTCCCTAAGCACCTAACCTTTGTGGATATAGGGCAAAGCGTTTTCAGCTTTATCCAAGTGAATGTGTCACTGGTGGCAGCATGTGTAACTGAGCTCAGATTAAAGAGACACTGCATGGAGACCACTCTTTAAAAATGTATATAATAAAATCTTTATTAAACAAACTGACAAGGGAAAAGTATTTGGCAATTAAATATTATCCAATGGCACAGCACTTTCAGCATTTACAGGCAAACACTTCCCTGTCTCTCTCTATCTCTGTCTCTCTAAAGGAACTCCTCTCCTTTCAAACTCACAGATGGAAATCTTTTCCAAAACCTGTTTCTGTTATTGTTCCTGTTATGCTGACTCCCTCACCTAGACCCTCCCTCTGGCTAAACTGGATTCTATAGCCAGTGAACCAATCAAATTAAATCATCTCTGTTGCTAGTGCAGCTCTTCTGGCTACGCTCCACCCCCCAAGGTTTGTCGCAGTAACATCAACAATTTAACATATGCAGATGACACCATATTACTAGCAGAAGCTAGCAAAGACTTGGAAGGTTTAGTGAAGAACATCAAAGAAGAAAGTGCAAAGGCAAGTTTACAGTTCAACATTAAGGGGGGGGGGATGACCACAGATGCTTTACATAATATTAAAGTAGATGAAGAAGACATTGAAATAAATCAAGACTTCCCATACCTTGTCTCAGTCATTAGCCAGAATGAAGACTGCAGTCAAGAAATCAGAAGATGAGGACTTGGAAGGGCAGCTATGTAGGAAAATCCTGAAGTGTAAAATATATATCATTAAATACTAAAGTTAAAATTGTTCGTGCCATCGTATTTCCTGTTTCTGTGTACGATTGTGAAAGCTGGACAGTGAAGAAGAAAATTAGCTCCTTTGAAGTGTAGTGCTGAAGAAGAGTTCTACAGATAGCATGAACTACTAAAAAGACAAATAGGTGGGTCCTAGAGCAAAGCAAGCCTGAACTCTCCTTAGAATCCAAGATGACTAAACTGTTTTACTTCAGGCATATCATAAGAAGACTTGGCTCACTAGAAAAGTCAATGTTGGTAAGGTAGAAGGCAGTATGAAAAGAGGAAAACCACATTACAGATAGACGCAATCAGGGAAGCCACAGCCCTGAATCTGTAAAACCTGAGCAAGATGGTTGATGATAGTGTGACTTTGAGGTCTCTCTTAATGAGGCAGTGTTTAGTTCATTGAATAGACCCCATTGAATGGCAGCTGTGATGACAGTTTTGACCAACTGAATAGAGGTGAGCTAACTTTGCCTTTTTACCTTAGATATTATTTCTACATCCCTCTTAACACCTCCATGTACTCAATAAATCATCATTTTGAGGCAGTTGTGACATCATTTCATTTTGGGAAATCCTTGAGCCTTAGTTGGCCTGGGAGCTGAAGGAATCAGGACTATAGTTGCTGAAGAGGATAAAAGAGGATGTTGCTCTATGAATATTGAAATGAAATTTTCCTTCATTCAGTTGAGCATTCAGAAATTTAATTCAGGCATCCAAAGAAAAGGTTCAAGTAAAGTTATCAAGGAATGCAGTTATCAGCTGGTACAAATGAACTCTAGGTGTGAGCAATGTTCACTGTGTCACTTTCTGCAAATGTGATAAATTTGAAGTATTAAGGGAAATTTCAGTTATGGGGGAAGAATTCTTATTTGGGTGGGCAATGACTCATTTTCTTCCTCCTCCCCATAGTTGAACCCTGACAGTTGTGACAGTGACCAAAATCAACCTAATTATATAAACATTAATACTGATGTGAACCAAGTTAAGCCAAATTAACCCAGCCCAGTAGTGGCATTGAACTGTAGATCAAATCAAATTAAGCCAAATCATTATAATAAAGAGGTTAAATACTTGTTCACTAAATCACTGATTGCTCCTAGATTCAGTATGCCATATACAAAAAGACCTTTGATGAATAAAGATCAAAAAAATCTTACTCAGCCCTGAAGCCACCAGAAAATCCAATACTGAACAAATGAAGGCTAGGTTGGTGCCAATGATGCAAAATAGGAACAGTGGCAGGGCAAGGTACTAAGACTTTGTTTACAGCAGCCATCACTCTTCCATGATGTGTGCATGTATATTCTTTGCACAGCAATTTCATCTCTCTCTTTCTCCCTGCCCACAACTGGTACCCACCAACTGGAGGTTCCCAGTAGATAAGCACTCTACTGATCTTGTTATTTAGTAATGTGGAAACTGCCTTTTTTCAAAATCCTTTTAAAAATCATGTTTAAGTACTATCTTGTTTTTTAAAGAAAAACATTTTCTCACACGATAGACTTTTGAAAAAAAACACTGTCAAAATATGCATTTTGAATCAATAACTTCAATTCAATTTTGCAGCAAAGAAATGGCTGGAAACATTTAGGAAGAATAAAAGATAGTGGACAACTAAATACTAAGCATACATTAGTTTTGGAAAGGCAGATCACAGTTTGGAAAATGCATTTTGTACTTGTGTTCCATCAAGTCATTCCCAATTTATGGCAAAGCTAAGGTGAACTTCTCGTGGGGTTTTCTTGGCAAGATTTGTTCAGACAGGATTTGTCTTTGCCTTCCTCTGAGGCTGAGAGAGTGTGTCCTGAGAAAGGTCACCTGGTGGGTTTCCATGGCTGAGCTGGCATTCATACCCAGGTCTCTAGAGCCATTGTCTGATGCTCAAACCACTGTATCACTCTGGATCTCGTATTTTTTACTGCAATTCAAAATTCTTGAATGCTACAAGCATTCCTTACAAGGAACTCACATTTCTGCTGGAAACAGCTCATATAGTATAGTATAGTATAGTATAGTATAGTATAGTATAGTATAGTATATATACTACTATAGCAGTATAGTATATAGTATATATAATATATAGTATCATATAGTATTAGTGAAGACTTAGGTCCTTTTTGCACCTTACTTTTTTGCAGTGCTGGGGTGCAAGGATTGTGCAAGTGGCCTCTTGTGAGAGGCTCTCACATCACCACTGCTTCGCCTCTGCAGCCGCTGCCTACTGGTGAGCAGGCAGCGTGAGGGCTCCTCCTCTTCCTTCCGCAGTGGGCAGAAAGCGCGAGCGCCACAGCTCTGAAGGCTCCGCACACACAGTAAGTGGACGCGGGGCCCTGGAGCAATCCGCAATCATGCACCATTTTTGGCAAGAAGCTGAAAATGAATAGTGCGCGATCGGCACCTGCTGGCCCCGGCAGCATCGCGCAGTTGCGAAGACATCATGTGGATGGCTCCTCACAATTGTGCAAAGCTCCAGAGGCCCTTTTGCATGGTGAATGCTGTGTGAAAAGGGCCTTAATGTTGTACTTTTTATATCAAGTTTGATTGCTTCCAATCAATAATCTACATAGGTTGGGGGACAAGAAACAAATAAATCAAATGGTAATTTATAAATACTGGCTGAGATCTTGCATCAGGGCAACAAAGTTTCCACAGGGAAAGCTACAATATGTTTCCCCTCTCACCACCTCCAGGACTCAACTGTTAGCTGCTGCAGTTCCCACTCCATGGCCATTATCAGAAAGGCATCTAGCTATGTCCCTCTAGCCAGATGCAGAACACCAACATCTGCTGAGACCTCCAGGGGATTCCTAGAGGTCTCAGTGGATTATGTCATTGTTCTGAGTCTAAGCAATATAGGTGTCCTCTGCTCTCCATCAGCCACTAAATGGCTGTAGATTGGGGGCTGTAGCAACTAAAAGGCGAGTCTTGAGAAAGGGATTGGTCCTTGTGTAAGGTCTTTATGACAGAGAAATCTGGAAGCCTGAGAATGATGGGACTTAGAGTAGCACAGAATAGCATAAAGGAATCAATTAACCAACCCTCCGCAGAGTTTCCCCAATGCTCTTCGAGTTACTAGCCTGCTTTGTTATTAAAAGCTATTTATAAAATAGACTTTTAAGCTGGCACTTGCTAATTAGAACACCAGCTTTGAGAAACAACAGCTTGACCTGGGAGGCATATAGGCATGGAGAATGGAACTGACAACAGAGACAGTATTGCCAAGATCGCAGAGTACCGAATGTAGGCAGGCCCCACTTAGGATAAAGAGCAGATATGCATTGATACCTGAAGCCCAACAGATTTTACATAGAAGTGATATAACTTAGTATGCTAATTCTTTATCTAATGGAAAAGTATACATGTGAAAGCCTTTCTTTGCTCTGGCATTTCTGATTTGTGGAAATCTCCCCAGACGTCAATCTTTCTTTTGGTCAAGGCTCAATAATTTTTTCTTTTTAATCTTGAATCCCCCATTGGTGTGCAACTTACTGGCTTCTTTGCACTCTAGGGAAAATCTGCTCATTGTTGCTATCAGAGATTTCTAACCTCTGAAACAACCTAAAAAGACTTATGATGGCATTAGTAAATCATTAAGGATGCCAGCTACTGTGAATGGATATTAGAAAACAGCACTACAGTGTTCTGTTCAAAGTTATATACACTATTCAGTTAGAGCACTTAGATCCTACTTTAAATGTTATGGCAAATGCTTTATGATGTCCTTGGATATGCTGTTTAGTGAGGTATTTGAACTTCATGCCAGAGATCTCTAGTGCTGTAATTCACTATACAAGCTCTCCAGTAGAGAATTCTAAGTACATCACCAAACTATAAATCTCAGGATTCTGTACAACCCAAGCATGGCAGTTAGTGGGAACAGAGTACACTGTACAACTGCCAACTGTACATTGGTGGTTCTCAAAAAGAGACTGGCCCTAAGGCTCCCTCTCCAGAGAAGCTCACTTGGCATCTACATTATGTTCTTTATGATACTGAGTGGAATGCTTTTTATTCTCCCAGAGTAAGAACAGGTTTTAGTGCCTTTGGATCATTGCACTGTTCTGTTTTATTACTGGTCTTATTTTGTATCCTCTTTACTCCTTACTGTTGGCTTTTACCTTGGACTTATTCTGTCATGTTTTATTATTCTTGAAAATATGTTCTGATTTAATTTACCTGTACACTGGCCATGGAATTCCAGTAACTGGGCAGTCTGAAGGTATAATAAATAAACTTTAATAAAGCTGGTTGGGAAAATTCAGCTGCTTTGGAGATGTGGAGAGGACAAAATGGTATACAAATGAATCCAAAAAGCATGAGGGCACATACTGACTGTAACGAAGGATCATTGTCATCATTTCATGTGTGGTTTTCTCTTTATAGTGTAATTGGAACTCATTTTAGATCCCTATTGTGATGGGGGCCAGAGTTGCCCCAGCTGCTACCTTGCATTTTCTTGGCACTTCAATGAGCTGTCTTTCAAATTTGAAGTGATGCTTAACTGCAGCAAAGTTGTCTAAGGACAAATAGGAAAGTTTTTGTGCTTCGTCCCCCAGTGGGGGCGTATATATCTATTGCATATGTAGAGTCATCTTTGATATTATAACATTGCTTCCCACTGTAAGGAAAGGCGGACAGTACCTCCACCCAGAGTCCCTAGACTGTACATTTATTCTTGAAATGACAGCACTTTTCTGGATCACTGGACGCAGCAGCTGATAGCAGGTTAGTTCTGGGCTGTTGGATCGCCCTTCCCAGCTGCTGCCAAGTGGCTTCCTTCAACTTGCACCAACTGCTGAGCTGGTATCAGTGCAGCAGAAACTTGTTTCAAGCACAGCAGACACAAGACAAGCTCAACAGCTGGTGGGCATGTGCATAAATGGAACTTGTAAGCAGCAATGAAGTCTCCTGCAGGGTTGATTTCCTATTAAGTCCTCCAGAAAGTACTCTCAAGTCATGGAGAAAATGGACCTAATATTGTGATAATCACCATCCCATTTTCTTCCAAGCATCACCCGATATTACTCAAATCGAAGAACATTCTTATCTTGTTAGCTTTTATTGCTCCAGTTAACTCATTCAGTACTCTTTACACAACTGATGTGCTATTGAAGAAAGCCTCATTTTTCAAGCTGAACAGTACAGTCAGGGCAAAGATATTATGAAATTCAGTGGTTTATGTCCAATTGGTAGTTCCAGTTAGAGCAAACCTACTGGAACTCACCAAAGTGTTGACTCCCCATGTTTCCCTGACTCTACTCTGGTTGAGATTAGCCATTGGATTTAGGCCAGGGGTGGGAATGATGCAGCTTCCTGGATGTGGTTGGATTGTAATTCCCAGCATTACTCACCACTGACTATTCTGGTAGAACTGATGGGAGCTACAATTTAGCAATGCCTGCCGGGCTGCATGATTTCCACTCCTTACTTAAGCCCATATCTTCAGAATGGAGATTATTGTTTACAAGAGGGACTTCTTTGTTTTCACCCTGGACCATTTGAAATTTGTCTCTCTTTAAGTGGGCTACATGCTTCAATAAAGTAATCATCAGGGTGATAGCTGAGCAAATCTAAATCTCTCTAGCATTGCCTACACAGCTGAGTGAGGCCAAGGGTCTTGTCATTTAATAAAGGATGTGACATTTGAAGGTCATCATTCCATAGTTCAGTCCATTTGAAGAAAACAACAACACATTTTAGGTCTCATGATGCTAGGTTCATGTGTATTCATTAACTGTAAATAGCAAGCCAAGGTTCTGCAGATGTCAGAGAAGCTACTGGGCTTTTATACAATATAGTCCTTGGGTATCTGAAAAGAAAGGGGAAAAGAGCTTTCTTTGACACTGACCAAACATAGGCTGTTTAAAAGTATCATGCCCTGAAATTCATTGCAATAAATAGGCAGCTCTTGTTTTAATGACTATCACTATGAAGCAATAAGAGACTCATAACTGAATAGACTTGCTTTTGGATTTTGCTAGCCACCAACTTCAATGTTCTGAACAGTTTGAAAACAGAATATTAAAAGGACAGGCTTCCTATTTTCTTATTCATATGAAGTCTTGCTCTCTGTGCTGCCAAGACCATAGATGTGGCTGGTAGGTGTGCTGGACAAGGCCAGTTGCACCCAGACGGCAGAATCCCCAACCCTCCTGATAGATTTATCTGGCTTCCTTCTTATGGACATAAGTGGGGATGTCCATAAGAATTAACTGGGAATGGCTTTGTTTAGATATGCTCGTCAGGTCTTCGAAGTAAAACAATGCCATAACAGCCATTATGTGTAATGATTTACCTTTGGGAGCAATAAGGAATGAGTGGTTTTCTTTGTTTTATTTTTCAAAATCAGGTAACGATTGCTAAAATTTGTTATTATTTTATCAACGAGTAATGCATTTTGCTCTTTAGTCATGGGAAGGGAGGTCAGGAGGATGTTAACTGTTACTTTAGTGCACTTAAAACACTACCTGCAGTACTGGTTCACTAGCTTCAAATTACGTAATAATATAATATCATTAATTCACTTGGCCCAGATAGAGTTTATTCACCACAGACAGGAAACTGATAATTTAAAATTAATAATTAGAGGGCTGGAGATCCCCCACTCCCATTTTAAAACCTTTAAATAAGGGTCCTCCACTACTCAAAGTTTTCTGTTCAAAATAACTGAACCGTCCAACTTACCAGGCAGTGATTTTGTGACTTGGGGTGGCAGCACATTCATTGATTCCCTGCCTCTTTGATGGGCCACTGGGTTTCCTCTTCCCAGCAGGCTGGATAGTCTTTTACAGCTCTGGGGAGAGATTTAGGGGGCAGCCAATGAATTCAAACATCAGTTTGAATTTGTTAGATATCTCTTACCTGGCTAGAGGAACCTGATGTAGGTCTGGTAAGACAGTACTTAGGCTGTTGCTTGCTGGGCAATTGTGTTGTCCCACCCTGCCACCCTTTGCATATGGCTGTTTATTTTCAATGTATACTGTGGGCAATTTGTTATCTGTCACAACTTGTGAGGTGGTAGGCATGGGTTCTGGATCCAGGACAATGATTATCAATGCTACTTGGTATAGATAAAGTATGGTAGTTCCCTCAAGGGACTGAGAGGGTGCAGTGAGAAAGTGGGTATGACAAGGTGTACCCCACATTTGTCATCCCAGTGGTTCTGGCAGTGGGCCAGAGGGTTGGGCTCATCAGTTAACAGGTGGGTTAGCCAATGCCTGGATCTAGACTTAGGCACACACGAACTCTATGGTAACTGTAGCCAAAATAAAGTTGTGGCCATATTTTTTTCAACCATCTTGGTGTCTGTGGTTTTTGCTAGTAGTGCAGTCCCTGCCTCTGAGCATGGGGATGTGTGGCTGGGAGCCACCACACTTCCTGAAAAACTTAAGCCACTGAATTACTTCAACTGGTTTTAGAGACCTTGAGAAATAGCAGAAGAGAGTTCCATAGACTTAATGAAAAGAAATGATTTTCTTCTTAAAGGAAAGCATCTGGAAGGATAGAAATTGTTCCTCCCATACCCCATAAATGAAGTCATAAAATGGAGGTGAGGGAACCACTTATTTATGTGAGCTTGCTGTCTCTTCTATGAAAGACCAGAGTTTGGAAATCTTAGTGTTTACACTAAAGCCTTCTTGTTGAATTATGTAGAAATATTTTATTAACATTAGTAGTTTCAGTAAAAACTAAAGCTATAAAATTAAATAAATTTTACATTTTTTACATTTTGTTTCATTATATTAACTATTGGTAACATGTTAGCTTTATTTACAAAAAAAATAAAAAATAGAATTCTTAAAAATTGTTAAAATGTGGCTACTCCACAGGATTAGCCTCAACATAGTGCATTAAAATAAAATGGAACAACCATTACTCAGTCCATCAACAACAATTGTTTAAGGGATAGCTTATAATTTTTTTTTAAAAAAAATAATGAATTAAAGGTAACACATAACTTTTAAATAAATTGTTTCCAAGCTCTGTGAAGGCAGTAATCCAGATGAGCTCAGGGTTACCAGTTGTGAAGGCATCTGTATCTCTTTGGATAAAGAAAGCAAGTTCTTACTGTATCTATAGTTTTTGAATCTCCAGCATTGCTTTCCTTCTTTCTCTGTGGGCATGAAAGACAGAAAACAAAGAAAGGTGATCAGGTGAAATCATATGCATATATGTGTTGTCCAGGCAGGAGAAAGTGGGAGTGCCTTCATAAAGAATATTGGGAACTTTAATTTCAGAATTCATATGTATTGTCAACTTAATGGTGAACAGTAACTAAGAAGCAAGGTTTTAAATCTTCAGAAAGACATTTAATGGTATGAATCATATGACTGTTTGCAACTTCTAAATGCTAAATTTAAAGAAACACATAAGTGACATTCATCTGAATTTTACAATTTTCATTTCAGTAGTTTTGTATTTGTTCATGGTGACTGATTAATACTGAATTTGGCAAACACACACAAAGACAGCCAGTGAGATTGAAAATGCAGAAAGGAGGGAAACAGAAAGAGAATTCTCCTGGATCTGCTGATATTCCATGCTTATTGGCCAACATGAATGAGTCTACTGTCAATGCCCTCAGTAGCTTCATGTTTAGCATATATGTGCACACACAGGGCTTTTCCTCACAGTTGGGATCCCTACTAGTGCAGGCTTCCCAAATATGCAGAAGTATATGTATACAAAGCCATAGGCATGGAGGGCAGTTTCACATTAATGCTCTATGCACAACCACTTGGAGGTTATAGCTAATGGGCATGATCCTGCCTTCTTTGTATATTCAGTGGAAACATGGAGGAATGTGTTCAAAGCCTCAAAATAATAAATTACCAGGTAGCATGATTCCCTGTAACTAGTTACTTGGGAGTGGAGTAATGAGAATATAACAAAGTCACATGTCAAAAGTAATGTAATAAATATAAAAGAAACCCCTTTCTTGCCTTAGTGAATCATGTTTTCTAGCTACTTTTAAAAAGAATGTTTTAAGGGTACTTTTAGGCATTTTAAGAATCCTTTTGACAGGAATTGTCCATGTTTCATGGCACTCTTTTGTAAATTCCAAATTTTCTGGAAAAGTAATGGAAAGTGACAGAAAAGTACCTCTCAAACACAAGCATGAGTAACAAGGAAAGAAAATGATTATAATAAGTATTTTTTCAAGCTATGCATGTGCCAGATGATCACTCAAAATATGTCATCAAGAAGCTGTAGTCTGTTTATTTGAAACCCTTCTTTCCATCACTGAATGAATTTGAAGGGGTGGTATATCATGGCTATGCAATTAGAGGCTTAGAGGCTTATTTCAACCTCTTGGCTTTCTAATATAGTCTAGTGCATTGCCATTCACCCTAACAATTATTTATGACTTACCACTATTATTTTTATGTACCCTAAGTGATCAACCATGAAGTCTACCCCAGTCTACCTTGGACCAACTCAACTTACCTTGCAAGCATTTAACATAGCCCAGATCTTCTTGAAAGACATTTCTTTCTTCTTCCCCACATTTCAGTTTCTTGGTCATAACAAACTCACTAGCCCTAAGATCTCTCTCTCTCTCTCTCTCTCTCTCTTTCTCTGACTTAATAGCACTGCCTTACACCTGACATACAATATTTCACTCCTTCAACATACATAGTCACCCATTTTAAGACAGCACTGAATGTCTGTCTCCTTCAGTTTTACCAATGAAAGTAGTACTTGAAGGACCACAATGTATTATTTCTCTGAAAATGAGAATATTTCATCCCATCTTGTTCAGTGCTTGTATGTTTCTCACTCTCCTGCTACTTCAGTCCATTTTTCGGGTTGGGACTTGTTTTTCTCAGAGTGACCCTAGCTAACACTGGGAGAGATGGTATAGGTGATCCTAGTTCACTAGAGGTAACATGAAGTATCACCCTCCTCCACCTATTAATTCAGGTCAATACAATATATTTTAGATAGGTAAAATATTTTGTTATCTATCAAGAGAAAAGAAAGGAAGGGGCCAGAAGCCAAAGCCCACCACTAACAGCCTTTTTCAGTATTCATGGAAACTGAAATCCCTGTCTGACCTCACTCTGTGCCACACACATCTTCCCTACTTTATAGCATTTCTTAATCCCAGGCTTTTCTGACTGATTCTAACCATTTTCCCCTTTCTTCCCTGATATAACCCACTGATAATTACATTGCAATCTTATTTGTTAATCATTGTGCACTATCTCACAGCTCAACAGGAAACAGTAACAATTAATACTCATTGTGATTATCATCACTGTGCATGATGTACAAGCCAGCCAGAAATCAGGAGGTATCTGACAGACCATTATTCTTGCCTTTTGTGATAGTGTAAGCACGGATGTAGATTCTTACTGGGCTACAAACAGACTGATGAATGAAACCTTGCAGGCAAGGAAAGCAGAGTAGTGGAATGGTTTGCTTGACTTGTTCCCCAAGCCAAAATTTCATTCTTATTAAGAAGAGAGTCATACTCTAAATATTCATTTTTATACCAGTAGCATATCTAGATGATTCACTACAGAAACAAGTTAGATGTGTGGTGAAGGCTTGGACCTGGAAACCCGTCATCGCTGTAGAGCATCTTCAGAGCACTGTGAGGAGACACAAAGGCCCTTTTCGCATCTTACCTTCTCCCGCGACGGGGGAGGGCATCTCCCACGAGAAGCCTCCTTTGCAACACAGCTGCTCCCCCTCCTTCCTTCCGCAGAGCACTTCCTGATGATGCAACCGTTGCGCGAGCACCCCGCCCCTTCCTTCCGCAGGGCACTGTGGGAGCTGTAGGCTCCATGAGGAAAGGAAGTGCTTCCCACCCGGCTCGCTGACGCACCACACGGAGGTAAGTGCGCAAGCATGGTGCGAGCATTGCACGAGCGCCGGCTATTTTTGGCTTCAAGCTGAAAATAAAAAAATACGCCCCTGCCCCGCTTCAGCCTCGTGAGCGCCGCGCAAGTGGGAGTGCGTCGTGCACAGCGGCGCTCCCATTTGCGTGGCACTCAAGGGGTGCTAACGCAAAAAAAAAAATGTGCGAAAAGGGTCAAAGTGAGACTGATTTTTTTTTTCTTTTTTGGGTGGCAGTTTTTTGGAACTGACTCCAGCACTGAGGAATTGTAAGATCTATAGTCATATGTGCAAGCTATGACTGTGGCAGCTGGCAGGAACAGAATGCCTAACATTGTACCTCTTTCACCTTCTTTTCCTCTCCAGGGGTTTCCAGGCATGTGTGACTTGCAACCAGCAAAGGGAACTTCAGTGGGGAACGGACATAAGAAGCAGGAAACATTTTCTGACCTCTCACTTCTCTTCTGGACTCCTTTATCCTGGTTGTTTTTCTATGAGCAACAATGTGACTATTCACCTTTGTTGCTTCAATTTACCTATCCTTTTCCATTGCTCTTAGATGTTTGTCAGAGACTAGTGTTCCCCAAATTGTTTCGTCATCTTCCCTTTCTTAGGGTTCATGAACATTGCTTGCTCTTGTAATACTTTTTTATAGGACTGAATGGGGAGAAGTGCTTATGCAATTTTCTGCCACATGGGCTGAAATAACCTGTTGGGCTTTGAACATTATACATCTTAACTTGAGTGACTGTTTATGGGAGACAGATGCCATTGGTTGATCTACCTCAGGCAACAAAACACCTAGAACCGGCCCTGGATGGATTCCCACACTTTTTCTTTGTAAGTTTCATTTTTGCAAAGGAAAACTGACTTTGCCAAATTACTCTAGCTTTCCTTTAGAATGGAATGTTTTCCTTTATCCTTCATTCCATATTCCTTCTAAATAAACTGGACAGTGGCTTCTTTAATTGCATATTCTACAAGAAGAAGGGGCCAGTCCATTGTATTAATTCCCATTGGAGCCATTTCTAAACTAAAATAACAAGAGCAGCATTAGCCCAAAACCTTGTTCTTGAGAGGGGAATGTATGAGGTTACAATTGATCCCTATTAGACTCACTTAGATCTCCCTGAAGAAGAAACTCTTGTTACCTTAATCTACTGCTCTTGGGGTTGATTTTATGGCAGCATCAGCGCAAATGCAGTCCTAAAGAGCACTGTTAATTAGCTCCTGTGGGAAAGGATGCTTCAGTCTCCATTACATATCCCAAAATGTTTGTGCTTCTGAGTAGGGAGCAGTCACCACTAGTAAATCTTTCATTTATTTATTTATTTATTTATTTATTTATTTATTTATTTTCCTCAGTGTCAACAGGAATTTTACTGAATCTAGTGAAGTTATTATTGCACCTGGGGTCTTCTCAATGGCCTGTGCTTAGTATGATGACGTTTCTGTTCTGACCTCGAAGGGCCTTACAGCATGCTACAAAGAAATCTTTCATTGGTCAGATGCCCAATGGTAGGCAGTGTCTTCAACACCAAAGATAGTTGACACCCATATAATGTATCACAGGATGCAGCCAGGCTGACACAGGTAAGTGAGAATTCAACTTTGCTTTATTTATTGGTCGATATTTTCCCCCAAAATTTGCAAACACTTTTGTGCATTCGGTAGAAAGGACTAAGATTAAAAAATATTCAGATAGGGAGAATAATAAAAAAAATGACAGATTTACCCATCCTACTGGCCAGAAGCTATGGTGGCACTTAGATACTGTAGGTCAAGTAGCTCTTTGTTCTTCCAAGCTGCTATGCTGATATAGAAACTGAGCATTATTGAAGACCATGGCTTGAAACTCTGACATCTTGTACTTGATGATTTTGCTTCTCCTGGAGTCCTTGTAGCCATGAAAATATCAGGGCATGAATGACTATACTTTCTGTTATGAAACCATGTGCTCAGACGCAGCAGGGTCCAAAGAAGAACTATATTCTTATGATCATTGCAATAGTGTGTGATCATAGTCAAACAGTTCTCTGTGGATTTCTTTTCACAAGAGGTAGACATATCCTTTCCAGCTAAGAATGATACCACCAGGTATGAAGCTGTTCAAATCTTCTGTTTTTGGTTGTGATATTTCCTTTAAAGCTTATTGCAAGTGGTCAGCAAGTTGGCCACAAACCTTGCAGGAGGTTTGCCCTCTGACCTTACTTCAGCCACTCAAATGGTTCAGTTAAATCAAGAAAATAAAGGGCATTCTGCACATAGGATACACAAAGCTTTCTGATGAAGCAGAAGAAACTAGAAAGATCCAATAAAACCTGATGTGAAGAAGTGACTGAGTCTCAGTATGGATATAAAAATGGTTTTATTTCACAGATTGGCCTGATAAATTTTGGGCAACAATGGTATGCATTAATAATTATAATCAGGGCATAGACTGAAAGAGGACTCACACTGGTTCTCACGTCAAGAAGTATCACCATGATCAGAATCATTTAGTTTCTTTCAAGCTAGCTCACTGAGGTGCAGTACAGTTGGCCAATGTGTGAGTTATAAAGGTAGAAAAACAAAGAAACAAAGGATCACAACCCAAATCCAATTGTTAGTCTCAATTAGAGTAGTCTTACTGAATCAATGAGAACATTACAAAAGTAGGTAATTTTGGAAAGTATAGGGGCCAAATTTCTGCCCATTGGACATCCGGATGCTGTGTAGATACTAAAAATGTTCATGCCAGATTAGAAGACCACTTCTGTGTTTGCCTAAATGAATTTGAAAACCACTTCCGTTTTTTTGAAGTATGTATTTGATGGTAGAGAAAAGTGCAGATGATTTCTGTGGACTGTTTAAAAGGGGTATGTGGCTCCCTATGTGCTTCCAAAGGTAGACAGGACCCTTTAAAATGGGTTTTATAAAATTTTGATGGGGGTAGAATGCTTCCATTCTGCTCAGTCCAGCTCCAGACAGAATTGCAGAAGGCAGAATAACTGATTTTGCTCTTGAGCCAAGGATGAACAAAAACACCTGGCCAGAAGGTGGTCCTAATCTGAATGGCTGCAGTCTTTCTCGCCATCATAACTACACTGGCATAATTGGTGGCAGTGACACAGGAACAACAAGAACTGGATAACATAAGCATGGACACTGCAGCAGTTGGGGGCTATGGAAAACCACCTCTGGCATCAGAGAAAGGCACCCTGTTGGCTTCCTGATAGATAGGGAGCTGGCAAGACAGCTTTCTCTGGCAAAGCTGCTGCCATTTCCCTGCTGCTATAGGACACCACTACAAAATATGCACAATGGCAACAGAACAGGTGTTGGACTATCATAAGGGACCAACATTCATTACTCTAATTGTTCAGTGCCACTGGCATTATTTTTGAGTAAGAGTCAACATTTCTTGTTGTTCTAATTGGTTATTGGGTATCCGAACAATTTAAAAGGATTTTAATAACAAATTAATTATGAATGGTTGCACTGATTTCTTAATGTTTCAATAACAATTAATACATAGTTTATTAAAGTTTTTACAACTTAGTGTTAATATGTAAGAACTAACCAAATTCTTCACCTAGCAACATCCGCCTTTAGCCACAGGAAAGCAGCATCTTAGTGCAATTGTGGTCATAGGTTTCCATTACTGAAACAGTGAATGCCTTGACTATCTTGTAATGGACAAATTATTCTCTTTCCTGTCTATGCCTCTTTTGCATGTATGAGATATATACAAACCCCAGCATGCAACAGACTTCGTCAAAAATTCAGCTGTTTTATTTTTACAGCTCACTAAAACAAGACAGAAGACTCAAATTCAATATATATATATATATATATATATATATATATATATAGTTTGAATTGAAAAGCATTGCTGCTGTGTAGGTCCAAATTGTTCTGGTCCTGAGGAGATTATGCAGGTCCAAATACCCACACAGCATTCTGTTGAAAAAGTTTAAACATTTCCTTCCCTTTCACCTGCATGTCCTGTGTGCATTATGTACCTGTCATTCTTTGCTGTGCCATTTTCATCATAAGCTCTATTTTTAAACAAAGAAAAAATGACACAGAAATCAAATTTAAATAAACAATGTATATGTGTATTTCTAAATGTGTTTTCTTCTCCAAATGCACACTTCAAAATATTTTGCCTTGTCATCATTGTAATGTTTGGGTAGTACAAAAGCTGGTAAGTATCTTAGGCCATTTCCACGCTACACTGTTATAGTGCTATTGTTCCATTTTCTTTTTTTTATTCTATATTTTTTAAAAAACAAACTTAGCAATATAAACGTGCATAATATTCTTCTCTTAGCTTAATTAGTTTCAAATAATTACATATAAAACGTTGCTAAATTTCCATGTCATCTTAAACATTTCAAATATCACTTCCCCTCTTCCCTGGTTTGATCTTACAATTTTTAGCATTTCAACACTTAGATCTCCTAAATTTAAACATCTGTTTATAGACTGGTCACCTAAACTTGTACATACTAACATGAATACCGTTCAATTTATCTCTTATCTTAATGTACTCTTTTGTTTTCTACTGTATAATTAGCTTTGGAAATTTATTTCTAAATTACCTTTAAACATTCTCAAATTGATTGTTCTCCTTCTTGCTCCTACTTTCATTTCATTTTTCATTCTGTAAGATAACTCTTCCATTGAACAATATTCTTTTATTTTATCTATCCATTCTTCCAAAGATGGACTTTCTGTCCTCTTCCAATATTTTGCCCATAGAATTCTAGCTGCCGTAATCATATATAATACTACAGTCTCATATTGTCTTTTATCTTTGTCAATTTGATGTGTCATATTCAATAAATATAATTCCGGAGTCAGTGGGATCTCTATTTGCAATAAGGATTCCATAGCTCCATGAATTCTTTTCCAGTATCTTATAGCCTCCGGACATAGCCACCACATGTGATAGAAAGATCCTTCTACTTGCTTACATTTCCAGCAAGCTTTCTCTTTCAAAGAATACATAAAAGATGACAGTGGACAACGTATTAAAACAAAAGAGGAATTAGAACAAGAAGGTTGGGTATGTCATTGGTTCCCATATAGGCAACTGAAAGAGAGAGCGAAAATCGACTCAAAACTGGAAGGTATAGAAATCACATCACAATTAAATCAATGGGAAAAATTGATGTTTGAACAGAAAGATCACCTAACATCACATTTATACAAATTTATATTGGATCGAGAATTGGAAGGGGAGACAGTGAAAGAATCGATGATTAAACGGGCGCAAAACATAGGCCATCAAATTGAGTTAGAATATTGGGAAAGAAGCTGGAAAATATCAAATAAATTTACACTAGCACAAAATTTAAAAGAAAATTATTTCAAGATGTTGTATAGATGGTACCTGGATCCCATCAAGCTTAGCTATTGTTCCATTTTCAACATCCTATGGAATCCTGGAATTTGCAGTTTAGGGAGGGGCATTTAGAATTGTCAGCCAGAGAGCTCTTTGGCCTCAGTAAACTGCAAATCCCCAAATTCCACAGGATGTTGAAAGTGGATTAATAGCGCTATGACAGTGTAATGTGGAAATGGCTTAAGTTGCATAAGAACAAAGATCCTGCTAGATCTGCTAGATTAGTCCAAAAGTTTAGCTTGTCCAAAATCCTTGTCTTCTATAGATGCCTGGTAAAAGACTACAGGCAGGACAGGAGTACAAGAGTTTCCTTCTGCTTGTGTTCCATAGCAGCTGGCATTCAGAGACAAACTGGTAGGATACATCCATCATGACTATTAGGCACTAATAGCCTCATGCTTATTAATCTGGCTAACTCTAATCACCCTTTTAAGTCATCTCAATTGGTGGCCATCATTACACCCTGTGGTAGTGAATTCTATTGTTCACTGATGCCCTGCATGAAGAACGTTGTCTTATCATCTCGCCTATCTTTTATCACTGAACTTTCTCAGATGACTGCAGCTTTTGGTACTATAAGTGTAGGCAGAGAGCAGAAGGAGTGGCAGGCCCACCATGGCAAAATCCTTACCTGGGCAATGCTGCAGAGGATGAGACCAGCTGCAGAGTAGAGAAGCAAGCAGTGCCTTAAAAAGAGGAAACAACAAGGGATTGCTTTCTTTTTTCTCCAGTCATAGCTGGGGAGATGGAGTTTTCAGGGAAGAGGAAGTGGAGAGTGGAGGATTAAATGGAGGGAAAAGGTTGGTGAGGGGAGGACAGCAGGAGAGGTGAGTAAGTGTTGGATAGTGTGTTTCTCTGTCTCAAGAACAATTGCAGCAGAAAAGTGTAGGGTCAAAGATCCGCATGCCAAAACTCCCAGGGCAAAGGTGGAGAGGAAAAGAGAGCTGGCATATAGAAGCCAAAGGTGTGGGGGGATGGAGGGTGAAAAATGGAGCTGGCTCACAGTGGAGCCCAGTGAAAGTGAGCGTGGAAAGACCAACTACAGGAGGGCCCCTCTGTGCTTTAGCTTTGGGAAGAGGGGATAGAAGAGGATGAACTGGGAGGAGGGGAGAGAGCTCAGAGTTTCAGGAAGAACTTCCTGAGTCAGAGCTATCCAGCAGTGGAATATGCTGCCTCAGAGTATGATGGAGTCTCCTTCTTTCAAGGTTTTTAAACAGAGGCTGGATGGCCATCTGCTGGGGATGCTTTCAGTGCGTGTTCCTGCATAGCAGGGTGTTAGACTGGATGGCCCCTGTGGTTTCTTCCAACTCTATGATCCTATCAGGGGCACATCCATATCTATTGCAGCCAGGAGGGAAGGACAACCAGTCTGAGTGGGGACCAGGACTTATGAGTCTCAGGGGTGAAAGGAGACCTGAAGTTGGTTGGAAACAAACATTGGGAAATAATCCAAAGAGAGAACTGCATTGGGGATAACTGGTTTAGTATAATTTGTCAGTACTTAGCTGGTGAGGCAAGCAGTGAAGGCGCATGTACTATGGTTAAGAGACTTCTATTGATTTACTGATATTAACCTGATGGAAGAACCTCTGTTTGAGTTATGAGTGTCTGCTGGGAGTGTTGTAGGAGGTGAGACATCTTTTGTAATGCCTCTAGAGGTGAGACATCTTTTTGTTTATGCCTTCAATAAAAGCCTTGCAGCTGATAACAGAATGTTCTGGATGGATTGGAAGCAGGTGCTGATGCAGCTGCCCCACAGGCAGAGCTAAGTCTGTCACAGTAAGCCAAAGAGAAACACATCTCCATTTGTTTTTTCTTCTTCTCCATATTGAGGACAGTTTTGTACAGTTTTATCTTGCCCATCTATTTACATAGCTTTCAAGAAAAAAATCCCCAAACATCTGATCTACGTAATAGTCCGAAAAGTACAGCTTGGGTGAGTTTGTACTAGAATTTGCAAAGATGAAATTTCCCCAAACTGCCCAAAATTGAAGTGGATTGGAATATTTAAATGAGACTAGGGAGGTCCATGTTTCAGTCCCCAATGAGTTGTCCTTGGGCCAATCACTAGCTTTCACCTCAACCTACTTCAGAGAATTATTGTGAAATTAAAGTGTGTTAAAGAGAATGATGTACACCACCTTGAATTTACTGGATGAAAGGTGAGGAAAAGTACAAAAAATAAACAGGCAAGCAAGCAAGCAATTGACACTGAGACTCTCTTTAATTTGCTGGCTTAACATGTGGCAACCTTAGGCCACAAGACACACATGAATCCTGTTTTGATACTCAGCTCACTACTCGTTTCCTCTGGAGTACAATTAAAGTGCCAGCTTAATCAGAGTGCCCTTGGATCTTCTTCCCTGCAGAGCATTCCCTCCTTCCTGTTCTTTTCAACAGCTGTGGAGGTTGACTGAGACAGTGCAGCAGCTCTTACAGATTTGGAGCTTCCCTGAATATCAGAACAATGGCTGTGGTAGTCAGTTTCTCTGATGATTTTGTTTTCTCAGTGTTAGATTTTCACAATGCTTCAGGACACAGGGCAGAATGAAATTGTTCCAGCAGGGAATTGAAATCAATCTTTTAATAAAAGAATTTTTTTTTGTATTTATTTTTATAAAAATAAAAATAAAAAAACACAAAACAAAAAAAGAATCCAACCTAACATCACATTCATATCATTACAAAATTATTACACAATAAATAAATACTAGTACATAAAATATACAAATACATACATGCATGCATATAACATATGCAATCTTTTAATAAAAGAATTGAAAGACTGTGTTCTAGAGGTAACAGGACCTGTGAGCACATTACCTTTCTACTGGGATTTGGGCATCACGTACAATCTGATGAGTAACTGACCACAGGTTGTGCCTAAATGTTAATGTTTCAGACTCTTAAAGCTCTCTAATCACCATGCTTACTGTAGGCATACTGATGGCTGAGCTCCCCTAGATTTGATTCAAAATTGGACTCAGGAAGTTCAACTACTTTTTAATGAAAATTAGTTTCCCTTCCCTCACTTCAGCCTAGCTCTGAATTTGGTCTCCCATTATACTCATGACTACATCAGATTGTCTACCCCAGTGCCCATCCAGAGCACTGTTCTAGAAATACACTGGTATGGAATTTGGTGATATCATCACGTACCTATATTCATATCCATTTCACATATGTTTTGCAGATGCTTTGAATGCAGATATGAAGACCTTTGTACTTTGTGAACTCCTTCTCTGCAGAGATCCTTTGCACAAGAATGCATGAACTACTGGTAACTGAAATTAAGTGTTGTTAATTGGGAGGAACAGAAAAAAGATGATAAAGAAATTGAATTTTCTCCTTCCTGCACATACAAACATGTTGATTGGTTGGTACAGTCATGAGGTCACTCATGTAAAGCCACAAGAGGGTTTTACACACAATTAATGAGTCAAGATTTTAGTGAGTAGGGTTTTGAATGATGGATTATCCTGTCGGTTTTGATCTTTCCACATTAAACTTTGATGAATTTTGATGATTTGGATAAAAAAATGAAGACATGGGTAGATCCCCCATTTATTCTTTCTCTCACATTTGAATTTGTAAATTTTGAAACATTATATTTAAAAAAGCAATAAAATGCTTGCCTATTGCTACATGCTTGTCAGACCATGAGGGCTAGAAACTTGACAGCAGGCAATAGTCATCACTATTTCCTATTCCTTCTATTCACCTCCTGGGTATCTTTTTAGAGTGAATTTATCTCACTTCCAGCAAGGTTGTTGTACAAAGAACAAAGGGGAAGTGTTTGTGTACAAAATTGTGCTGATTGAATTCTGAAAAATTGAAGTCAGCGAAATGATGTAGTTATTTCATGTCCAGGTAAAACCATCTCTGCTATGTCTTACTACTGAAATATATTGGAAGAAAGCTATCAGTATACTGAAATATATTGGAAGAAAGTTATCAGTGAAATATGGATATAGAAAATGTTCAGTAAGTCCAATGTGTCCAACATCTTCTCTTTTTTTTATTTTCAGAAAAGTACTCATATGTTTGTTGCCTGTGGGATGGGATGGGATGGGATGGAAAATAAAATACGTCTCTGTGCTCACTAGGATTATATCGAGTATTTTCCAGTTTTGATTTTTGAGTCAAACTGATGGTTTTTGCAGGCTAGAAATATTCTCCCAAATATAGCACATGTACATGTCCTTGCTTGCAGCATTGTCACCATTTTCACCTTAGCAGCTTCTTCTAAAAATTTCTCTAAAGGTTATTAACTTCCAGTCCAAGGGAAGGGAATGATATCACAATGCTACATAGCCAATCAGCTTTAACTACCACTAAGGGCAAGTGATGACAACTGAGAGTAAAGGCAGCTGAAATAAATGGATTCGTATCTTAACAGGAATGTCAAGCAATCACCATTAACTGCATGGACATTTCTTGGCAGCATCAAAAACATTTCCAAAAAAATAGGAAGTGATATAGGTTTGGTACCACTCAGCCACTGTTCTAAGTAAATAATTAACCTGTATCTTTTTAGCCCAAATCCCAGGCGAAGCATTGGTCCAAAGCACTTATCTAAGTGTCTCTTATTGTATAATGGAAACTAATTATCTCCAGTTTAACTGTCTATTCATGAGAAACCACATTTCCCCCTTCTGCATAACTGAACTTTCTCTGACCTTTTTATCACATGCCTTGCACATTTCCCATTAGAAACACTTTCCGTACTCATTGGTGATGATAAGGGAGGAGGTGGAAGCGTTTCCCAAGTGTATATTAAGGCAAGCATTGCTAAAAGCTTCACTGAGAGGGTAGATGAATATCAGGTAGAGGATTACAGCACTTGAAATTGCTGATTATGCCACTCTTTGTAAGATATGTGTTAGGAAGTCTTTCATCTGTGCAGAGATTTGCAGGCTTCCATCCAGAACTCATCCATGGTCTGTGACTCTGTAGGGCACTGGAAGAGTCATTGCTGCTGCATAATAGTTGCAGGTTCCCTTCCATGTGCATTGTTTAAAGGAGCTATATCATCATAATCTTCCCTTCCTCCTCCTCTATGTATTTATATACTGTTTTTTCCCCAAAATTGAGACTCAAGGCAGCTTACAAATTAAAATAATCATTAATTATGTCAACAATTTGAGATATATTTTTAGTGTTAATACTTTTTTTAAAAAAATAATTACAATATAGTTAAAATGTGCAAAAAGCCAACATTAACTAAACTATTAACAAGATTAAAATAATTTAAAACATATAATTAATAATAAATAAAAAGCAATTTAAAAACAATACAAAGCAACTTAAAACAATAAATTACCTTCTTAAAAGCAGTTTCCTTAAACCCCTTCAGTTCTAAAAGCCTTGCTTTCATTGGGATTTTGGCTGAAGAGGAATTAGGAAGCAACATTCTGAAGGAAGCATTGGGCTCTTTCCTATCTAAGATGTCCTCCAAATAGGAGCAACTGGAGGCATTCAGTTGTGACTGAACTAAAACTTTCATCAGTCCTAACCATAATCACCAATGGTAGAGGATAGGGGAGTTGCAGTCCCACATCTGGAAACCCCAACCTAATCCTGAAAGAAATAACTTCAGCAGCAGGGAGCACAGGTTGGTTAAATTTGTTCCCTTAGAACAGATCAGCGTGACATTTGATCAATCCCAATTAAGGTTCCATTTATGCATCACTGTAAAAGAGGAAAAACTGTTACATATGGACAAAACCTATTTATTTATAAAGGAAAGCGCACGACTGATATAGACTTAGGATAAATGATACATTGATATTATTTCTATAAATATTTATTATATTTAAAATAGAAACACAGTCCCTCTCCTCACCGAAGAGAGGAATGAGATTGTGTCTAAGAAATAGGTAAGTCCACTCACTTTCCTGTCCAAGTGCTAACAGCTGATGGGTGGTTACAAGCTCTGCTGTCCATTAGACTGGGCTCACCCTTATCAGCCCTTGTGAGAAAAAATGTATTTAATCAGGGTGGGCCCCATCCATTTTTGCATCAGTAGAAGGGAGTGTCACAATCCATGGCAGGTTCAGTGGGTACAAATTCAGCTACTGGCCCTACCGAAGCTACCTTTTCCTCCTTTAGATGGTAGGCTAACTTTTGACACCCTGTCAAATATTTTTTTTAAAAAAATCATTTATTAAATTTATATCTCAACTTATATCTCCTTAAACAGGATCCAAAGGGTTTCCTAACGATTTTTTTTTAAAAAATGACATAGTTTCTAAGATTATTCATACAAATTTAAAAATCAACTACATGTCAGTTTAGTTAAAAAATATCACAAAGTTAGAACAATACACAATTCAAACATAGTAAAAAAAAGGGAAGCAATAATAGATTTGAAAACATAAAAACAGCACACAACAACAACAACATGATATTTTCTGCATGGAAAACAAATTTCCTTGTTTTCTGCACAGAAACCAAGACTTCTGTGCAGAAAATGCCATTTTCTGTGGAGGAAAATGTGATTTTTTTTTTTCTTAAAGAACAAGTCCTGACCTGCAAATACTCTTCAAAAACTTTACAGTTTTCAATGACTTTCTCTCAGTCAAGAGAAAAATGATAAAATTGTTCTTCTTGTTTGTAAGAATGAAATTTATTAAGGTTTACATCCTGTGCAAAGAGTCTTAAGGCCCCAACCTGGGCTTTAGGCTATGTCCCATAAGAGGCGAGAACTAAGGCTAAACTATGGGTTGTGTTTGTTGATAATGCTTGGAAAATATTTCCTGGAGACAGTTGGAAGGAGTGTTAGAAGAGAAGTAGAGAAACATGGTAAATAAACAAACAGTACTAATTTAGAACATTTCCGCATTACACTGTTATAGTGCTATTATTCCCCTTTTAACATCCTGTGGAATTCTGGGGTTTGCAGTTTACTGAGACCAAAGAGCTCTCTGGCTGAGAATTCTAATTGCCCCTCCCTAAACTGCAAATCCCAGAATTCCACAGGATGTTAAACATGGAATAATATCACTATAACAGTGTAGTGTGGAAATAGCCTTAGGGAGGAGAGACAGTGGTTGCCTTTTGTCCCTTATTTGTGCTTTTCCCCTCTTTCTTTTTCTTTTCTTATTGCAAGCTGGCTTCTTAGTGTGCTCCAGAGCAGATGGAGGAAGGAAACAAGAGAGGGAAAGCTCTGTTTGCTGCCTTCTGGTATTGGACAGCCATGCCTACCAGTTTTTACTCTCAGTCTATTAAACTGGTTTTAATGTGACTCCCCCCAAATTACTTGTCTAACGTATGGTGAAAATCAGGGATGGGAACCTTGGGTTTCCAGTCCCACTCAGCACAGTCAATTTTATTATGGGAGTTGTACTCCAAAGCATCTATAAGATCTATGATTCTGTTATAATTTTACATTTTGGATAGATTGAAGTGTGCAACTCTTGGGAGCTGAGGCCTATTATTGGTCTCCTAGGCGACCTTGAAAGACTGCACCCAAAATGCCCTTTAGGAGACGTGAGGGTGTTTTTTTTAAATATTTTCTGTCTTTTCCATTGCTATTTTAAGCCTAGAAGAAGCAGGAAATTGTTACCCTGATTTCTGGGGTCCCTTGGGGGACACCTCAATGTACTCCATGTGATGGGGAATGGAAACTAGCCAGAGCACAAGCAATAGCAATGTGAGAGGCAGGGTAACCTAGTGGGGTATTTTTACCCGGTTTTCACGGGGTCGGGCCAAGCCAAAAACCCAAACAAAAATGTCCAGTAAATGATTTTATTGAATAAAAGCCTCACACACCAATGCACACATGCACACATGCACCCAAGAGCTATTAAGAAACAAAAGAGAGGAAATTGGATAGGGGAGTATTGAAGGGGTACAGCTGGGGTAATACTGCACCTTTTCCTGAAGTCCTGGGTCTGGGAAGGCAGTGGAGAAGTGGGGCTCAGCATGGAGAGGGATGAAGGGATTACTCGATGGATGAAGCAACGGTCTGCTGGGGTGACCAGGAGCGTTCTGAAGAAATGGTCAGAAACTGGGACTATTTGTAGGGGGAAAAGTACCTGGAGGACTAATCCTTTCCCGGGGAGAACAATGGGTGTTGAAACAATAACGAAGCTCCACCATGGTAATTTCCTTTGCTTTATGGGATTGGAAAGTGTTGCCAAAGTCTCAGGAACTTCAGCTATGTTTGTTTGTGGTGTGACTTCATGTAAATGGTCCTCGCCTGATGGAATATTTGCTCAGCTTGGGGCAGACAAGCTAATCCCCTCAAGTTGGCATCTCGGGGCTGAGGACCCTTTGTTTATTGTGGGTTTATACATCTTGAGGTCTCCTGGGGCTACATGACTGGGGATTTTACTGGCCTGACCTGGTTTTCGGTCATTTGACCGTGACTGTCTCTGTGCTCATCCAGGCGACCTCTCAGGCACACAGAATCATATTTAATATCAAATTGTGGATCCTGGGATAGGGTTTTTCCATCAGAGTAACAAAGTGACCCAGAGGAGGAGGAGGATGTATACTGTAATGGCCAAGTCCCCATCCTCATATCATGATATATAGCAGCATGAAAATCTAATAAAGTCTTAGAGTTTTAATGCAGGAGAAATAATACCAGACCTTAAAACTCTTTTGAAACAGAGGAGTTTCTGCCAGATTCCTACAAACTGACAGTGAAACAGCCTGATCAGCACCAGGACTAAGGAGGCCCTATGTCCTACTCTCACCTTTCAAAACACTAAGTTTTGACAAGAGGTTGGTCATGGCCTTAAAATTTCATCTTAAATTCAGGCAAAATGTCTGAGAATTATAAGAGGCACAAGAAGAGTCTAGATAGGGCTAGCAAAATTTCTCAGAGATTGCCCCTGGATTATTCCCCCCCCATCTGAAGTGTTATTTGTAGTCACTTTGATGGTTCTTTCTTCAGAAAAACATCTGGGGCAACTTTTGCTATGCGTAGACAAATTTTTCAGGCAGATTTACACATCATTAAGTCCAGTGTGTTTCTAAAGGGAAAAGAAAACAAGTATTTTAGTATGTGAGCACTAACTTCAAAGTACACAAGCATAAGCTTTTGCTTAAACACAGCAGTTAAGACTAATGAAAGTGCTGCCCATCCACCCTAGGAACCTTGTCCTCTTTGTAGAACTTCAAAGTGTGCAGGCCTAGGCAAACCTCACAACCAACCCTGTGAGATCTGACAGAAGATGCACCGCTGCAGCATTACACAGATTCCTACTTTTTATCACAACAGGAGCTGGTAACTGGAAAAGTTGGCACCAGTTAGCACCATTAATGTTTCATGAAAACTACTCACATCTTCCTTACAACTGACAAGATAAAAAAGGATACAGGCATTAAAATTCAGATGACAGAGGTATCATCTTGGCAATGACTACATTAGAATTCACAGAAAAACAATTGCTTTGTAGGAATAGGAGGGCTGTAGTATTTTCTCCCTGCAGCATTAGAATGGAATAAGGAAAAAAAAAAAAAAGGAACCTTAAAACTGTATGTTCAACTTCAGCATCCATAATTGACTTTGTCACTCTTATAGTGCTGTTTGTTGTCTTGTTTTTAATTTTTTTTCTTGTTCTTGCCACAGGGTCTTCTTCTTTTTAAATGGCAATCTTTGGGGGAAAGTAATGGTTATTCATTTAGAATTCTTTTCTTTCTTTCTTTGCTTGTTTTATCTTCACTTACTACATTTTACACAAAAATTCCTTGGAGATTCAACTTAATGGAAAATAAAAAAAAAAGCATGGAAAAAAAATAATGAAATCTCTTCTGCTTAGAGGGGATTTGAGGGGGGGGGACAAGGAGACCATGAATTGTGAGAAGTTTATGAATTTCATTTATGTTTTATCATTTTTTTTAGAAGCTGAAATGTTTTTAGCCTTTACCTATGGGGTAAGTTAGTCAGAGAGATACCAAAGTAATGTGTTTTGTAGCCACAAATGGATTTGATATTTATTTTTCTGCAGTATCCCTTTATGGTAGATTGTATATGTGCATCAGGGATGGGAATAATGCAGTCCTTTGATGTTGTCAGGCTGCATATCCTGGAATTCACCATGATTGGCTATGCTGGCTATGCCTGATGAGTCTTGTACTCTAAACAACATCTAGGGGACAATGTGACTCCCATCCATGATTGACAATTATTGGGTTGCTATTCCCAGCATTCCTCAACCTCTGCTGATGGAACTTGTAGTCTAACAATATCTGCTGGGTTGTGGGACTCCTACATTTAATTTAAAGTTACATCACTTTACCACAGTTTAAGTTTGTTTGTTTGTTTGTTTGTTTGTTTGTTTATTTATTTTCCTTTTTTACTCTTGGGCTCAAGATAAGCATATGGAGCACTTACAGGAATATCACTCACCTATTGGTGTGGAAGCAGGGGTCTTTTATTATGCACACAGAATGCTTCCATGTGATAGATAACCCTGGGCAAATTGGGATGCTTCATTGCCTGGGATGGAAAGAATATTCAACAATATTTGAAAAATGGTCAAAATGCATATTTTTGAGTGTCATGAAACCCAGACAAGAATCCTGGACTGACGGGAATCTTGCATTTCAGAAATTATTCCGCACAAAATTCACACTTCCTTGGGGTGGGGAACAGGAAAAACTTCTGTGCAGCAATATTCTTTTCTGTGCAAAAAATGCTGTCACCTGTACAGAAAGTCTGCTTTCTGCACAATAAAACCATGTGTAAGTTTTACAAAGACTAAATCTCCAACAACAACAGTTTGTGTGTGAGAAGCACACTCCCTTGCATGTAGACCCAACTAATTTCACCATCCCCAAGTCACTGGCCAAATGCAATACCAGGGAGTGTTGTGGTCAAGCAGAGCCACTTTAGGCTATCTTAGCTGTCATGGCCATCAGTCTGACCTCCTCATCATTTCTGCTTCTAATCCAACTGCCTCTATGTTGCATGCCTTTTTTGCTGTTGGGCATGGTTTTTCACCTACTCCATGCTATATAATGTTGTAGCCTTTGGGCTATGGTTTATTATTGGGTTATTTGGTTGATAATTACAAATATGTCAGAACTGGTGTTGTGCAGGCACTTAGTTTTGGTTGGTTTGACTTTGAAAGCTTCTGGTGGCACTGTATGTGAAGGAATTCACCTATTTCCCTATCATTGACAAACATTGTATGGGAATATGTGAGGTGCATTCCTGTCCCAAGGTGACTTCCGTAGGAAAGAGTGCTATTCAGCACCACCTGAGAGAACACCTTGAGACCCTCTGATCCCTTCAGGGATCTCTTCAGAGGTTCACGCTAGAATGAACCACAGGGTCTATAGCCTGGGGTCTATTGCCTGGAAGACTTCCGGTTGGGAGACCTGGTTTAACCAGGTTCCCTCATCCAAATTCTTGCCCATATGTTTTATTGGCTTCCATGTTGCAGATTCCCAAAATTAATGAAGTTGTGACCTTGAACTGCTAAAATTGCCCAGTGATTCCTTTAAGAATGAAATTAGGAGAAAATTATATCCTTATGCTTACTCTATTAGGGTAAGCTTTCTTTTCTGCATACAATACTTCTGACATGACTTATTATCACACAGTGTCCTTCCCATAGAGATTAAAGCTCCAGTTTCCCACTTAACTGTTACCCTGATTTCTGGGTCCCTTGGGGGACACCTCAATGTGCTCCACATGATGGGGAATGGAAACTAACCAGAGCACAAGCAATAGCAATGTGAGAGGCAGGGTAACCTAGTGGGGTCTTTTACCCAGTTTTTACAGGGTCAGACCACGCCAAAAACCAAACAAAAATGTCCAATAAATGATTTTATTGAAGGAAAGTCTCATGCAGCAACGCAATCACTCACTCATACACTCACTCAGGACCTACTAAGAAGCAAAAGAGAGGAAACTGCATAGGGGAATATTGAAGGAGTGTAGCTGGGGTGATACTGCACCTTTGTCCTGAAGCCCTTGGTCCGGGAAAAACAACAGAGAAGTGGGGCTCAGCACGGAGAGGGCTGAGAGGATCACTCAACGGATGGATCACTCAACAGTCTGCTGGGATGACTGGGGGTGGTCCAAAGAACTGCTCAAAAACTGGGACTATTTGTAGGGGAAAAAGTACCTGGAGGATTAATCCTTTCCTGGGGAGAACAATGGGTGTTGGAGCGATAACAAAGCTCCACCATGGCAATTTCCTTTGTGTGATGGGATTGCAAGGTGTTGCCAATGTCTCAGGATCTTTGACTCTGTTTTGTGGTGTGACTTCTGGTCCTCGCCTGATGGAATATTTGCTCAACTTGGGGCAGACACGCTAATCTCCTCAAGTCGGCTTCTCAGGGGCTGAGGACCCTTTGTTTATTGTGGGTTTACAGATCCTGAGGTCTCCTGGGGCTACGTGACTGGGGATTTTACTGGCCTGACCTGGTTTTCGATCATTTGACCATTGCTGCCTACATGCCCATCCGGGTGACCTCTCAGGCACATTGAATCATATTTTAATATCAAAATTGTAGACCCCAGGATAGGGGTTTTCCAGTGGAGTAACATAACAACCAAGTCACAGATTCTTTTATGAACAAGAGTGGGAAGAAAAGGGAAATAAAAGCATCAGTCTTCAGAGTTCCATGTAAACACAAGATGGGAATCATGTAGCCTTCTGGATGCTGATGGGCTGTATCTGTCAGCATTCCTTACCACAGACAACACTTAGAGGCTGCTGGGAGATGCAGTCTAGAAACATCTAGAGGGCTACATAATTCCCACCTCTAATTTACATGTAGATCTACAGAATGAAGATGACTACTGTGACATTGTGCAAAGGTCATGATTCACACCAGTTCGTCACTTTATGGAACAAGTAGCAACAATGCAACAATGACAGTATGAGGAAGGGAAGAAACAACCCCTAACAGAGATGCAGGGCACTGGTAATCCTGAATGAAGGGCAGTGGAAAGTCATAGGTGCCTTGTGCATGGCTGGAAAAAAAAATGTCCCCACCTTTTGTGATGTCCTGTTGTATGGTAGGTGCATTCATCATTATGCATTGTCACAGTTTTCTAATATGATTGTATATCAGGTCCGTGACAGAGCTCTGCCACTGTAACATTACACATTGCAAGCCATGGTGTGGGATCTCAGCCACATTTGTTTTCCACTCAAAAACTGAAGGAACATTAATCAGTCACCACTGAATAGCTCCAGGTCAAGTAAACTTCTTTACAGGGGAGGGTCAAATTGAATACAATGCTTAGACTTCTGAGCTCAATCTAGAATTCAGAAATTTAAAGCAGTTATGCATAAATGCATATTGCATACACTGCTTTTTCCCCTCTCTCAGAGAATAAGCATACTGCAAGGCTAGACAGAGCTTAGTTCATCCTATGGCTTAAATAGGAATTCTGCTTTCAATACCAGAAGCATGTAAAATAGGGAGATTAATACATTAGTTCTGGTACTTCTGACTGAAGAGGAAGTTTTTTCCCAGTCCCTCATGGTATTTCTTTCAGATATGGATACTCCTATTTTACAGAGAGGTGCTAAATTATAGAATAGTATCTCTGTCTCATAAAGGTCACTACTCACCAAGAGAGCACCATGTACCCTGTGGTTATGAAGTTATATACCAGGATCAACTTCAGAATTATTTGTTGATATCTTCAAAACCTGAAAGCCAGTTCATAATTATGTCTCAAGCAACTTTAGTGAGTCTCAATCAGTATTTGCAAGAGCAAACAACATTAATATAAGGCACCAACAAGGTTTTCTGGACAGGCTATTTTTATTCACACGCACACCCTTTTGTGAAATGTAGAGACTTTGGAAATAACTAGTTACAAATAAACTACTTGTAATTAATTCCTTCTGTGGTCGCAAATTTATATCTATAACACATTACGGTTGTGGCTTTATGAGATGCTCTTTTGTGGCTTTGTCATGTAAAAGTAATATTTTAGCTTTTTCTTTGTCATTTCAGTGGTGCAGGCTCACTCAGTGTCAAAGGAAAATATTTCACAGTTAGGAACTGATTCATATTGTACCCCATGCAGCTTCCTTCTGCGCTGTTGTGTGTTGAAGAGACAAGCAGATAGATAGGAGGAATGCATGTTGTGCTATGGAACAATAGCTGGTAGCAGTTTTAGAATAAAGGTCGTTTCCTTTGTTACATCTGAAAAATGGGTGAGTAAAGTGCTACTTAGAAAAACTGTCAGTATAAATAACTACTTTTGGCCTTGGAAATATAAAGTTACTAATTACTTTTTAATTTGGCTGAAATAATTTGAAAAGAAATACCAAGCTATCAGAAATCTCTCAGTATTAATGATAGTGGAAAATTTCAGAAATGAGGAGCTCAGGCACAATACAAATTCTTGACAGTTTAGAAACCTTCTGAAGTGCTTATACCCCCGCAAGCTTTTGCTCAGTTCATGAAAGCTCAGTGACATCCCACTCATTTATCAGTTTCCTTCTGCTAAACTCTCCTGAATTTAGCAAGCTGTGAGAGTAGTAGAGAGTGTGTGCTCGGTACCTTTAATGTAGTCTATTATCTGAGTCTGTGTCTTTGTTTGTTTGTTTGTTTATATATTGGTTTATTTATTTGGGAAAGGGAAAAAAAAAAAAGCTTCTACAGTTTCCAGAGTTCCCTTTAGGAAATGAAGTACTGAATGTAAAACTTGGAACTTAGGAAAAGCCCTCAGCTTTGAATGGACCTCTTAGTTCCCCTTTCCTCCTTTGTCCCAAAATATTTTGTTCCCTAAGATGAAGAACAAGATGTTCTTACCCTAAAAGGTGGGGGACCTTGAGGTCCACCAGCAGTGCCAGCATCTCCTTAGAAATTGGGGAAATTATAGCTCAAAGGAGGCCTGTGAGAAGAGGCTAACGGCAGGGTCTTTTCTCCTGTGTATACCAATACTAACTGTTGGACTCCAGTTGAAGGTTTAGACAGGGTGTTTTTATCAGAAATTAACAGACACACACACAAGAAATCAAGGCTAGGAAAAAGAGAAGTGAGAAAAGTTGGATAGAGAGAAATTTCAGGTATAGAGGGTGATATTTACTGCTCCAGAAGAAGGTTGAAGAGGAGTGACTCAAACTGCAGTTCAAGGGTAGCACAGAGCATGGGAATCTGGGGGCCAATGTACAGAGTAAGACGCCAACGTGCATCCAAGGTACTATGAATTGCCGGGGCCAGAGGTAGGGTTTAAATACTCTTTCTCTTACCCTGAAAGGGCGAATGTTAATAGCTCTCTGCAAAGTAAACAAAAGGGATCCAGAATAGACAGATTGCCTTATTTCGGTGACGAAACATTGATGGGAGTCCTGACAGCTTCTTAATATCTTGGTTGGGTAAGGTGAATAGGGAAGGTCTCTGTGGGAAATGTGTGCAGCAGAGATACTTGCCAGTCACACCTGGGCAATTTTGTTGACTATTGTATTCAGATGTTGGGTCACTGACAAGATTACTGGAAATCTATTTCCTCTGGGATTTTTTACTTAATTCTTCTTGACCTTATGACCTCCCTGTGTTGAGGCCATGCTGACCTACTAGTCTAGGTGTGTAGCTAGAGTTCTGCTTGCTGCATGTTTCCCAGCCAGGTTTATACAATATTTCACGCCAGTTGAATGATATTTCTTGCCAATCAGGTTATGTTATGGGATAGGGGTATAAGGCATGGTAACAATTGTATCCCTTCCTATTTCATCCACCTGGCCCCTCCCGAAACTGCAAACCCCAGGATTCCACAGGATGTTGAAAATGAAATCATAGTGCTATAACAGGCTAGTGTGAAATGGCCATAGTAATGGCAATTAAACTTCCAGATGAACTTCAACACTGATGATAGGAAAAGGCATTACACATAATATGAGAAGGCAGCAAACTAGAGATGTAAATCTTCAACTGTTTAATTCTCATCTGTGAGGATAAAGATTTTCTACTCTTTTTCTTCCCCCTCAGTGCTGGGGGGTTATTAATATTTCTGTTCAGTTTTTCCCAGATATTTGTATGTCCTGAGCAGTTTGGGGACATTATTGTGCACAGAAATACATACAGAGGATTTCTTTTTACATATAAATTGTGTCTATTTGTAAAAACCCCAACATTTTTCATGCAAAAACACTGTTTCCATAAATGTTGGGTTTTTGGTGCAAAATTGTGAGGCTTTTTTTTGGAGGGGGTACACGAAGCTCACCAATTTTGCTTTAAAAGACATATATTTTTTCAGAACACATTGTAGTGTGTGTACATAGTAATTTTGTAAAAACAAAACATGTTTTTCACACTCATGCACATCCTTTCACATTCACGCACACCATTTTTTCTGGGGTAAAATTTTGTGCATAAAATCTATCTTTACATAAAAAATCTGGAAAGTAGTGTTTTTGTACACACATTGTTTTCATGAAAAAACAATGCATAGAATAATGTTTACATAAAATATTTTGGCACAAAAATTGTTTCTGGAATGGGGTTTTGTTTTTAAAAGAGTTGGGTTTTTCCACAAAATCATGATTCCTCATGCAAAAAATAAACGTGTATCTCTAAACTGAAAAATTTTCTAAAATATTTTGGGATTTGTAAATACTAAGTGAAAACATTTTCACGTCCTTCTCAGCCTGGTATACCTTTCAGAGTCTCTGGAGGAATAAAATAGGGAGGAGGAAATCCATTTCTACAAGCTTGAGTTCACTGGATGGAAGCTGGGATATAAAGATAACCAGTCAATGAAGGGTCAATTGAAATGGTATTCATTCAAATCTGTACCTTATATCCTGCTTTTTCTTATGGGCTGTACTCAAGGTAGCTCATATGAAAAGGTAAAACAACAATTAAAAAAAACAATATTAATAAGATAAGCATAGGTATTGCCAAGAAGTATAAAATTGGTCATCTCTTCCTCTCCATTAAAAACCAAATGGGAATTTTGAGTTTGGGAAGTTGCTGCTGCTGTTATTTGCTAACAAGCTGGCTTTGACTTATGGCAACTTATGAATGAAAAAACCCCAAGATATTCTGCCGTGAACAGCTCTGCTCAACTCTGACAAACTCTGGACTGTGGCTTCTTTGACTCAGGGCCTTTCTGCACTACACTGTTATAGTGCTATTATTCCACTTTCAACATCCTGTGGAATTCTGGGATTTGTAGTTTACTGAGGCCAAAGAGCTCTCTGGTTGAGAATTCTAAATGCCCCCCCCAAACTGCAAAGGATTCTATAGGATGTTGAAAGTGGAGTAATAGCACTATAGTAGTATAGTACGGAAAGGTCCTGAGTCTACCCACTTGTAACATGGTATTCTTCTTTTTTCTAGTGCCTTGAACTTTACCAAGCATTATCTTCTTTTACAGTGAGTCATGTCATTACCACGGTTATGCTATGTCTGGTGAGAGCACTAGATATCTCTTGATATCAAATAATTTGGCCTTTATGTGACCTTTCTCTGCCACCCTACTCCACGTGTTTGCAAGGGCCTCCGGACAAGCACGTAACAGGCACAGCCGTTAATGGTTGTACATTCCAAACCCCATTTAGGCAGGCAACTAAATACCTCTCTGATGCTTCAGGGACCATCCCTTTTTGTAAACCTGCCTTGCTCAGCACGACTTTCCACAAAGACGCCTGGCCGAGTGCCGAGTCAATCCTTTATGTTGGGCTATTTGCATACTGACCATGCTATTGTCATCCAGCGCTAAGCTCATCATGTAAAACCTGACCTTTTCCAACGCCTTTGTCCTGCTCCAAATTTCCTTTGTTCTCACCGAGCATGGCATGGCCTGTAGGTAAAATCCACCCTATAAAAGACCCCCTGATTCCGAGTGCCCCTCGGATCGCTTCTTCGGATCACTTGCTCGGACTGCTTGGATCACCCTGGACTTCCATCTAGCCTTGCTGCCGCTCTGTCCAGTGAAGTTGTCCCCTCAGCGAACCACACTGAGCTTTCTTCCCTGCAATTCTCCGTTCTCTCCAGGACTACGAGAAAAGGTGTCGTATTACCCATCCCCCTGAAACTCTCCATTTCTATTTCTCAGTTAGTTAGTGTATGTCGTGTCTTTTGTGTTGTTTGTTCCCAATAAAAATATTATTTGTTGCTTTAAAAACTGTCTGACTGTTCTTCTGACCTTACGCTGTAGACATAGGGTAAAAGATCCTAGCTAAAGTTACCCTGCCTCTCATTAGCTTGAGAGAGTGCTCGAGTCTAATTTCCCCATCTTGTGTTTTTATTTGGTAATTTGGGCAACATACAGGGTAACAATGTCATCTCTTGACATGCCAAAATGTATATTAATAAACAAAAGAAAATGCATTTACTGAAAAACATTATTAACTAGTATGACAGGTAAGACAAATGTGATCCTTATACCCTAATAACACCATTTTTGTTTGATCTTTCCTTAGGGAGAAAGTAATTCATGTAATAAATCTGAGGCAATCTCCCTCCCTCCCTCCCGCCCTCCCTCTCTCTCTCTCTCTCTCTCTCTCTCACACACACACACATATTTACAGAAGAAATCTACAGGTGTAGTGGTTGTGGTCATGGCCCCTAGTTGTAGGATATTATCTTGGTAATTAGCAGATCTTTCAGATACTATTCTTTTTCATTTTTGTATCAGTCCTATCCTCTTAGCTGACAGGTTTTATTTGAAGTCTTGTCCTGTGAAAGCTGTAGTCCTTTCATCCAAATGTTGCATCATTGTTGTGCATCTGAAGCACTACTATATCTTTCATAAGTCTTTCTTTGATAGGCCTTTCGTAATAATAGAGAAAGCCAAATCCAGACTTCCATACTCTTTTCCACTATGTGGAGATGAACATAGTAGTGTCCTCCTCAGCCCTATCTCTCAAAACTCTGCCCTGTGCTAGTGGATTTATCCCAGTATGCTGAACAACCTACTGAACAACCTACTAACTTTGTACAGCTAGCAGAAGCTTCAAAAACATCCTTTTAGAAAACCACTACAAAAACAGAATGGTGAAATACCTGTGTGGGCTGCAGCTTCTGTAAACCTGACAGATGATTTTCTGGTTTCTTCTGCAACTTTATCAGTGTCTGAAATACCCTTTTAGCAGTAGATGCAGAGAAGGGAAGTCTTACTCTGTTCCCCCACCCCTGGCTGACTTATTTGCCTGGGGCTCACTGAATATTTATAAACAGAAACAAAGCTGTCTAAACAGTGAACGATGCTACTCAAATACTCTCTCCATCATTATGTGTTTTAAAAACAAAAACAACAAAACTGGATATGCTGGTAGTTTGTGGGTTTGATGAGGGCAAATGGCAACCTCCTGCTGCATTAGTCTTAACTGAGAGTGATTGGATAAATATCTCTGTTCCAGCTATTTATCACTGTTGGCAAACATGATAGAGTCTTCTCCACAACCCCTTTCTGTGACCCTGCACTCATTAAGCTGAATGGGGAGCTCAGCTGCCTAGCCAGAGTCTGACTGTTCTAAATTTATTTCCCTCTGTTATGAATTGTGCAATCTAGCGTTAGGGCTGTGCTAACAGAACTGGAATAATAAATAGGACCTCAGCTTCCTGAAGACCAGTATATTGCTGTCCAAACTCTTTATATGTGATTTAAAGGTTCCCTAAGGACTATTGCATTTTGCTTTCTGTCTTCCCCTCACTCTTTAAATATTTAGCATAGGTTTTCAAAGATATAAGAGGAAGGGGGGATGTGCTTTGCTAAGTTTTGTTTACCTGCATAAATTTATCTTTTGAACCACTACAGAGATGTATTCCAGTAATAGGGGACCTTCCAAAATACATCATAGAATGGATCCTCAGGCTAGAGCTCTGCATTATGGCTAATGTTTGGCCACTGTTTGAAAACAGCAAGCCTCTGACTTCTCTAACTCTCTTATCCCAGTGATGTCTAGCAATGCATTTCTAATCATAGAGGAGGGAGGAATAGAAAACATAGGACTGTTTCTTTCAATGTTGGCCATATGGTTATCAAAATGGATAGCCCTGAAGGCCGAATGGTATCAACAGTTTCATCTAGAGTAGACCTATTGAATTAATTGTCTGATTTCCACCCTGCGTTTCTTCCTTCACCCTCAGATAGGACTCAAAGTGTCTCTACTATAACCATTTCCGCACTGGGCTGTTATAGCGTGATGATTCCACTTTCAACCTCCCATGGAATCCTGGGGTTTGCAGTTTAGGAAGGGGCCTCAAAGGCCTCTGATTCTTCCTGTCCTTAAAGGCTCCTCCCTAAACTGCAAACCCCAGGATTCCATAGGAGGTTGAAAGTGGAATCATTGCGCTATAACAGCCCAGTGCAGAAATGGCCTATGTTTCTACCAGCTCATCTTAGTGCATTAAAAGGATAATGTTGCCTAGTAGAAAGCTGAGCAGCTACTGATCTGGATGCCTTTTTTTTTTTTTTAATGAAGAGAAGAAGAAAATTTATGCCTCTGGGGCTGCTAATCTGGCACTGCTCTCTGACATTAAATTTATTTAACAGAGCAAGCGAAGAAATCAGGCCTGACATTTAAGGTAGAAACTAAATGGATGTATTTTGCCGTGACGATTATGTGTGTAAAAGGCTATACTGAGGTTTAGGTGGACACATATTTATGGAGAATGCTGTTTCGCCCCTTCTTCTATTCCCAGTTATAGCTGTGGTTGTATTACCCTGTGTACTAACTACAGTTCGGTTTCCTTTAGGATGAGCTAAGCTGGCTGCCTCTCTACCCCATCCCTCTGCTCCCAACTGTGCCCAAAATGCAAACTGTGCCCAGAAACCATTCAGACCATTCCATGTAATGCTCAATTTAGCTAATAGCTCCATTTGATTTCTGGCTGTCCCAGGGATATGTAACAATGTGCATTTACTTCAGAGCTCTCCTAATCAACTGTCACCAGTGGCCCAGCAGCAAGCAAATTATTATTTCTCTTCCCTCTCCTCTCTCCCCCACCTTTAATTTCTCCATCTGCTAGCTGAAGACTGTTCCAGGAATGAGATTTGAAATTGTATTTTAACCCCACATATAACATTGACTAATCTACATGTCCTGCCAATTCATATGGCAAAGTCTTTCTTGTGCCTGATTCTTACAACTATGCAGCAAAGTAAGAACTACTTCCCTATGGTGCAGTCATACAGAAAAAAATCAACTGGACATGCACTTGAATTTGTCTTCAATACCGGCTATGGGGCAACACCTTCTACCTTCCCTGAAATCTGTGGGATAGCTTGGGGGCTTATGACTAGATGCTTAGCATACAAGGTGTCTCCTCCAACACCTTACTGTTCCATCCCAGCAATGCAGGCCTGTATAATTATTGAACCACCCCTGATAAAATGCTTAAGTAGGTGTTGTTTTTGTCAGGTGAGGCATATCTCATTTGCTTTGCCCAATTGTACTCTCTAAGATCAATCTGTTAACTATTAACATATTGGGAGTAGGTTCACATATATACGCATGTGAGAATACATACCCAAGTGGCTGCAATCAGGTTGAATCGAGAGAAATCTTTAACTGAAACCTCTTGTGTGGTATATCATCAATCATACTGAGAGAGATAAGACAAGTACTACCACTTGTAGTTAGTGATCAAAGCAGAAACTTCAGAACACCACCCCATATAAACTGTCCCCCAATCTATGAACTAGGGTTTTGCTTGATTTTGCAACTAAAACATCATTGTAGATGACTCTAATGAGAAATTTTTAACATGTTCCACAAATATTACACTGACACTGAAAGACCCAGTGCATTTGGAGTGCATGCCAACAGAACAACAAAAGGAGTCTTTCAGAATTGTCTTCTCGTGGCCTATATCAATAGTAGGCAACTTGAGATTTTTTTTGCATTCCAAAAATTATGGGGAAACCTTTACGAGGGTATGAAAAGAATCATGATGGATCATACTAAGGATACATCTAGTTCAGCATTCTGCCCCCACAGTGACCCACCAGGTGCCTATGGGAAGCTCACAAAGAATCATGAATGCATCAGCACCACCTTATTTGTGCTTCTCAGCTACTGATGTACAGAGACACACTGTCACTTGTACCAGAAGTAGCATGTTGTCACTGTAACAAGCCGCCTCTGATAGCTTTATCCTCCAGTACTTTCATTAATCTGTTTTAAAGCTATCTAAGTTGGTGGCTTTCTTTGCATCTCTTGGAAGTACATCTCAGAATTTTTCCATGCACTGTTTGGGAAAAGGTACTACCATTTTAAAATCCTACCAGAGAACACATGGGATCTGTTAACTCCAGGGCCAACTCCAGTCATTTCATTATCTGAAATGGAACACGATATTCCTACCACCACTGAACCTTCTCAGGAGGTGGTGCATAGGACCTAAAGCAAACAAAGTTAATCTCATAACTGAGACAGAAAGTCCTACAAACAACTCTCCGCACTTCTAGAAGAAAAAAAATCCAACAATGACAAAAGGAAAAACTAGCTCTTTATTGCCCCTTTCTGCCACTCAGTTTATATTTCCTGAAGTGCTCACCTCCCCTGGTCTAGTGGACTAATCAGCCTGGGTGATATCCTGTAGAAATTGGCATTAGCAATATTTGATGTGAGGATATCCTGGTGCATGCTTCATAAGTATAAGCAGACTTTATCCTGGATCCTCACTCCTCTGATCTCAAAGACTGGGGGTGGCAAGGGAAATCATTTTGTATATTCTGAAGAGCAATGTCTCCACTGTCACTTATCTAAAGACAAAATGGTACTAGAACTCACTGACAGCCTCTTACCCAAGTGTCCATAAGCACCTGGGGCTAACAGCTTCTCCTGAAAATAATATCTCCTCCTACCTTTTATATCAATCTACATTTTTATTATTCCCAGTAACTTCCTGTACATGAATAAAAGTTCTTTAAAATCTTTCTGGCAGCACTGCACTTTCAAGCAAATGGAGAAGCAGTCTTAAAATCTCTGAAGGAGTAGGAGTGAACTTTAAAAAAAATATGATAGCATTGGTTGCTTAAAAAAAGTAGGCATGAAATATGCACAAGCTCTCTAACAGATAAGTCCTTGCAGACACTGCAATACTATGACACTTTTTGAAGCTACTTTCAGTACCAAGATATCTAATTTACCTTGTATTGAATAAGATTACAACTGGAAAATCCCATAAGGATTTGACTATGGAAATGAAATACATTATCCTTAGTATTTTTAATAAGAATATCCCATAGAATCCTTGCTCCAGCTGTTCAATGCAGAGCTTTCATATACAGCTTGATGAGCTGTGTGTATGTACACTGATTTTAAGTGAAGGGCATTTTATCAACAAAGTCTTTGCATAATATGGTTTTTTTTTTCTATTATCATTTATTAGTTGACAATGTAGCTACTTTAATTATACTTTGTGGGCTATTGAATCACCAACACTTCTATCCAGAACAAAGTCCTGCTGAATTCATGCGGGAGGCTTCTTCCATTATATAAGCAGGTATAGAACTGAATGCTAGGTTGTGAGAAGCAGGAAAAAGGAGTCTTTTCATATGTCTCATCTCTTACCATTGGCTTTAAAATGATGATTACAATTATTTTAAAGATGTAACATTCATCTCGTGTACCTTAAATGACCTATTGATTACAGAGGCCATGAGGAAGCCTTTGTCCATGATAAATAAATATTTATCTGAAGATAAATAAAAGTCCATGATTTATCATGAATATTTGCACTTTTACAAGTTGTTTTGCATTATCAATGGTGTCCAGAAAACTTAATATCCTCAGCAGTTTTGTGTACAGTCTATTAAAATATTTTCCTTTTGTTTTAAATTACCCTCACTTCCAATTGCCCTCTGTTTTTTTCAGTGAAGCCATTAGATAGTGACATCTAATCCGTTGTGTCAAGTGTTGGGATTTTATGCTGTTTACTATGTAAACCTTAATCCAGCAGAAGTACCAATATGGCTAAATTTAGGAAGAAGATAAGCAGAAGCCAGGGGAACAAGATTAGTAAATATCATCAAATAAAATTAAGAGTCACAAACCTACTTTTTTTTTCCCAACAAAATTTAAAACAATTTTGAGAGGGCCTGTTATGGATCTAGAGTCCACAGAGTTGGACACAGAAGCTAAGGAACCAGTGGTGGAGTCCCACCACTGGAGTCCCACCATGGTGGATTCTCGAGGTCCCTGGGCCAGAAAACTCTGAACATGGTCTACAATTGTGCTTTTGAGGTGACTAGTATATCCACCATCAAATTTTCCAAAAATCCAAGAAGCCAATTAATCAACATGATCTTTTGAAAAGACAAAAGAGTTCTAAGCTCCAGAGGCCTGCCATTTAAGGCTTTCCTTCTGCAGGAAAGGGATGGATCCTGAAAACTGGATTCTAATTGTTGTGGTATTGCTGCTGCTGCTGCTGTTGCTGCTATGTGCTTCCAAATTGTTTCTGACTTATGGCAACTCTAAGACTAACCTATCATGGGTTTTTCTTGGCCAGCGTTATTCAGAAGAGGTTTGCTTTTGCCTTCCTCTGAGGCTGAAAGAGTGTGATTTATCCAGGTTTACTCTGTGAATTTCTATGGCTGAGTGGGGATTTGAGTCCTGGTCACCAGAATCATAGTCTAACATTCAAACCATAGCTGTAGTTAGCTCTCTGAACCATTATTGCCCCAGAGATGGTCCTAGATAACTGGTGTCAAGCACTGACTCAGAAGGTCAATGATCTTTATGAAAGCACTGCTGTAACCCCTCTCACTACTCTTTCCTTCTTTGTTTGTGGAGGGCAAATTGACTCTGTAGAAACACCGACTCATGGAGTTGCTGCATAAATGGATGTGCTCTCATGCCAACAAGGAAACAAGGTGTTTGTTTACATAGAGAAATCTTGTCTCTAAAACATGCTCAAGCAATGAGCTTCTGCTTCTGCTCCAGTAACTTAATAATTAGCAATTAGGATATTTACCATGGTAACATAGAGCAAACCAGTGGACTTTGAATATACATATTGCATTTAATGTTCTGAGAAATACACTCACCCAAAGAATGTAAACACTTAATATTTTATTGAAAACAGCAAAACTTACATTTCCTTGTACAAATATCTCTCTTTATTTGTACTTCAGATTTAGTTGCCTTCTGAAAAAAAGAGATTGACTTGTATAACTTTCTGCCCTCCAAAAGAAGTAAAGTAGATCAAATTTGAATGAAGAATAAAATTCTACTACTTTGTCTCCTCTGTCCTTTCATAATTTCTTCAGCTACTTAAGACCAATCTTGTCACAGGTTAATTCTGAACATCAATGAAACTGATCAAGGAAGATAGAAAAGTAGGTTCAGTGCTTGCTCTCTTGAAATATCCATATCATAAAACACAGAGGGGCCCATTGTGGTATACAAGATGTTTTAGGGTTGCTCATCCTATCATCCTTCACCATTCGTTATGCTGGATATGGCTGACTGGCACTGCTATCCAACAATATCTAGAAGGTTGGAAGGCTGCTTTCTGGTACTATGAAAGATTCCCTTCTAGCATGAAAACATGAGACAAAGTTCCGAGTCAAAAAGTCACAATTTTATTGAACAGCCTCTGGGTTCAGAAATCTAGGGTATGCACAAACCCCATTAGTCATTTTGTGTACCTGAGCGACCTTACTTCAGGTCAGTCTGGAGCAGATCTGGGCTTTCATTGCCTTTCACACCGGAAATTTAAACTGAGGGGTCCTGACAACTCCACCATATCATCACTGCTCAGTCTTCAATCATCTGGAAGACCACACAGTCCAAAGCCTACTCCCCTCCCCATCCTCTTGATCAACACAACAAGATGTGTTACCAACTTTTCACCCTCCAGGTGACTCAGGGTATTGACCAAGACAACAGTTTTATAGCATTGAGTGGCTGCACTACCCACTAAGTGACACCAAGGTGGAACACACCAAGTGGCTATATCACCATTGCCCAAAGTAAAATTAAAATGGACAAATAAAAAATAATTAAAAAGGCATCGAAAGACCTAATATGGCACACCTCAAAATTCCTATTCTTTGTGAACTGAAATATGATGCTTTAGATTATTGTCATTGCTTAGAATTTTGTTGGTGAGTTACATCTTCATAAATTGATCTATGTTTGTGAGAATTAGAATTGGGCAGTTCTGTAATGTCTGTAGCCAGTAGAGGGCTGTGGCTACATTATTACATAGCACAGCCAGCAGAATGACCATTGGGCAAAGGGAGCAATGCATAATGGGATTCACATCAGATTTGTCCTAATGCATATCACATCAGTTTCAGTGCTCATCACATCAGTCCCAATGCACATCGAGCACTCTTGACAGTGTCCTGTTATGTATCCTCTCAATTCACTAACAGTTCACTGCTGTGTAATAAAAAGTTTTTAAGGTGTAGGTGGTAATTTAGGATTCTAGCAATATTTTGCAAATTAATCTTAAAATATATCCAGAAGTATGTCTTAGAAGCTAAATTTTATCTCCTGAAACAATGCCTTTGTTGGTCCTGGCAGATGATCCTACTGTTACTATTTTCCTTGATTTCTTTCCATCGTGTTATGTTTTAAACTTCAGCACCTTCCTTTCATGAAGATATTCTGCATTACCAGGATTTTCTGAAATTTATTTATTTTATTCTTTTGGCATTGACAGTAGAGACCAGATGGAAAAGGGAACAACCTCCATCTCCTTTCTGATTCACTTGAGAATTCAGAATCTTGTCAAAACGCATGAGAGACTTTTCTGGAATGAGTGCATTTAACTGTCTCATGCTGTTTAGCTCAGTCGAATAAAAGTATACTCTAGGTGAGGCCACAGATGGGAATTTTGAGGGGCACAATCATTCAGTCCACCATCAAGACTGGCTACTTTATATGGTCCATTCTGAGCAAAGCATGCATGGAGATGTTATTTTACATTCAATAGGTGTAAGATAAATAACAGTGTGAGTGAGATTCAATTATTTATAACAGTTTGCTTATGTTGATCTCAGTTATAATCAGACCAGAGAGATATCCCATAGTGGATTCAGAGAGAAAAAATGCCTTGGTGTTTTATTAGTTAGATATCTTTTTGAAAGGTGACATGAATAACATATTAACAACATTTTTATTACTGCTTTTAACATCTTTGTCCAGGAAGGACATACCTCATGGATTTCAACTACCTTTCAAAGAGGTAAAGCACTGAGTTTGTAATTTGAACAATTTAGGCCAGGGATGACCAGCCTTTTTATGTCAAGGACCACATTCATTGTGGGGTAATCTGTTGGGATGCACACCAGCAGCAGATGGAGGCAAAGCCAGAAGTAGAGGAAACCAGCCACCCCTTTCTCCTCTATTTCTTGTCCTCTTCCTCTCTACTTAGCAGGTGGTACAAAAGGGACAGATCACTCCTGCAGGGGTCTGAGTAGGTTGTTTGTTGAGAGGATTTGAAATTTACTACATGAATTTAGGCAGATGGCTATGTGTAGCCTTAAAGCTGTAGGTTGCCTGCTTCTAGTTTAGAGTACAGTTTCTCAGATGTTCTCCCAGTGGTTGTATTCATATGCTCACACAGCTCACTGATCTTTAATAGAGAGAAGAGCAGCCAGGCACAGCTTCGTCATGCCATAGCCCAGCAGCTGATGAGACCCCCTCCCTCCATATTCTAGCTGCCAGTGCTGTAGTATCTAAGGAGACAAGAGCATCCAGGCAAATCTGCATCATGCCTTGATCCCATGACTGGTGAGAAGCCCTCTCTCCATTCCAGCTGCCACTACTATGGTCTGTGAGAAAGAGACAGCAGCTACACACAGTTCCATTGTATCTTGGCCCAGTGGCTGGTAAAATCCCCTCCTTCTATATTCCAATTGAAACTACTTTGGCCTCTGCAGAAGAGAAGAGCAGTGATAAAAGGGGAACCCCATGCCATGACAAAAGCAGCATTTGACTTACAATGGAGAAGGTTCTCCTTTTGGCCATGACTGAGTGACAGAGTTGTGGGACTTGAAGTGTTGGAACCCACCAAGAAGACACCAATCAGCAACTAAAAGTGTAGGAAAGAGCTAGGAACAAACATTTGGGAGATGACTGGGTTCAGAAATGAATCCGTCTTGCCCTCACTATTTGTACTCAGAAGCACTGGAGACTTGTTAAGACAAGGATGTGGTTCTAGTTCATTCAACACTCCATGGCCATTTCCACACTACAATGTTATAGTGCTATTATTCCACTTTCAACATGCTATGGAATCCTGGGTTTGCAATTTAGGGGGAGGCATTCAGAATTCTCAGTCAGAGAGTTCTTTGGCCTCAGTAAATTACAAACCCCAGAATTCCACAGGATGTTGAAAGTGGAATAACAGCTCTATAACAGTGTAGTGCAGAAATAACCTATATCTAGCTGCATTAATCTTAGGGATCTGATCACTGCATTAATATGTAAATCCTCACATTGTCACCCTGAGAATCAAAAAAAGAAAGGGAAAATCCAGTTAAAAAAAGAGAAAAAGAAAAAGGAAAAAAGGAAAAAAAATACCTCTTGGAAACACATACGCCAAAAACCAAACCAAACCAAAACTTGTCCTCACCATCCATTTTTTTCCTTTATTCATTTATATCTCTATGCTGCCTTTTCCTCCAGTGAGCTCAATGGGTTCTCCTCTTCATTTAATCATCATAACAAAATTGTGAGGTGCATCAGTCTGAGAGAACATGGCTAACCCAAGGTCATCCAGTGACTTTTCATGGCTCATTGGGGATTTGAACATGGATCTTTCACTTCACAGTCACACATCACCAACTGCTAAATGATAGTGGCTTCCTTGTGGAAAAGAAAGTGATCAGAGTTGCTTTTATTATCGATTTCTCAAGAAGATAATTTCTTTTACATAAGATAACATTTGATGACCTTCTCTTTTTTTGGACTATACACATAATAGCAGAAACAAGCATGAATATCTGAAGAATTATAAACAGAGGCAGGTTGCCCAAGGAATTTTATTTTTGAACTGAAATGAACTGTCCCATACTTCTTAAATTAATATAACTGAGGCTATCTATCTATCAGATTTTATCAGTGCAAGTCATTCCTCTATCTGAAGAAGACTGCAACTATTCCACTGTTACCATGCCATATACCCCCCATTCCATAGTATAGTTTAATTAACGAGAAACATCCTTTAATTGGTAAGAAATAGCATTTATATCATTTCCTATATAAACATCACATGGCTGGAATCACAGTTGGAAACCACATGCTAAGACAGATGACCTCAGCATGGCCAGGTCATAAGTGCAAAAGGAGTAGCCAGAAAACCAGTGGGCTCGTGATAATCCTCTCAGCGACCCAACCTCTGAGTAAAATAGCAAATGGAACTGCCTCAATGAAGCAAATGATGGTCATCAACCTGTAACCGCTTCCTGTGGAAACCCTCCTTTGTTCTCTCATCTGCCCAGACATTAAGAGATTATCACAACTCCCATCAGTGCTTTGTCACCTGAAGGTAAGACCATTAGTCCATTCTGGACCCCTTTTGTTGGCACTGCCAGAGAGCAATTAACACCTTCCTCCTCAGGGGCAGAAACAGAGTACTTAAACCCTGGCTCCAAGCCCAACAATTCATAGTACCCTGGACACATGTAGGCATGTCACTCTGTCCATTGGCTTCCTGGTTCTTATGCCCTGTGCTACCCTCAAACTCTGGTTTGAACCATCTCGCTTTGTTCTTCTGCTTCTGAAATGGTAATTATCACCCACTTCACTCCAAAATCGCTTGCTATCCAATGTTTCTATCCTTTACCTTCACTAGCCTTCTTTGGTTTGTAAGACTGCTTGATTGCTTGCTTGATTGCTTGTATGGCTCCTGCACAAGATCTCCCATCTTTTGAGGTAACACCACAATTATTGTTCTGTTCACATTTGTTGTGACAAATTCATCAGTTGTGGTGAACCTTCTGGTGCCTGCCTCAATATTGTGCAAGGCTGGGCCTCATACAGCAGATATGTATTTGAAGTCTAACCACCTTAGCAGAACTTTCCAGACTTTGTGTTCCATTGGTATAACCTTCAAGAATGCAAGGTTACCTCCACACCACAATAAGGCAACAGAGCAGGAGTCTGTGGGATATAAAAGTGATAATGAGAAACTTATCTATTCTCAGAGAAATGTAAAAAAGAAACCTCTCTGACCTCCAACCCCAGAAAAATGGTTGGAAGACAGAATTGATTCAGGAAAGCTTCCTCTAAGCCCATCTGCATTCCCTCAAAACAACTCAACGTTGTGTGTCTTGTGAGAGGCTGAGAAGATTAACAGCCTTCTTCTATGTACAAAATGGTTATGGGACTGGAGTAAGTATAATGTGCCCCTAGGAACAATCTGGTTTTGTGCTTTACCATTTTTTGCTTCTCTCTGTACACTTCACTAATGGAAACACCTTTATGAAAAGGGGCTGTTCTTTCTTCAGAACCCATCTATTCTCATTCTTCCTCCTCACTGAAGGCATAAATACAGCTGTCAAATGATGCATTGGAAAAATTTAATCACTGTTCTTCTTTCCCAGCTTGCTCCTCTGCAGCTTATAGGTTTTTTGCATGCTGGTTGTTTAGAATTATTCCCCAAATAATTTCTACAAGTAATTATCCCTCTGTGAGTGTGTGATTGCAAAATTTCCATGATAAAATATTGAGCAGTATTTTCTTGGAAGAATTGGGAACAAGAGCAGGTGGAGGGGCAGAGGTGGAGTCCTAAGCACCATCTTCCATGAGGAGAGAATATATTTGTAATTATTGTGTAGACTCTCTTTTGGTTGTTCACAAAGCTTGTTGAACCAGTAGTAGTAATTATTCAGCTTCCTTCCATCCAGTTTCATTGTTCTGCTACAAATGTTTGGTTAGAGACTCACAAATCTGTTCAGGAAGGCTTTATATACTACAAGGGAATATGACATTATAGAGGACAGGGGGACAAGAGTTTCAGTTATGTGGCAGAAACTAGAAACTGATACAGGAGTGAATAGTCAAGAGAAAAACCAATAAGTAAGCAGATGGAAAAAATGACCATGACTTCAGATGATTCTAAACTAATGCATAGAGCATGGTAAACAAACAAGATGAACACAGACTCTTAATGAAGGATTGTAAACATTATTTAATAGGCAGTACTGATAAAAACCTGGTGAAATGAGACTCATGACTGTGGAATGTAGCACTTTATTTTTGGACCTCAAATTCTAATCAAGACTTGGGGATCTGGACTGCTAGTTAGCCACCATTGACTTTCACTGGGAAACAACAAAAACAACATGGCTACAAAGTTTATATATATATGTATATGTATGTATGTATGTTCACAAAGAATTTGGATGGTAGACCCAAAGAAATCATATAGACAATTTTAGAAAAGTAATTACAGGAGGTTTTATGCCAGGCATCTATGACATATTCTGCTCCTCTCCCTGCACATGACTTCCCCATAGCATATTCTTTAAATGGTCATGTTGGAAACAGACTGTATCTTTTCCCTCCCATTTTGATAACCATTATCTCTGGATTAGTCTGAAGCACTTTATTTTGTGTTGTTTCATTCCACAAGTACAATGTCATATTTTGTACAGTCTGTATCAGTCCAATTCACTTTGTTATTCTGGATTCAACAAAAACAGCTGCACAACCCTAATTATCAACTAGTCACTTAATTTGACTTTTCCATAAACAATATGCTTGTAGCAGTTCACAGGAATGTAAGATTATGACGACAATGATAACAGTTTCAAAACATGCATTTTTATATCACCTTCAACATGACTATTTATCTCCTTCAGTATTAGAGAAAGAGACTGTTACCGCAGGAGCTAGCCCGGATTTGAGGGATATTAGGTATCACTTTGATATCAATAATTTGGTCTTTCTTACCTTTTCCTCTCCACGTGCTGCGAGGTACCCCGGACAAGGTCACAGACAGGCACAGCAGCTAATTGCTATAATATTCCAAACAAATACAGGCAGGCCAGAAATAGCCGTCCCGCCGCTTCAGGAGACCTCAAGGCAAGTATTCTATTATGTATGTACGCTACTTACAAAGAACTCCCTGACCCGAGCAGGCAGTTTGATTAGACGAATCCTCATCTGTCAATCACTCTGAGTTTGCATACTGTTTGCTCTATTGACGATTCGGACTTAACTCAATCATGCTAAATTCTGACCTTTCGGAGGCTTTGTCTCCAGTCCGAAACTCATTGTTTTCCCCAAGTACAGACTAGCCTACGGCCACATTTTCCCCTATAAAAACCTCTCACGTTGAGAGCTTCTTTGGATTGCTCCTGACTTCCATCCCTCCTTGCTGCCACTTTGCTTGGCGAGTCTTCCCCTCAGTCCCACATACTGAGAACCATCACCTCTATGAACTTCTGCTGCAGACTACCTGGGCTTCAGGACAGGTGTAGTATTACCCAAGCCAACAACTCCTCTAAAAATCCCTTGATCCCACTCCAACCTTTATTTCCATAGTTATCTGAGTGAGTGTGCTGCATACACTGTTTGATTGTATTTTAATAAAAGCAACAATTATTATTTCACTTCTGTTTGCTCTTTGACTCGGCCTGACCCCGTAGACATTGGGTAAAAGATCTCGCTCTGTTGCCCTGCCTCTTGCATTGCTAACTTGTGCTCTTTGACTAATTTCCCTTAACTTGCATAATTTGGAGAACACTTAGGTGTCCCTCACGGGACCCCCAGAAATCAGGGTAACAAGACTGTGGAGGCACAAGCAGTGTGTACCAATTGAAAAGAAAAGTGAGATGGAGGTTGCAGATGCACTTACATCCTGCTTTACATCGGCAGCTGATTGGCTGGTTGACCAGTGCATGAATAGAATATTGGATTAGATAGACCCCTAGTTTGATCTGGTATAATTCATTTTACATGCATAACAAAACATCAATAATAAAACAATTTATTAATGGCTGAAATGGAAATGAATAGCCTTAGGTTTTGCTAGCTACCAGGAGGTGAAGAGTGTTGTCTTTAAAAAAAAAAAAATAGAGGGAAGGAGTTCTGATTGTCAACTTGATATAGTTACAGGAAGAAAGTAAAACAACTTACGGCCAAGATGCAGAGCTATCTCATTTGGCAGTGATAGAAACATAGCTAGCAGTAAAATGGGCCACTTTGAAGCATTGTAGAGAGAGGCAGGACCAGTCCCAGTGTTGATAGAAGAGGGTGAAATATCCTCTGACCTGGATTATAGACAGAGATATTTTCTTTGTGTCTTCTGAACATTATTTATTAGGAAGAATATAATGAGGGAAATATTTTACATTAATAACCCAGCTGTGAACTCCCCACACAATCTGACTGGTCCAGGCTAGAGAAAAACTTCTGGAGCTAACTGGATGTTTGATATGAATCATCAGTATCTTTTTTTTCAAACTAGGTTTTGCCTTTCTACTACTTCTAGATTCTACTCTGAAGATTTAGGTAGACATTCCCAAATCCATCTTGCTGTCTCCAGATCAATTTACCAAATATACTTGCACAAAAGAATATTATCCTCCTTGCATTTTCACAATATCTTAATATAGTATATGTGCTGGCCCATCTGAATTCTTTCAGTATTTTATACTTTCCATGCTAAGCCTTATGATGATGGTAAGTAACAACAGACGCATCTGGGAACAGATCGAAAAACCTGGAGACTTAGAAAACCCATTATGTAGCTGTGCGGAGTTCATTCTTCAGTACAGTGGAGTGCAAAGCAGCAAGCATACATATGCACAAATACTTGAAAAATTCAACTGAAGGGAACAACCGACACTGCTGAAGGAATGACAGCCTAAATGGAGGGTGTTTTGAAGAACCCCCCCCCCCAGCGTACACAGAGGTTTGGCAGGAGTTCTTCTGCTAACACAAAGCTCCAAGGCTTTCCATGTTCATCACTTATTTACTCTGGTGTTCTGTAGAGAACTTTTGTGCAGAATGCTGCAACTCTTCACACTGTGAAGCTTGAAATAATGACTGAAGGCAGATTAGTTGAATCTGGCTTTCATTTGTAGATGACCTTTTGTCAAAACAACATAATAAGAGTTTCTGTGACATACAGTCACTTCTGAATTATTATTTGTAATGGCTAAAATTCAAAGGTATAAGCATTTGCCTCTTGGTGCACTAGTCACATAACCCAAACAAAACTTATTCTTGCATCACAGTTCTATCTCTGGTTGTATTTCTGCCAAAGGCTATTTACCTGAGAAAAGTAAAGGGAATGAAAAAGAATCTGGAGACTCAGAGAAAGTCAATTTTCAGGAGAAAAAAAGAGCAATATCCTTTTCTGAATTCTTTTCCATCATGTTTTGTTTTCCCTTGCAAGCAACAGGAGAAAAATGTTGCATTTGTATTAATGGAACAGAAGGTGTCAATACAAATCAGAGGCTTTCTACAACATTGTCACAACACCTCTTTCAGTCAGTCACCCCTTCTTCCTTCTAGCCTCTTTATTTGGGTGATGTTTTTACTCTAACAGACTTAAGGAAAAGTCTTGAAAGTTCGCTCATTTTTACTTTGGGAGGAGGTTGCTGGAAGGCATAGCACAGTAACATTTTCTTCCAATTTTCTGAGGGGAAACTGACAGACAAACACACCTCCAAGTTCTGGAACACTGACTAAGTGTGGAGAAGACTAATGGTAATAATTATCCATACTATGGAATCCTAGGATTTGTAGTTTGTGGGGGCATGAGAGCTCTTTGACTGGAAATTTTAAATGCCTATCCTAAACCAGTGGTGTACTGAGCATATCTGACACCTAGTACAGATAATTTTTAACACCCCACTGCTCAGTACAATACAATTATTTTCAGTAATAATGATGAAATTAAATGAATAATTATAATGGCCAGAAAAGAAATGAAGACAGTTTTTTAAAAAAGTGAAAAGTGGGAAGAATCTACTGAACTAACTTGGTACCTTTTCCCATTTTTAACAGAAAATCTCTCTCTCTCTCTCTCTCTTTCTCACACACATGCACATACACAAACCACCATCACTTCCTGTCTGCACCCATGTACTCTGTCTCTGGGTCTTCCTAGTTTGCAATGCCTGTCAATTGCAGAGAAGGACTACTCACCTTTGCTTGCAAGCAAACTGCAACCAGACCACATCCAGCCTGGGTGAGTCCCCCATGAGCTTTTCCTCACCCACCTTGTCACCTAGGTACAAGTGGATCATCAGCCAGAACCATGTACAAAATAATTATCTTAAAAATGCCTCTTCCTCCAATTTCCTAGCATTGGGGGCAGGGTGTAATGTGAAAGATACTTGGCCACTGGTGACCACCAGGAGAGGAGATCTGGATTACTTCCCAGTGGGAAATTCCATCTCCACACATACCTCCACCACTTTACCAGGGAACAACTTTGGTTTCCCAAGCCACTGCTGGGATATATTTGCAAAAGCCACTCATTCTGTAGCATTCTGAAGCCTCCAACTGGAATTGCTTTCTTTTTCCTGGTCAGGGAGGTGAGAATTGTCTTCTCATGGGAAAGGTTATAATGATAATACTGAACAATCTCAGTTCCCTTGGAGCAACAGCACTCCTGCATTTCCCAATCAGCAGCAATTCTGCCCATGGAGGCCAAGAAAAGCCCCTGCCTGTGAGAGAAGCTGCCATCGCTGCCAGCCTTTGATTGGAGGGGGCAATGAATATGTAGATCCCAAGCAGAATAATTCCATAGCTTTTATTGATAAGTTATTTCATGCCCCTGACAGGACAGAGTGTGACATTTATGAAGAATGACATCCTGTTAAATTTGCATGCAGGACAAGTAGTACAAACTTTTGTATCCTTGAAGAATAACCCCCAGAAACCAAGAAGTTAGCTTAGTTTTTGGTTGCATAGTGGGTCTTATTTCATGTGCCTTGAGGAGTATTCATATGGAATTGCTCAGGTGGGAAGTGTTCATTGTACTCATACAACACAGTAAGATTTATGTATTCAAGCCTTCCCCAGCCTGACACCAGCTTGGCCATGCTCCAAGGCAGATGTAGAGAATAAGATGGTAACAAATTAAAACATTTTGGGTTCAGAGAGTCGAAGCTCAACAATATCTGGAGGGCTACAAGTTCTTTGTCACTGGTGTAGGGAAAGTTGTCTATACTTTAGAGAGCTGCTGGCAATTGTAGAATATCTAGACTAGCCAAATATATTGGGAGATCATGGTTTTTACTCCTGTAGTTACCATGTCTGTTTCTGAGATCCAGATGACATTTTGGTAATTTCAGGACATTTCAGTATCCCCACCTCTTTTTCTGAGTCTGTTTCTGCCAGCAAGGTGTTTTTTTGTCTGTCTGTTTTTCACCAATGTCAGACCTGTAATTATCTCTCCGCACAAGTGGAGGAAAAGAGGAAAAGGGAACAGACTGTCCACCTCTTCACATTGTTTTGCAAAACTGCTTTGTGTGTGGGGAGGAGAGAGATGGTGTGAAGACAAAAAGGGGCTGGCGGTGGGAGATCATAAGAGTTCTTTTTTTCATTTAAGGTGATGGGAAATTTTCTTTTATGTGGTGTGGAGTGTGTGTGAGAGAGATCTCATTCAGCACAAGGAAGAGTAGACTGTGCATTTTTTTTAAAGAGCGTGTGAATGAGGAAATGGGGCCCGAAGTGACACCAAATGTAGCACTTTGAATTGGCACTGGCTGCTGATCTGGATCACCCCTGTGCCAGTGGAACCTTTCAAGTTAGCACTGTGATTTTCCTGTTGAGCCTTGCTAGACTCTATGAATAGTGAATTTCTCCATCAGTTGCAGTTCCTCATGCCATGTCACCCACAGTTCCACTGCTAAATTGTTAGGCAGTTACAACTTTAGACAGCCTGCAGAGAAACAGCTCAGAAAAACAACCAGAAACTGATTCAGAAGATAATGGTTGGGTTTGGGGTGGAAGGGTGATTGGGTGACAAGACCAACTGGTGAGTTGAAACTACATGTGGTTTTTCAGTACTTTTTTTGGGGGGGGGCAACATTTTCACTAAGCAGTGCTTTAAAAAGAAATATCACTTCCTTTTCATTATTTTTCCCCATACCTTATACAATTATTTACTTACTTGAATTACTCCAGTTGCTTTCATGATATCCCCACCAAACAGCCAGGTTTGATTGGTTTGCAGTGCATTGCCTGTTTTAGTATGCTAAACCATGCTTAAATTAGCCATATGGCTAATTCAGGAAGAAGGAAGTATCAGCAGTCAGAGATAATAAGCACTCTAAAGCAGGGGTGAGGAATGTGTGACCCTCCAGATATTGCTGGACTGCAACTCCCACAAATCTTCAAAACTGGTTATGCTGGCTAAGGTGGATTGGTGGCAATTATAGTCCCACAACATCTAGAGGGGGCGCATCCCCACCCTATGTACAAGACTACAATTTCAGGATCAAGGAGGACTACAGAGAACCCACAGTATCTGTACAAACCCTAATCTATTCATCTGGAAAATTTTCCCTACAGAGTGTTTGCAAAGGTAGCAGTCTGGCAATTTCAGAAGCCTCTTTTTTCCTGTTTCTGCAGCTCATTTGTTGTAAAATGTATAGAACCTCTGCCAAAACACAGTCACATACAAACAAACTCTGACTTCTGTTCCCCACCCCTAGCTTCAATAAAAAGAAATGCTAAAAAGCTATTTTCCCCCTCCTTTGTCTCAAAAATTCACCCCTGGAAATAACATCTAAGCTGTTCTTAAGAAACTGTACGAATCAGCAGATTGCTAATGGGATATGGAACATAGCTCAGCACAGACAGAATGCAGAATAATTGCGGTAAGAAAGCTTTCTAGAATACCCTCTGTGTAACAATAGTCTTCTAATTTCCTTGTGGGCGCCATTTGGATAAAAATTATTCACATAAATACCAAGCTTATTCAAATTTGTTACTGGTTTTTTTTTTCTTGAAAGCTCCCCGACCACCCCCCCCAAGAAATAGGTGGAAATAGTGGTGGATCAAGTATTACCAATGATACAAGTGAGGCTCTTCCCAGCTAGCATGTGTGAATGGCCACATTTTATCCCAGTGGGAACAAAAAAATCTCACCATTTGTAATGTTGTCAGCAGGAGAGTTATGGGAAACAAAAATGGTGGTAATTAGCTAGTGTGGTGTAGTGATTTGAATGTTGGAATATGACCCTGGAGACCAAGTTTGTTTCCCTGCTCAGCCATGGAAACTCACTAGATCCCTTGGTCACATCGCATGGTCTCAGATCCAGAAAACCGCATGATAGGCTTTCTTTAGGGTTGCCATAAGTTGGAAATGGTTTGATTGAAAACACCCAATAACAACATAGCTTCTGTTCAATGCAACTGGTGCGGATGGCGATTTTTTAGAAAGAAGAAGGGGGGAGGAGGAGAAAAGGAAGAAAAATACACCTCTCCATTGTGTGTAGTACCATCCAGGCAGCTGGTGGCTAGGACCCACCATTCTGAATCCAAAGTCCACGTAATTTGATGGCATAGCATTGCTTCAATGGGAACTTTTGGTTAAGAAATAGATGGTCCCCAATGTACAGTATGAAAAAAGAAAGAAGTATTTGACATGACATCATGAGGGAATCGTACAGGGACGTTCTTGCAAACATGTGATTGTGTGTGCACATGGAATTTTAGCCAACTGCTAAGGGGAAAAATCACTGTACTGTGCCAGTGAGTTGTGATATTCCCAGACCTTTTCTTCTCTGTCTGTGTTGAACTCTGGTCTCAGTTCTATCACTCTCCTTTGTGAATTTTAGCCCAACTCTCTTTGCTAGTGTCTATGCATCAGCTATGATGTGGAATCTGAGTTCGGTGCAGCCCACCTGATCATATAGAATATAATTATAATAAGTTTCAATATTCTTTTTTATAAGCTGAATTGGCCTATTGGGTAAAAGGTAAGGAGAAGTCTTGCCTTCACTCTGTGGAAATGAGAATGAGAGGGGAATGAATGAAAGAACTTAAAAAACAATTATCTGTCTGAATCAGGTTTGCAGTTTATATCCAAGTGTGTTCTGTAACTGGATTTCAAATTTCACTTAAAAGCAGTTGAGGAAGACCACTGATCAAAACACATTCAGCTGGCAACAGAGCTTGATTTCTAGATGCTATGGTGCTGAGGAAGAATTCAGAAGCAAGGTTTTTTGTTTTTTGTTTTTTTCTGTTAAGGAAAAAACCCACCTCCTGAAGGATGTTTGACTGGTGCTGACACTGAAAACTATTTAGTGCCAGGTCAAGACATTTCTGTTTCCCCTGGCATTTTACATACATTGCTTCCTGCATACTCTATAGTTTTGAAATTTTGTTAGCTCTCAGTGCTACTGTTTGTTTGAAAGACATTTTGTTATTTTTATTATATCTTCAAATGATTGTACAATATCCTAATATGAAGTATGTTTTTGAGCTTTTTTATTAAAAAATGTAAATAAATATGAGAATTTGGTGTGTTGCCATTTTTATTGCTTTTGAAAGGTGTTGTGTGAATAAATTGTTCTTCTAGTAAGATTTGCTATTAATCTTAGCTCTGAGTTTCTTTTGGTCTTTCCCCTTCCTGTCATACTGACAGAAATATCTCTTAATTAAAAAAAAAAAATCACCCAAAGCTAAAGGAATGGAACACAGGAAATCAACCCAGTTCTTCTCATCCATACCAAGGACAACATTTTTGCTTCTGCCACTCAAGCCACTTTTGTAGCTCTTCAGTGAGTGAGAGAAATCCAACCATTGGTGCTCTTACAGCAAAGTATCATTCATAAAGTACCATATTCGTTATAGGACAGGAGAAAGATGGGAAGGCAAAAGACAATAAAAATCAATCCATCCCATAAATGGAAAGACAAATAAAGTATTTTAGAGAAACAATGGTAGCAATCTGAAGAGTGTCCTCTGCTTCAATGATATGCATAATATACAAAGAATTTCCATTTGATAGCTTGACCTTCAGGGATGTAAAGGTCACATCCACAATAAATAAGCCTCATTTCAGGAAATATATATCATCAAGACCCTGCGCTGATGAGAAAGAATATTATGAACAGCCCAAAAACCACCCAGCAAAAAGAAAAGAAGGAAAATCCAAGTAGCATCAAAAAGAAGAGTGACAGGATGTGCCAAGGATAGGCATGAAGGCAATAAACTAGAGAACATCAAAACTGAAATATAATCAAAAGCTGTCAGACTAATGCTAGCATTCTGAAAGTGCCAGCCACCTGAAAACTAGAGAGATTTCTGTGACTAGATACTAAACCCAGAAGCATCTTCTATGTGTGAGGACAGGCAATATTAACCTTACAGCCCCTGAGCATTTTCAGATCCCGAGCAAAGCTTGAGAAGCAAAGTGCCTGTGAATATTTTAGAATTACTTAGATTGCTGTGGGTGAAACAAAGATGTGCAACTGTATGAAATTATTATATGACAGACTGAGGGAAAATAATATGCCCACAGTATCCCCTGTTTTGAAAGATCAGATGAATGAGAAACTGGATCCATCATCCCTATTCCCACATCTACCCAATTTGTATCTTTCAACTCCAAACACAGAACTGAAGGCAACTTGAGGTTGGAAATCTCTGCATTTCCAAAGCTGAGGCATTCTGTAGGAGGAAAAATATATTCCACAACATAGGTTCATTTGAAAATTTCAAAGAAAATTGTATGCAGATCTTCAGTGTATGCAAACATATTTCAGTTAATGGATCCAGAAAGTGCATATTTATTTATTTATATAGATAGTAGGTAGGTAGGTAGATAGATAGATAGATAGATAGATAGATAGATAGATAGATAGATATGGGGGGGGGAGAACACAGGATATGCAGAAATGTACAGGAAGATAATAAACCTCATACAAAACCTTGGGGAACGAGGTTCGTGGTACAAAATGAGGCCTTTGTTTGATCAGGGATGACCTATCCACCTCAGAAATTGTCCCATACATTTAAAATGTCCACAATAAATACTAGCACAACTTTAACACATCAAAGGAAAGAGTTTTCCATACCCTTTCCAGGACACTTTTTCCTGGGATACAGCAGATTTGGAAGAGTTACTTTTTATATGCTGTTCCCACAATCTCCAGTCATGACCAATTGAGCCATACTGACTATAGGTTCCTTGACAGCTGCATTGGAGAGGGAGAGAGAAAGAGACAGAGAGACAGAGATTGACAGACTTTTTGGAGATGCTCATAAAGTGCAGTTGTGTTATTATTGCAGAGGACCAGAAGAGAAATGCAGAAATCTAGAAATAATGTAAATTGTGCTCCTGGCAAGTAAATCGCTAAGTGTTAAGCTACAGTTATGCTAAGAAGATACTGAGCTGCCCTATGTTTTGATTAAAATAAATGCCACTCAAGGTCATTGTTATGTGTGTGTCTGTGTGCTGTATATGCATACATACATACAACCTTACTTAGGGTGACCTGGGAGATTTGTTTCAGAAATGAGATTTGCCCAGCACTGTTGTTATTCAAATCATTTCCAGTTTATGGTAATCCTAAGGTGATTTTCTTGGCAAGATTTACTCAGAAAGGGTTTGCCATTGTCATCTTCTGAGGCTAAGAAAGTGTGACTCACCCAAGTCATGTAGTGGGTTTCCATAGCTGAGCAGGATTCAAACCTGGTCTTCAGAGTCAGATTCCAATGCAGAAACCACTACACCATGTTGGATCTCTTTGTCCAATGTGCTACTTGTAAATATGGAGTGTCACCATTCAATAGTTCCTTCCATACTACACCTGGTGAACATATGCACAAGTGAACATAATTTGTAATTCGTATGCACTCAGTCCCAGGTTTGGAAAATAATGATTTTTGGATTTAGACTTTCAGAATATCCCAGCTGGGGAGTTTTAGTCCAAAAAATAACTTTTCCAAGCCCTGCTCATTCCACATTTACCCTGTGAATATTTTCATCTTCATATAGTATGGAAGCATCCCCAGGAAAGCCTGGAGATGATTTAGCTATGAAGCCTAAAAGCTGAAGTGCTCTAATTTAGTTGTGGTGAACTTGACCTCTGTCATGCCCCTGCCCCAGGACCCAGATAGGACGCTTCCCAATAACCACATCCAAGAGACATGAGAAGGACAGTACTTACGGCAGCAGGCACAGGAGAAAAAGGGAGAGCCCAGACTTCAGTCAGTGTTTATATAGGAAGAGCTTGTTAATAAGGCCACAGCTGGCCAGCACGCTGAGGCCATATAACCAGAAGTTAGGATGGTAGAAAGCTGCTGGAATCTACCAACTCCATTGGTGGTGACAGCCTTGCTAATTACTGCATTCTCTGCTCATGTTCTTCAGACCTTGGACCTTTGCCTGGACTATATATTCTGCTCATGGACACTCTCTTCCTGAATCCTTGGTAAATTCAGACTTGGTAGCTCTGGACTGCTTTTTACTGTTTTAACAAATGCTGTTTGCCAGTTACTCTGATTACACAGCTGTGAAGCTTTCACAGGCTGCCAGTACCGGACAACCTCCACAGCCCATCCCCTCCATCATCAATGACTGGTTCACTTTACAGGTAATTTTAAGGGAGTAAATGATGAATCAGACTCTGTTGCAACATTGACATAGTGCTAAAATTTCCAAGTTCCCTGCTGCATATCTATGCCAAAGCTTCAGATAAATAAAACCAAGTTTACAGAAAAACCCCAATTCTCTGGTGTTCTGTGCAGCAAACAATTCAACAGAACCACTTTTATTGGTGTTAGTCCAAGGTATCTGAGATGAAGATCAAGATTCCCTCTCACCTCTCCTCATATTGCCTATAGAAACATTTTGAACCAATAGTTTAGCCTTACTATGATATCACTGTTTGGACCTCATTGCTTTATCATCTCTGAGGGCAACAGGCTAGTGTAATACATGCAGGGAAGGCTGACCTGTTCTTCAGCAGAGAGGAACCACTCCAACATATATAGCTCTGCTGATTAAAATGTTAGGAGCAAAGTCCAGAAGCACTGGTGGAAAGGAAGGGTGTGGTGGCTGAGACCATTAGGTGTAGTGCTGCGGAGATAATCACGGGCTTGGGTGAGTGCCATCATCATCATCTTCCTTTTCTTCAGTGATTCTGGGCCCAGTGGTAAGGGAGGTGCTGGCAGCAGCTGGAGCTGGGTTGCTTTCAAGAGAGCTAGGAAAAGTCACAGTGCTCAGAACCACAGTGCTCAGGATCCTCTGCCTGGCATGAGCCACTTTCTATCCCCCCTCCCATATATTACCAACTGTTCTTATCTACCTCAAGTAAGCATACTGATAGGAAACATCCAGAGGTTAATGCAAGGAAGGTTAGGTCTCTGAAGGGTCCTATGCTCAAGCTTCATCAAGCCTGGTGCTCTGATCAGCACTTTGACCAAAAAGAAAGTATCTGATTCTTTCCTTTGCTCCTTCCATTGATTGAGACATGCCAAATAGGGAAGGATTACACATTTCACAAATGCACAGCCTATAATCAGAAGTGTGTGTGTGAGAGAGAGACAGTAGTAATATTTCAAAGTGTTTTCCAGAGGGACACACAGAAAGGCAACATAAAACAACAACATTCTAAATGTATGTAGCCTGATCTGTTTAAACTGAAGTTAATTAGGCCATGATCCCAAGAGATAATTTATGCTACAGTCCTAACCATACTTGCTAGAGACTACAACCAACTAAAGACAGTCGTCTTTACTCCCACATATGCTCACAGAGCATTGTCCTGTCAGTTACAACCACTGGAAGATGTTTAGTCTGATTGATTGATTGATTGATTGATTGATTGATTGCATCCTCAAGAAAGATGCAAAGACCACTCTGGTGCTCGAAGAGCAAGGATGTCTTAATAAATTGAAGCACCCCACAGAAAAAAAAACTGAAACACTTTTTCTTTTCTTTCTTTTTTTCATATTTTGGGATTTGACTTTTTTTAAAAAAAAGTTTATGCAGAACACATGGAGCTTTGTGCAAAAGCACAGCATTTTTGTGCAGGAAAAAAGTGCTCAGCACAAAATGTTTATTTTGGCACTAAATCCAAGTTTTTGTGTGAATGATTTTCTTCACAACAAGTCTAGGTGTACAAATAAAATCATTTAAAATGTGCTAAAGCATTCTTTATTTTAGCCAGTGATGAAGAAACATTTAAAATTATTAATGCATTAATTCATTTTCAACAGCCAAGGATAAAATAAGTTAAACAGTTACATTCCTAATTTTACCATGTCATGCTGTTTCAAGCTGCTTCAAATAGTTCTCTCCATATGATGTTTTGCCAAATGATTTTGTGAAGTGCTGTCTGAGACACCAAGAACCTAGTCTCAATTGATTCCATGAATTAGTCAAAATTCAGTTTTAATGCCATTAAAGAGTAGGTGCTTGTCCCTTTGTTGCCCCCTGGCCTAACCCTGTCCCAGGGTTTACAACTTTGATATAAAATTAATCTAACCCACCAGAGAGGTCACTCGAATGTGCATGTAGGCAATAAACAGTCCTACGATCTAAAAAGGAAAAAAAAAACTAGACCAGGCCAGTAAATATCCCCAGTCACGTAGCAACAGAAGACTTCATGTTATAATTGCCCTGGTGGACAAATGGTCTTTAACCTTTTAAGGAGTCCACTTGAAGGGAGTCAAAGTGTCGGGCACTGGAAGTAATAAACCTTATCAAACCCATCTCCAGAAACTCACACCACAGCCTCAAAGCAGAGGAGGATCCTGTTATTTAGATGATCTTCCGATATCAGAGAAATGCCAGGTGTGGAGATGTTTTGCTTTCTGCCCTGTTTGTTTGTTTTCCCTGGGAAAGGATTTGCCTTCAAAGTAAATTTTTCCTACAAATAGTCCATGTTTTAAGGCTAGTGAGGAGACAGGAGGGGCATGCAAGAAGAAAAAGGCGACGCAGTGCTGTGATGTTTTATCCCTTCCTCTCTAACAGAAGACTTCAGGAGAGGTGCAGTATACTTACTATCCTATTTTCACTCTTTAAGTCTATTAGCCCTTAAATGAGTGTGGGTGTGTGAGAGCTTAAGTACAAACTATTGTTATTCAATAAAGCTATTCATTGAATCTCTGTGTGTGATTTCTGACTGAGCCTGACCCCATAAACATTGGGTTAAAGATCCTAATTACCCTGTCCTCTTTGCATTGCTAAAGCAGTGCTCAGAGCTAATTTTCTCCACAAGAGATGATTTTGACAGCTTTTGGGAATCCCCTTGAGGGAGCCCCAAGCAAGCAGGGTGACAGATTGGTGGAGAATGCGGGCAACCCCTGTACCCCTGGTTTGAGTGGAAGTCGTGACCCACTCAGACCAGGTTGGTATAGACTTTTGGAATGGCCAGTCAAGTTGCTAGAACGCAATTAGGCAGGAACACGTGTGTGTGTGAAATCAGTATGTTTGAGCTCTAGAGCTATTTCTATCTAGATTGGAATTCTGTTCCCCTTTTCTGTCTTGGTTTGTGCACACCCCTTGCTATTGGTGTGCACAAGCTGTCCTGGGAATCACATCCCTAACTTGGGGTCTATCGTGGGCTGGAATCCAAGCATTAGGATGTTAGGAACAGTCCACACGCATCCAACACCTTAGTGGTAAGGCAGACGAAGCACTTAGGGAAGAAATTGCAGCTGTCTATTCACTCTTTGTTTCTGGTTAAAGAGACTAGAAAAGAGCAAGCTGCTACAGCCCCTCCCTTTTCTCCTCTCGCTCCACTGAGTTCTGTAGATGAGCTTTTTTAAGGTGGTATTTACTTGCCCCATGTTCTGTGTTCCCTACAGGGAAACAGGATGGGCCTCCACCTTGGATCTCGATATTATTGGGAAGTATCATGGGAATCTCTCTGATTAGCATGTATCCTACGTAGCTCATCACTGACTGGGAATATAACAAACAAGCAACCTGTCAGTGGAATTCTTATACCTGAATAGAGGAACACTTGAGAGAAATTGGATGCTTCCCTGATATAAGCAAAGGTATCCTGTAGAAATTTACACTCGCATAAATATATATGGGAAAATGCAAGTTAGTACTGTTTTGAGCCTTAATGTCCCAGGAGTAGTGGAAGAATTATCACCTTTCCAACCCCTCATTTTGCACCACAGACTGGTTTTCCGTATGTGGGTATGAAGGAGGAGAATCCTTCAGTAACTATAGAAGTTTCTTACCAACGTTGCAAACCTTCCTGAAGGTGGAAGATAGCCTTTCTGACCTGTACTAACATTACTCGCACTCCTTCTTACTGTAATGTTTCTTGTGATAGTATATTCTGCCCACCTATCCCTTTTTCTAAGTCCCGACCTGCGAATTTCACACCAATGTACATAGGCAATACAGTGATTCGCAAGGACATTGAAGTCTATGCTTACTCTCGGACCCAACCTATCAGTACTACAGTTGTGCTTGATTTTGCAGTGGTGAATGTTTCCAGGGCATTGCCTATGTGTGCACCCTTTTTAAAGATAGCTTGGGCTCAATGGGAGCATTGGGAGAAGCGTTGGCTCTCTTTTTCACATGTTCACTTACGTAATACAAGGGACACACTAAGCACTGTGCTAGGTGGCATAGGAGCAGGCGGAGCAATCCTTAACATTATAGACACGGAGGTGTTAGCTAATAAATTGGGAATAATTAGTACCAAGACTAAAGACATAGGAATCTCTTCTGCCATGGGACTCACCAATTTAGCATGGGTTATAGATTTAATTGGACAATTGATGCCACAATGGGTGGGAATAGAAAGAGAAATCATAGGAGAATTAGGAACTTCTTGGGTTAGGGACACTCAGAATTTGTCATTAGCAATTCAGTGCACACAATTGCAAGGCAACGTAATTACTTTCTCCGCTCAAGTAATTCAATCCAGCCTCATGGGTATGTTGCATCCCGAAATTTTAAGTTTGCTTAGAGAGAGGTATCCTAACTCTTTACAGCACCCTTCTTCATTGTTTCAGGTAAAAAGGGCTTCATGGGAGAGTTTAATGCTTTATGTGGAAGTCCTTCATGAAAAGGTCTTTAATCCAATAAAGTTAAACCCAGTATCTTATCTTGGACTGCCTTTGGTTCAGACCAATGCCACTGTCCTCCCGGATAGATGCTTTCATTGGTCCAATTTCACACATTTATTTGATTTAACAGGATGTATGTTTACCAAACAATGGTTCACTGTTTTGACAATTTAAGAGAAGTTTCACCGCACAACTACACTGACTATCACATCATCCCTGTGTATACCTCTGTGTTAGTTCAACTCAATCAAAATTGTTTTTGTCTGAGAACCCCTTGCTCACATATATATATCTTGCCTGGTAATTATGTCATCAACATTAACAGAACAGCAGGGAATCCTTGTTTTTGTCAGCAACATGTTAAGGACTGTTTTGGGCAAGAGTTCTATTTAAAGGAAGCCATTAAGGACTACATGTTGGAGGTGGAATATATGCCACAGCCTTATGAGTTGGAGGGGTTCCATTTAGAAGATGAACTAAAAGTGTCTTTGTGACTCCACAATTTAACCGATTTAAATAAAAGAGTTCAGGAAGTATCCTATGAGTTGCATCACATTGCAATTAAGGTAAACCATACTGCTCAGCATATTATTTCCACCTCTAAGGAACTTGCAGGAACAACACATCAGTCTTGGTGGGATGCCTTTATGTGGTCATCCACTGGCAGTGCTATTGCCCGATGGGCAATGCACCCATTAATTGTCATTTTAGTATTACAGATTGTTTTGGTTGGGTGTCTCCTTTTAGTGGTCAGGAGACAGATTTTAAGGCTCCAAGTGGGACAGTTAAGTATAAGTTAATCATTCTGACTTATACTTGTATAAGGAGATGTGGAAGTTAAGGGTCCAGGCAGAACCTGAACCAACTAAAAACAAAATATGGCAATGGCCTCTCATGTGGTCAATCCTTTTCTCTTATGTGATTTTAATTTTGGTATTCCAAATTGTGCCAGTGGTCTACACTGCAGGGAAGGTGTAGGGATGGTGCAGAAGCACTCTGTCAAGTACTGCTACTTGATGTTCCCTCCAGCATTTACCTAGGCTGGCCAGTTACACCCCCACCATTGCTGTGTTTGTTTGTTTGTTTGTTTTTCCTTTTTCCTTAGCCAGGACATAGAACCACCAGTTCTGATGCATGGCAAGAGGCCCCCCAGCCTTGCTGGTTGGGATTTTCTATTAACCTTTTCTCTGGAGTTTTCTTTTTGATGCAGGTATCCTGATCTATTCAACCCTCTGATGGGAACTAATTATTCTATATGTCAAGACTGACAGCCAACTGATCCAGACACTTGCTATTGAACATAGGGCACTGCTATTTGTACCCCAAAGCATCTTGACTTCCCTTTGATACAAGGGGGGAGTGGAAAACGTTTGAGCCACCTTCCTGAACAGATTTCCTCTCATATACTTCAGGGAAGAAGATACACCTTCTACTCAAAGACATTGAACTCTGTGCACTGAAAAGCCTGATGGGCTATGCAGTACATTTCATAAATTGGACTCCCCCCTGCTTTTATTGCAGAAGCTTTCTCAATCAACCACACAGACTTTTTAGACACTTGGGGGGAAGGTGACTTCCTCACTCCATCTATACAAATCTGAAAACAACAACAACAACAACACTATTTTGCATATATTTTTACCTCAATTTTTTTTAATGCTCCAGGAACTCTTGCCTATGAATTGTTTACCCAATGTACTGGAAATCTCACTCTGTAATGCTGGCATTCAGTTGAACTATTGCCCTCATTCAAATTCTTGATTGCTACACCATTTTCTTTGATTGCTGATGTATTTGTCTTTAATTGTTGTTATATGATGTATACTTCTAGTAATTCCTGCTTCAATTGTTATAAACTCTGAGCGTGAGTGTAATGTATGTGTGATGTTATGCTTTCTGACTCTCTTTCCTTTTCATGTATTCTAAGTGCAAATTTACAAGATTGGCAGAAATGTGGTAGGATTTGAACTCAGGACTCATAGATATGTTAAGCTTGCCTAAGTTGAGCGTTTCCTATACTTGTATAGATTTTCAACTGATCATTGATATTTTTCTGAATTGTTTGCATACTGCTATGTTTGTATTGTGAATTTGAACACAACCCCTGCACTTTTTGTATCTGGGGGGAGTGATGAGTTTTGTTATTTTCATTTGTCTATAGCTATTATTATTAAAGAAGACATCATACCATAGAATAGAAATTTATGTTAGATAGATCAAAGAAGATTTTGTCTTGGCATTTCTTATGCTTCAATTGTTGGAGAATACTGCTATAATCCATTCCTGCTTTCTTATATATTGTTGCATTTGTGTAATGTGCCTAGAAATCATTCCAAATGTGAAATTGAGGTCTTTTTCCTTTTCTGTTTTAAGCGAAGTTGCTATACTCTCAATTCCCTTACTTTGGTATTGCAGTTCTGATGAGAACTCCTTTCTGTTGACACTCATTTTTCTTTTACTCAATTTGGCTCTAGAATTATTTTTGTGTTTAATTGGAAAAATGAACGATTTCACACAATTTCGTCATTTTTTTGAGGGGGAATTTATAAGTTCCCTAACACACCTAAGAACTATGTCCTGAGGATCCTAATTATTTTATATCAAACATAGTGAGCCATAGAGATATACTGGGCGGACACATAGGCAGTAGAGCTATAGAGATAGATCAAAAGAGCAGCTGGTTTTCTGTCACACATCCTGGGTGATCTTGTAAATGGTTCACAAGCCATTGGGATGGATTTTCAGCAGTGATCAGGAGACAATAACTCTTTGGGAGCAAATAAACAATGCAAAACAGTCTGGAATTTGACACCTAGAGGTATGCACCCCCGGATGAGATACTCATCTTCCAGGAAACTACAAGGATGTTTGGCCGTATTTTCTTTGAATTACAAAGCTGAAATCCATCTTAATAAAGCTTCAGCCATCTGTTTCCCAGGACATGGGTCAGCTCTATAACTAGGCCCTTTTCCTTCTCCTTTTTGGAGTTTGGAGTTTTGGAGTTTTTGGAGTTTTGGGGAGTTTGGAGTTCTCTCAGATCTGCAAACCATGAAGCTGGTAAGCTTCCCTCAGCCTCTAAAGGTGTGGCTGAGATCGTTTTCTCCCAGCTGAAGACTTCTGGATTGGTACAGTATTAAATCAAACCCTTATGTCTCTCTCTCTCTCTCTCTCTCTCTCTCTTAATTTTCACTTCTTTCTAACTTTCTATAGTCTTGTATGCTTGTTGGAGTCAGTGCAGCTGAGTGATTGTATGGACTTTAACATCTATGTCAATAAAATACTTAAATTTGAACAACTTGTGTGATTTCTGACTGGGCCTGACCCCATAAACATTGGGCTAAAGATCCTAATTACCCTGCCCTCCTTGCATGGCTAAAGCAGTGCTCAGAGCTAATTTTCCCCACAAGAGACAATTTTGATAGCTTTTGGGAATTCTCTTAAGGGAGCCCCAAGCAAGCAAGGTAACACCTTGGTGCATGCTTTTATGCTTATTTGTTAGTATTTTGGGACAGGAACAGCTTTACAAGGAAAATGAGGTGATATTCCAGAGTGGCAAAGCCATACCCTCTCACAAAAGGATGCTGCCTCCAGGAACACCATACCATGAATGGATTCCTAGCACCAACACTATCAATATTTTGCTTGAATGATCATGTTTAGGCTATTGCTCGAAAAATTGACCTGTCATTCCATGAGGATGTCTACAGAGGGAATCGTTTAGCTGTGCATTGTACCGAGAGCATTGACCAGTCTCCCATAGGAGCTCTATTTCTCTCCAACGTAATCACCTTGTTATTGTTTAGCAACAAAATATTGAGAGCTCTGTCTTTCACTTCATTAATGCTACTCTTGGCAGACTGAGAAGAAAAGAAAGAAATTGATACTCTGAAGTATAGTACAGCATCTTTTCTAGCCTTCCTCTGTTTAAATATAAATATAAAAGGAAATCTTTTTCTGCCTTTTTGCTAATGGTGACATTTTTCAAGTATATTGGAGGACTCTAGCGACTAGGGAACTGACACACAGAGGTAGCTGGAATACAGACATAGCTGGAATACAGTTGAGCACACAGCTCTGGATGGAATACTTGCGTTAGGTTTGGGCATAATTGCTCTCTCTCTCTTCCACCAGCTGGGAAATGTGTCCATTGCAACTCATAGTGAAGGCTTTGCTGAGACAAGTCTCAGTCGTTTTTATCTTAGGTTTCAATGGACTCAGTGTCCATCTTACTCAGCACTCTATTGTACCACATTTAGTGATCTGTGTATCGGGAACGAACAAGAGGACAAACAAAGACACATAGCTTGACCCTGACCTTGAACTGTACAGTGAAGGCAAACAAATCTACAAAAAAGAACAATACTAAGCTGCAAGAACAACTGAGAAGAATTTTTTAAACTTTCTCTTTGAACATATTTCTCATTCTGTTCATGTTGCTAATAAAATATTTTCAGGGACACTATGAGCCCAAGCATCTGAGTCTTCACCCAAGAAATCAGCTGTTTTAAAAAAGGTACAGTTTTTCAAAGCTCTGGTTTAGCCCATGGATGTAAGCAAAGTCTCCTGTTTTTGACAGTATTTGATTTTTTAAAATAATTTTGAATGTTGAGTTTGTTTGTTTTTAAAGAACTGTTGGTAGTTTAATTCCATTTTAATGTTAATCTTTTGTACGTTTCATCTACATTGTATTTTAATTTATAATCCACCTTGATATCAGATTTAGGAGAAAGGTAGGGTAAATCTAAACAACAATAACAACACACTTCAGCTTGTCCCAGCCTATTAGTTTTGTATATGTATCCAGTTCTTCACATGGTGGAATATTCAGGTGTGAGATACATCACGCACAGACTGGTGTGAGGCTTAACAAAATCTTTGGTTATTTTCTATATACATTTCTTGTTATAAATTAATATATACTGCTTATATTCATTTTTTCTTAATAGCCATGCTCACAACTACTTTTAAGTTCATTGATAGTTTAAATGTATTTTTAGCTTTTAAAGCTATATCTGCTTATCTTCTAAAAGCTGCCTTGAGTCCTAGACTGGGAAAGAGGGGGGCTATAAATAAGGATCCTAGCCATCACCATCATCAGCATTGTTGTTTTCATCATGACTTACTGCTTCTCTCTTTCCATAGCTAGAAAATTGGGCCAGTGTCGATGATAAAGACTACTTACATTTGGGGAAGACAGACGAGAGATTTACAGGGCCCCCCTCTCTCCAACTACATTGACAATATCATAGTACAAGAAGCTTGGGTGTATATGGGTACAGTGCCATCCTGGAACACCAGTTGCACCATTGATAATCCAGCCTTGTGAGAGCAGACACTACTGCACAAACTAAATACTATGCAGCAGGAAAAGAAACTTGGGTCAGCCAAGGCCAAGCCTTTGTCTGTTTGAATGTCACTCAACTCAAATATTATGTGGCAGGAAAAGAAATTCAGGCTGACTGAAGCTTCAGTCTTTGCCAATTTGAATGCTTTCAGTTTTTTTGCCAAAAGCTGTGCAGTTTTGAGTTCCCATGCTGAAAGCTGTGCAGTTTTCTGGGCAAGCCATGAAGCTTTCATAGAAGAACTGTGCAGTTTCCCATTATTGCTGGAAAAAGGAATTACAAGTGTCTTGAAGCTATGGGATGAAAAAAGTTTCCTTGTTCTTGACACCTCTCAGGAAATAATAATAATAATAATAATAATAATAATAATAATAATAATAATAATAATAATAATAGTAGTAGTAGTAGTAGTAGTAGTAATTGCCATCCCTACGCCAGTGCTGAAGTAAGGTAAGCTGCTATTTTGTATTCAGACTGGAGTGGGGGGAGGTGTCATCTTGTCCTTCACACCCAGTAGAGATGAATAGATCTCATGCTATAATAATAAGAAAAAAAAATCCAGTGCCTTCAGGTACAGAATGGTTGAGGATGCAGAAAAGGAAGGACATAAGGAATTATGACTTTACAGATGTACCACTCCCTAGCAGTAAAAGCTCTTGTTCTGTTCCTGTTGTGACTGTGGTTCAGCTTTTTTTTTTTTGCCCTATTTAAATAAAACCAAGAGAATTTATCTTAGGGACAGTACTTGTCCCAGAGTGAATCAGGTCTGAAGTCTCACTAGAAGTCAAGACGACTAAACTGAATCTGTCATACTTTAGACATATTATGAAACATCATGACTCACTTGAAAAGCGAGTGCTTGGTCATGTAGTGGGCAGCAGGAAAAGATGGAAAATATACTTCAGGTGTATTGATTTAATAATGGAAGTCATTGTTCTGAGTTTGCAAGATGTGAGCAGAGTGTTGATGACTGGAGCCCTTGGAGTTTTTCATTCATAGGACTGTCATAAGTCAAAGTCAACTCTAGAATAAATCATCACCACCAAAGGAAGAAGGACTTGTATTTTCCAGTTTTTACTGTGATACGTCTGGTGTTCGTTCAGGTTCAGAACCTGGCCCATTCAGAATAAGTAACACCAACAAAACAGTCTAGGTTTTCCATGGTTAATCCCTACTGAAAAGCATCTCTCTCTCTCCTAGCCTGTGAAATATTTTAAAGCACCTGACCTTGCTAATTTCTACCAGGCTTTGAAGTAGTCTAAGTCATTCCAAAGCATTTGTTAGTGTGGCATTACAAGTTGCTTTTATACAGGTGTGTGTGTGTGTGTGTGTGTGTGTGTGTGTGTTAGGTTTCATGTTTATTTACTTCTACAGCTACCAAGATGCCTGAAAGGGAAGAAGGGAGCCCCACTGTCAGTAGTGTTCTGCCTTCAGTACACCTGCATGTTAACTTCAGACTGAATACTTAATAGTTTTTCTTTCTTTCTTCTTAAAGTTGAGAACATGGCTGAGAATACAGCTGATCAAACATGAAATATAATATGGTTCTTTAGGTTCCTTCCTGTCTTTGAAGTATGAAGGGATGCTCCTTAATCTTTCTGTTTATCTACCAAAATGTAGATAAGGAAGATTTCTCTTTGCCATCATTTAAAACAGAATGAAAAAATATTAATCTTTGAATAAAAAGAAACAGTTTTACTTTCTCTCATTATTTACAAGTTCAAAAGCTGAAGGATGAAAAAGTGAACTCTTACTTTATGTTTTTAAACCCCAGCTCTTCTGTAAAGTGTGCAACATGTTTAGATGATATACTCAAAGAGGAAGAAAGGCCTTGATGTACAGAAATGGACAGCACTGGAGGTGTATTATTTATTTATTTCCTTTATATCCAATCTTTCTCCCAATAACAGGAGTCAAGGTAGCTAACAAAGTATTTCAAAACAATGCACGTTAAAACTATAAAAAGACATCAATAAAAGTACTAATAGATTTTCAAAAAGTTATTAAACCATTTATAAAGTTAAAATATTAAAGAATAACACATTACAAATTCATTAAAAGACCGTATATAAACTTTAAAAGTAGCACTACACAGCATTAAAAACACCCCAGTCAGTTTTTGAATACCTGATGGCAGGTACAGGCTGGACCAACATATTTGCTGCCATTGGAGATGAACAAAATAACACCCATTCCCACCCTGCTGTTTAGTTCCAACTATAGTAGACCCACTCATTCAAATGTTCTTTGGTGAGTCAACATGTTGGCAAACCACACTGATTCAATGGGCCTTCTCTAAGCAGGATTTACAACAAGATTTAAGTCTTTGTATGAAAGCCAATTAGACTTCTCAATCTTACATCAGTACTCTACCCTTGGTGTGAACCTAAGAGTAGAGACTTAGGGCCTTTCCACACTAGAGTGTTACAGTGTTATTATTCCAATTTCAACATCCTGTGGAATTCTGGGGTTTGTAGTTTACTGAGACCAAAGAGCTTTCTGGCTGAGATTTCCAAATGTTCCTCCCTAAACTGCAAACCCCAGGATTCCATAGCATATTGAAAGTGGAATAATAGCACTACAACAGTGTAGTGCAGAAAGGCCCTTAGTTTGAAAGACCCAGGGTAAATGATGAGACATACAGGGCAATGTCCTCCACTGTTTTCTATTCCAACACCACTACCACTCCACTTTTGCAACTGCAGCCTCAGGTGTCTACTTGGTGCTGACAAATGAGACTTAGATCAAAGAGAACTTCAAACAGAGGGTGTCTTCAGATAGATTGTGTACCTCTGGCAAACATTCAAAGAGAAGACTACCCTAAGTAAGATAGGACATATTGCCACCCTCACGCACAAGGTGGGCCTTAGTCTGATCCAGCATGAATATTCTGATGTTCTTGTATTCATTGCACATTTTAAAATGTATACCTAAGCAATCTTCGGTATGGCATATGTGGTGACTACATGGTGGAATAGTCTACCAATGATATTCTACATGAAGTTTTCCTTCCTGTTCCCTCCTGCCCTATAGGAATCTGGTAAGACTTTGGTGAGGAGTGATGCAGAATAGTCAAATCTCCAGCACTAGTTAGTATTGGATTTAATCAAAGGCCCTTCTGCATCTGTAAGCATTTTGGGTTCACTGAAGAGTGGAAGAAAGTGATTGTCTTGTCAATGTTCCCCCTTGCTTCCTACAGCATCACCTATATTATTCAACCTCCAGGCTATTAAACCTCTTGAGCAAAATGATGGGGACAGCAAAAACTACTATTCTTCCATTCGCAATAGATGAAGTTCTTTTACATCTCTCTGGATCAAACTCATTAACCTCTCTGTTGACTAATTGCTATGGGTATACTGTAAATTGATTACAATTTTGTATACATCTGGAGGCGGGGTAAGAGTGAGTCTTGCCAAAGCCACTAGATGAAATAAACTGACAAATCTCTCAGCTGACGTGGTTTGTGGCTTATTAAATGTGTCAATGTGGTTATGGAACAAAAGATTACATAGCATACCAATAAGTGAGGTACCTCTAGCACAACCGCAGTGCCTGCCAACGGTGAAAATCCTTAACAAAATGAAGATAATGTTTCCAAGCTTATCAAATTTAGACTTTTTTTTTTTTTATAGAGATAGGCTGTTAGAGGAGGATTCAGCAGAATATGACATGAAACATTGAGGCTGTCAACCCCTCTGAAACGATTTAGAGTAAAACATTTATTTTTCATTATTGACACTGTCAGTAGAAATGGCTTAGAAATGCATTATTGGGAGAAAGAGGGAACGGTCAAAGGTGGAAATGCTGGAACACAGAAGGACTATTGGTACCCTACTGGCATGTTTCTACTTAATGAGGACATTTATCATGGTAAAGGAAAAAGAAATGGCTGTCCCTGTAGCTGAATAATATAGGACAGCCATTCACCATGCCCTGAATTTCTGAAGGCAACAATGTTTTTTCTTCCTATCATGATTTTTTTTCAATAAATGGAAATTTCTGAAGAGTTGTAGATATTCTAGGCCTGCAGCTCAAGAACTAACTGCTGAAATTAGTATCGGAAATTCACCACCTCTACTCTACACTTGGTCATCATTGGCTCTTGAGGGTTTCTGGATCAAAAAGATACAGCAGCACACAAGCTGTGACTCAAATAATATGTCTCTGTTCCTGGGCTCTGGTTTTGTCTGCTCACTTCAGCCAGCTATATAATCCTTCCTGTCTCTGGGCCTCATGTTAAATTTTATCTCAGGCAAACCTTTCCTTCCTTCTTGCTCTCTTTGGTTCCATATCTCTGTCAACCATATTCTCCTGAGGCTTCTGATTTTTAGGTCTCTAGACTTGTTTCAGAAAATTTTTATCAATTGAATGGAGCTTTGTAGGTGGAGGGCTAATGTGAAGGTTAGCAAATCAGGGAGATCAAGCTCCACTGGCAGGTTTCTGGATAACACAGGTACTGTATAATAATTTTTCCTCACTTTTGTTCTACATGAGAGAACGATAAATGCTTATGAATAGCTTTAATCACATCTATTTTTAACCACCGTCATAAAGGATCACATCTATGCCTCTTAGGCTAGCGATTCCATCCATTAACCACTTTAATCCATTAACAGCTCTACTCTTTTTCACCATCAGCTGGAATAAGCACATTTTATAATGTTGGCTGAAATATTATCATGCAAGCTGTGATCTGATCATAAGAAGATGACTGGAAATCATGCCACCCTTTGTCATAGGGTAGAGGTATGTATCATTATTCAGGACCACAAAGGCTATGTATTTTTTCATGAGATTTTGAGTATACACAGTGGAGCCCTCAGAGGAAAAATTGCTTAAGTTTTCATTTAGGTGTGGGCCTTTCTCTTTTCACATTTTCAGACCAAATTCAAATATACTTCAAAACGTTCCATTTCTCTAAATTTTGAAACTGGGTTCTCACCTCAAAAATGCTCGAACAAATAGTTAGATCAGTGGATAGTGGACACAAGTATTATTATGTCAGTAAAGATAATGATTAGAAATGTATTATATTGGAGAAATTGTTTCCAAAGTGTGTGAATTAGGTAAAACTGTCTAGAACAACATGTGTTAGGTGAAAGACAGAGAAAAAAATGCTACACATTTTCACGCAGAAGTTTTAGAAACTCTCACTGTTCATGAGAGGTTGGAAGATTTTTCTTTAAAAATGTATCAAAATTCAAGTTAAAAGAATTTAAGCATGGAAGAAGGGAATACTAAGAGAACTCACAGACTGTCCATCCCAACCAAGAAGTACATTCCATTTAAGGTTGCCAGATGAAAAAGAACAAAGAGCTCCTATACCTTTAATAGTTGTGCAAAAGATGGAATGTATTCATGTGGCTTTTCCTCAGTTCACAACAGGTCAAGAATACCCACAATTTGGTAAAACTGTTCCCACAGCTTATAGATGATGTCCCTTATTTTTTTTTCTCAGTAACTTTCTTAAATAAAATTTGAGCTGGAGGCTGTGTAATTCAGGTTCACTGGGTTCCCTATGTGGCCCCTGGAATAGAGGCTCTGTCACAATATGCAATTATAGCACTATGATTCTATATAAATGCCATGGCTGTGGCTTATAGAATCCTAGGGGACTTTTCACACGGCGTTTCTTAAGTGAAAGGGCCCCTTGAGCATCGCATAAATGTGAGGAGCGGTCTGCATGACTCACATTTACGCAATGCTCAAGAGCGTGACATGAACCGCTAACAGATTTTTTTATTTTCGGCTTCAAGCCAAAAATGCCGCCCGGTCGCACAACACTCAGGGGCATGGAGCGCACTTACCTGCTGTGCGCAGCCTCCTGAGCCACACTTGTTGCGCTTCCTGCCTCAGTGCTAACCTTCAACTCCCAGGCTGCGCAGCGGTAGGAAGGGGCAGGACGCGGGCAGGGCGCTCGCACAACCAGGAAGCTGCTGCAGAGCCCAAGCAGCGGGGATGCGAAAGAGGATTCTCGCACGAGCGCTGCCCCCCACCTCCACAAAAAGGTAAGGTGCGAAAAGGGCATAGGATTTGTAGTTTGGTGTGTTCTTTGGCTGGGAATTGTAAACCTTGCTCTTTAAAGGGCAAATTACAGGATTTCAAATTACAGGAATCATGCTAGTTAAAATGGAATCATAGTGCTCTAATTCTGTAATGTCAAAGAACTCCAGGGGAGTTTTCCACCCTTAGTTTTTACTCTTGTTCTTCAGCCAAAAGTTTCCCAGTACAAGGAGAAATAGCACTGACTGTCCCTATCTTCAGGCTTACAGACATGAGACTTATGGAATAAGGACATGGGGTGGAGAAGGGAAAAATAAGTTTAGATTGCAGTTCTTTTGCCAACCAGCTAGAAGGGAACATTTCAGTTGCTTGCAAGAATGGTGGCTGCTAGATGACCGCTGGAGGAGGGCCAAGGGCCATCAGTAGAGATAACTAGCATATATACCCGGCATTGCTCAGGATTTTATTTTCCTCTTAAGATCTCACCAAATTGTCTTCTCCAGTACCTGTAACTTTTCCCCATATTTTCCAGTGCACCCTGTATTCAGAGTTATTTACATATACAGTTTGGGTTCCTGAAGGAATACACTGTCCTCCTCCTTGCTGCTAGGCCTTGTCTCCATAGCAACCAGCTTTTTCCAGTAGTTGAAACTTTTCCCCATATTCCCTAATCCAATCTGTAGTCAGAGTTGTTAACATACAAAGACTGGGATCCTGAGGGAATACACTGTCCTCCTCCTTGCTGCTAGGCCTCATCTCCATAGCAAACAGCCTCTTCCAGTACCTGTAACTATTCCCCATAGTCCCCAATCCAATCTGTGTTGTCTGATGACATTGATGTACTGGCTTTTGATTTTTTTTTCTTTTTCTGTTGAATCTGTGCAATGGTTTTATGTTTTTCTGGAAGCATTGTTTTGAATTTCAGCTTTAAGATTTCTCACATATGGAACCCATACAATCTACTGTGTGAGGTGAGAAGACTTTGGCCCTTTTCACACTGAGGCTTTTTGCGTGAGCCGGGGTGGGCGGCTTGTGCGAAAAGCCTCTTCCGAGAGCCTGCCGGTTCCCCGCTCGTTCCTTCCACAGGCGAAGGAACAAGCGGGGAAGCGGCAGCGTCCCGGAGGCGGAGGCTGCTCGCGCGTCCATCCTCCCCCGCTTGCGCGAGAAGCAGGAGCCTCTCGCGCCGCCCCCCGCGCACGCGAGCGACAGTCGCGCCCGTCCCCCCCGCGCGCGCCAGGAGCGAGCGACAGTCGCGCCCACCCACCCCCCCGCGCACAAAGCGGGAGGCTGTCGCGAGCAGCCCCCCACCCGCGCGAAGCAGGATGCCATCGCATCCGTCACGCAAGTGCCCCGCCCCACCCCTTCCTTCCACAGGAGCGGAGGGAAGGAAGCGCTACCCGGCCGCCTCTCCGACGCACCGCACAACAGGTAAGTGCGGGTGGGCACCGGGAGCGTTGCGCGAGCGCGGGGTGATTTTCGCTTGGAAGCGAAAATCAAAAACCCCGCACTCGTGCTGCTGCAGCCCCGTGAGAGCGCCGGAATTGGGAGTGCGTCGTGTGGAGCGGCGCTCCCACTCCCGCACGGCTCACGGGGCTATTTCGCTCGGGAAAGCCCGTGCGAAAAGGGCCTTTGTAACTATGTTGTGTATGTCACTTTAATTTTTCTCACATATGCCTCCCAAATGTTTTCTTATTGATGGCAGGTCTCGTCTCCATAGCAACCAGCCTGAAGCCCAAGAGCTCTTGGCTAAGAATTCTAAAGGCCCCTCCCTGAACTGCCAACCCCAGGATTCCATAGAATCTTCACAGCCAGCCAATCGTATGAGGTCTTCTCACCTCACTCAGCCAATCGTATGAGGTCTTCACCTGCCTGTCATAGGCAGACAAACATTCAGACAAACATTGACTTTTATATAGTAGACTAGTGTATTTACCTGGCATTGTCTGGGATTTTTATTTTCCTCTTAAGAACTCCCCAAACTGTCTTCTCCATTTCCTGTAACTTTGCTCCATTTTTCCCAATGCAATCTGAGTTATTTACATACACAGTTTGGGTTCCTGAGGGAGTACACTGTTCTCCTTCTTGCTGCTAGGCCCCGTGTCCATAGCAACCAGCCTGAGGCCCAAGAGCTCTTGACTGAGAATTTCAAAGGCCCCTTCCTAAACTACCAACCCCAGGATTCCATAGAATCTCCACAGTCAGTCAATCATATGAGGTCTTCTCACCTCACACAGCCAATCATATGAGGTCTTTGCCTGCCTGACACAGACAAGCAGACAAACTCACAGAAAAACTTTGACTTTTGTATAGTACATAGAATAGTCCACTAGCCATGGATCTACATACTAAGTGGGTTTACAACTAAAGCTCTTTTCGCATTGAGGCTTCTCGCGCGAGTGGGGGAGGGTGGCTCGTGCGAGAAGGCTCCTCTGGGAGGTTGCCGTTTTCCCCTCCTTCCTTCCGCAGGCGAAGGAGCGAGGGGGGAAGTGGCACCGGAGGAGGCTTCTCGCGCAAGCTGCTCTCCCTCCCGGGCGAAGCAGGAGGCTCTCGCATCCGTCCCCCCCACGTGCGTGCGAAGCAGGAGGTGTCGCGTCCCTCCCCCCTGCGCGTGCACGAAGCAGGAGGTGTCGCGTCCGTCGCGCTAGTGCCCCGCCCTGCCCCTTCCTTCCGCAGGGGCGGAGGGAAGGAAGCACGACCCGGCCACCTCCCCGACGCTCCGCACAGGAGGTAAGTGCGCCTGGGCACCGGGAGCGTTGCTCAAGTGCAGGTGATTTTCGCTTTGAGGCGAAAATAAAAAAACCCGCGATTGCGCCGCTGCAGCCCCGTGAGCGCGGCGGAAGTGGGAGTGCATCGTGCAGAGTGACACTCCCACTCCCGCGAGGCTCACGGGGCTGTCGCGTGACAGAAAGCCCGTCCGAAAAGGGCTTAAGTTTAAATTTCCAGCACTTTCCCTCAGCTTATACGACAGAGATAAAAGTAAAAGAGTAATAGTCAGGAGCTAGCAGTTGACATGATTATAGTAAAAATACTGTATTACAAATACTGAAGAAGTGGTAAAATTTATTCCATAAAACAATGGCAAGATGAGTTATTGAAATAATATGCTATGTCCAAGTTGTCAAACTATATTAGAGGCAAAGAAGGTAGGTTATATATGGATGCATTTTTTTTTAATCTCTGATATACTTTTATGAAATGTCAAGAAAATAAGTATGGATATGCTTTTCACATTCTTCCTGCTTTCAGACAAGTTTTTTAAGAAGCCATTTATAATCGTATAGTTCTTGTAAATATTTAACTCCCAACAGAAGTCATTCCCAAACATGTTCAAGAACATTCTGTTTTTCAAAACCTCAGTTTAAATCTCTGTTTAAAATGAAAAGATAACAACATTAACCCCCCCCCCAAAAAAAATGACTGGCAAAGCCTTTGCTTGCTACATAGTTTGAAGACTCTTAAAATTGAGTTATAAAAGGAGAAAGGATTGGATCACGCAGAATGGATGTGCCAATCCATCTGTGCCTTCTGCTTTAATACATGCAAGCAAATCTTTTAGCAGGATGTGGAGTAATAACTCCTTGACAGCAAACATAGCATAAACTCAGCAATGTGAACTTTCAGGACTGTTTGGTAGTAGTGCTGAATGGAAGTAAGGCTATAGAACGAAACACTGAGTGCCTGCCAAAGTGTTGTAGGAGCATGAAAGAGGCTACTATAAGCAATGCTCAGATGAAATGCTAGTAGCAAAATGTCTGCTAAATGCTATGATTTAGCCAGAGGTTTATCATTGTGGCCAAATCTTTGCAGATTTGGCTGAAATAGTGCAGTTGTAATCTAGGCTTTCAACTTGGAACTTACATCCTTGGTCTTGCTTTGGCTTCAGACCAACATAACAGGCTTTTTAGGCTTCAATTTTAACATTTATGAATATTCTACCCCAGAGGTGAGAATCATGAGGGTTTTCAGATGCTTAACTCCCAGCGGCTCCAGTTAAAAGAGCATATAAAACCATTAAGAGAGCATATAAAACCTTTGAAAGAGCATATAAAAACTGTTACATAATAAAAACACTCAATACAAACTTTAAAATTCATAGTTTAAAAATCATCTGGGTAAGCCTGCTGTAAGAGATTAGTTTTAAGTGCTGTTTTGAACTCAGACAGTGTGTCCAGCTATCAAATCTCTTCAGGCAGGTCATTCCATAGTCGGGGCAGCTAAAGAAAAGGTTCTCTGAGTGAATGGAGAAATACTTGGAGTTAAATAGGAAGTAATGCTGGGAGTTGCATCATAACAATATCTGGGGGACCTTGTGATCTCCCTGTTCTAGCCAAACAGTTTAACTGAAGATGCAGCAGACTGGCATTAAAAATACAGTAACTAATGGTACTGAAAAAGCTTAGAGAAAGCCAGCATGATGTAGTGATTTTGTTACTATGGTTCAGACATACCCGGTGATAGCATTAGATATCTCTTGATATCAAACTTATGTGACCTTTACTTGACCTTTCTCTGCCACCCTGCTCCACGTGTTTGCGAGCCCACCAGACAAGCACGTAAACAGGCATGGCCAGTTAATAGTTGGGCATTCCAATCCCCACTTAGACAGGCAGATTAATGCCACTCTGTTGCTCCAGGGATCTCTCTGCAGACACACCTTGCTTCAGCGCGACTTTACACAAAGACTCTCAGCCTCGAGCCGGCACTCTCTCAATGCTAAGCTATTTGCATACTGGCTACACTATTGTTAAATCTGCGCTAAGCCCATCATGTAAAACCTGACCTTTCCCAACGCTTTGTCCTGCTCCAAACTCGCATTGTTCTCACCTGTAGGCACAATCCACCCTATAAAAACTCCCTGATTCTGGGCACACCTTGGATCACTCCTGAGTTTCATCCAGCCTTGCTGTTGGTTTGTCCAGAGGGCTCCCCTCAGTGAACCGTGCTCAACTTTCTTCCCTGCAATCCTCCGCTTCTCTCCAGGACTACAAGATAAGGTGTCGTATCACCCATTTCCCCCAAAAACTCTCACTTCTAATTTCCAGTTAGCTGTGAGCTTGTGTTGTCTTTTTCTGTTGTTTGTCCTTTAATAAAGCTATCATTTTTACTATTTTAAACTTGTCTGACCGCTCTTCTGACCTGACCCTGTAGACATTGGGTTACAAGATCCCGGCTATGTTACCCTGCCTCTCGCTAGCTTAAGAGAGTACTAGAGTTAATTTCCTCATCTTGTGTTTTTGCTTGGTTATTTGGGTGCCCCTCCCGGGACCCCCAATACAGGGTAACAATTTGAGCATTGGACTATGACCCTGGAGACCAGTGTTCAATTCCCTGATCAGCCATGGAAACCAACTGTATGATCTTGGGCATGTCATGCACATTCAGCCCCAGAAAACCTTGTGATAGGTTTGGCTTAGGGTTGCCATGAGTCAGAAATGACTTGAAGGCACACAACAACAATAACAGCAACAACAATGGTTTATGACAAAGACTCCATTGGAGAACCTCTGATGAGGTCAGCAGGAATTGATGTGATGTTGTAGCCTTTGTACTATGGGACTTGAATTTTAGAAACCAGTAGTCTGTGACACCATTTGGAGAACTCAGCATATCAGGTCCTACAGTACTTGAATCAAGGCCCCTGTGATTCAAGCACTTTCTCTGCTCTTTGAGTCACCATTGGGTGCCAGCTGAAATTTCATCATAATGATCTCATTAAAGCACTTAAAACAGTAACAAAAATGATAGAAAACACTCTCTTTATAGAAGCATGAATTGGTATACACACAGAGACACGAACACACTGCTAAAAATGTATCTCTTCCTCCTAATGATCATCTGTATTTTTACTTTTTCCAAAAATTGGGACTCAGGGTACCTTAGAATTTGAAACAAGTGCAATACAGCTAAAAATCTTCAAAAATCAGAATCTAAACAGAATTAAAGAAATTGCAATATTAAAACACTTCAGTATGCATATATAAGAAGGATTCTAAGAAGTTAAAAATCAGTTCAATAAAAACAATAGAGCACTATCTAAAGCCCTTTCTTTAGAAATCTTCGGTTCTTAAAGACTGTTAGAATAAAGAATGCAACAGAAGGACAACAAGGACATTATGTATGTCTACACGGCAAATGGTAAAATGCATTGATTTCTTCATATAACCATGTATGGGCCTGCAGCCTACAACACAAAGAGTGCAACCATATTTCTTGGGATGGGGAACATCTGGCCCTTCATATGTTATTAGATTTCAGCTTCCATTATCTCTGATCATTGGCTTTTCAAACTAAGTCTGACGTACATATCAGGAACAAAAACCATGAGGCTGCCCAGATGTTTCTGGGCTGCAGCTTCCAGCAGCTAATAGCAAGGAATGCTGGGACATGCCAATCAACAACATAAGGAGAGCCTCAGGATTCCCACCCCTGTCCTAGGGCCAAACTAAAGATAACATTGATTATATGAATGTCATTCACATGTATATTTTATATACATATGTAAATAAATAGCAACTGTAGGAAAACCCAAACTTTGATCACTAGGAGGACTGTTAGCTTAACTCTTTCTCATGCTTTGAAAAAAATCTCCTTGATGAAACTTCCCTTTACCTTTAGAAAGAAAAACTCCCACTGGTATCAGTGAGTGCTTCATTTGAAATTACTGATGTGCTGAAAATACTCTCACCACACACATGAGGGTGCATGCACATGGACACATTTTGCAAGGCTCGTTCTCCTAAGAATGCAATTCTCCCCCCACCCCCCAGTCAAGTATTAACTGATGGGGAAAAAAGTATTGAGTATATCTTATTCAGCTACAGATTATTCCTAAAGCCAAAGTGCTAGTTCCAACTGAAGAGAAAAGATGAGGGGGAAGCAATAATAAAATGAGTATTTTTTAAAGAAAAAAAAAATCCTGGCATTTTCTGAGAAGAATTATTGCTGTGTCCTCAGCTAATTTGTTTCTTACCTTCATGCATGCATATTGATTTTCTCCACATCTTTTATTTATCCCTGCTTCCTTCAGGTTGATAAAAAACAGTCTATTAAGCAGACAACAGGAAATCTGGATCCTGAAAGTAGTTGTACTGTTAAATGGCTCTTGTTTCACTGACTGGATCATTTTGCAAATCCAGATGTAGAAGTGGCTTTCTTAGCATTTTAATTTGTTTAACTGATTTCATTTAATCATGTTGTAAGCACGAGATGTCCATGGCCCTTTTCGCACACAGTTTCTTATGCGAGAGGCCCCTTGAGCGTCGCGTAAACAGGAGGAGTGGTCCATACAACGCACTCCCATTTACACGACACTCAAGAGCCTAAAGCAGACCGCACACGCACTTTTTCATTTTTGGCTTCAAGCCGAAAATGCCGCATGGTTGCACAAGGCTCCCAGAGCCCTCACGCACTTACCTGCCCTGCGGTGCATCGGACGAGCAGGCCGGTCACGTTTCCTCCCCCAGCGCCTACAGCTCCCAGGCTGCACTGTGGAAGGAAGGAGCGGGGCGCTCACGCGACAGTCACATGACCAGGAAGCCAGCTGTGGGAGAATGGAGGAGCGATGCGAGTGCCTCGCGCAAGAGGCTGCTTGCGCGAACAGCACCCCCCACCTCCGCAAGCAGGTAATGTGCGGAAAGGAAACATGTGGGGCTGATTTTGAAGAGATTCTTTCTTCCATCTTTGTTGTCATTACACCTGCCAAGCTATAGTCTCTATGTGGGACTGCTTTTGGAAACTGTTCAGAAACTTCAGCAAGTTCAAAACATGGCAGTCAGAATGCCGACTCGCGCCAGTTACAGGGTGCACATAACTCCCTTGTTAAAACAGCCTCACTGGCTAACCATTCATTTCAGGGCACAATTCAAAATGCTGGTCATGACCTCTAAAGCCTCATGCAACAAATAGTTTTTCTTCACCTTACCTTTTAACGCAGTTGGGTTGGGGTTGGAAGGCTTAGAAGGAATGCTCTCTCAAGCCTGCTGCTTCAGCAATGTAGTTCCTTCCAGCTCATGCGAGCGCACTGCCCACACCCCACCCCTTCCTTCTACAGTGCAGCCTGGGAGTTGTAGGCTGCACTGGGGCAGGAAGCACAATCAGCGCAGCTCAGGAGGCTTCACACAGCAGGTCAGTATGCCCCAGGCCCCTGAGCGATGCATGTGTGTGGAGCATTTTCGGCTTGAAGCCGAAAATGAAAAAATCCATGTGCACTTCGCATCAGGCTCTTGAGCATTGCGTAAATGTGAGTGCATCATGCAGACCACTCCTCACATTTACATGACGCTCAAGGGGCCCTCTCGCTTCCAAAACGCTGTGCGAAAAGGGCCTTAGTCTACTTGAAAGACCATATCTCCCTATATAAACCTGCCAGAGCTTTAACATCTGGAGGGGAAAGCTTTCTTTTAGTCCTGTTACTATCCCAGGCTCACCTGGTAAGGACACGGGACAGGGCTTTCACAGTGGCTGCCAGAGGCATATCTAGTATAACAGTGCCTAGGGCAAGCATGGAAGTCTTGCATCTACCTCTGGGGCCTGTTCTTCCTCACCCTCCTCCTCCTCCTCCTCCTCCTCCTCTTCTTCCTCTAAATCTTCCAGCACAGCTTCTTTGAGCCACCCTGGCATTGGTATCCAGGGCACATATCCTACTTGCCCCACCCTAGATATGCCTCTGGAACTCCCTTCCTCTGGAGGTAAGGCTGCCCCCCTCCTTGCTGTCCTTTTCCTAGCAGGCAAAAACATTCTTATTTAAGCAGGTTTTTACTATGTAAGTAGGTGGACTTTTAATTTATCAAGATATTTTATAAATTTTTTGTAGGTTTTCATATTTTTATATGTTTTTCTAATGTTTTTAATCATTTTAATTTTTTAATTCTTTTTTTAAAAACATTTTAAGAAGCTGTCTTGTATTCCACTCTGAGAAAAAGATGGCATATAAGTGTAATTAATTAATTAAGAAAGAATCATGCGATTCACCATGCTATGGAACCAAGAAAGACAGCTTGGGATTTAAGGACACTTACAATCACATATCATTGGTATTCAGGCATGTAAATATATAAAATGGATTACTAATATGATAAGTCACACTTATTCCCCAGTATAACAATTTTTAGAGGAGGTAACATAGCCAAGTATGTCTTCCGCAGCAATAACAGCAAAAGAATTTGTGGAAGCTAGGAAAGCAGCCTCTTCAACATGAAGCCTTCAGAATCTGTTAGACAACTCCCATAAGCCCTTCCCAGCACTGCTGATTCTGAGACATGATGAGATCTATAATTCAAAATATCTGAAGGATACCAAGTGAGAGAAGGCCTGTCTACATGGTGTTTTGAGACTTCTATGGGTCTTTTTCTCTATGATTGATGTGTTTTATCTGTCTAAATTCTAGATAAATTGCTCCAACAGGGTAGGTGTAGGAAAGAGAGTTGAAGAACATCTTTTGGCATTCCTTGGGTACCCTGTACCCTGTTTCAGCTTGAGGGGATACAAAATGTATGGTCTTCCAGGAGTTCTTGGACTGAAAATCCTACCAGCCTTTGTCAGCAATACCAATAGATGCCACTAGGGACTAAATCCCAGGGACCTATTACTATTATAGGTTGTTAAAAATTTTCATTTTTTTCTTCTTTTTCCAAGGTATTTGAAAAATGGTTGAAAATGTGTTTCTTGGGTCCTGTGAGAACTTGAAGAAGAGCACCCTAGATCCCTGAGATTTTTTACAGCTTGGAGTTTAATCTGTGCAAAATGCACATGTGCAAATGAAATGAACAAAGAACAGCATTCCTAAACTATTTAATAACTCTGAATCCCATCTTCCCACTTTGGTGGAAAATATCAGAGGAAGCATGGAAGGCTCCCGTTAAAGCCATGCATTGGAATAGACCCATGTACAACAAAAGTACAAAAGTAGACAACCATGGCAGGCCTTGCAGTCAGATTTTCTGCAGTCAGTAAGAGCCTACTGACTCCTAAAACTTGCATGGGGGTTCACTGCCCACCCCAGTTGGAGAATAATCCTAGATACACTGTTCAGTCTTAGACAGAGCTGGGGATGGATTGATAAAAATCTAAAGTATGAGAAACCCTCCCCTTTTATGAACTTTTTAGCATTACTGCTTACTTAAACAGTATTCACTTTCTAAAGAATGTTAGGAATGGCATATTTTAAAAAAGTTGATTTATAAGCATTAAGTGTATTTGAGAATATTTCTAAAACCAATAAATTGTGTTGTGTTGTTCAATATGATTTCTCTGTGGCAGCATTTCATGAGATAAATATATGGTAAAAAAAACAAGTTTAGGCTCGCTCATGAGTAAAAGGCTAGGTACGTGGATAAACTTTCTAATTACAGTAATTAGACGGTGCTATTCCAAATAAAAAGCAACATGTAAATATTGCTACAAGTACAATAGATTAAAACAGAGGAAGTTGTTAAAGGGAATGTATTTCTTGAGGCACTTTTTGTATGGAAATGGAAGCATGTAAATATTTGTGAAAATTTCACCCTGGGAGTTTTTGGGGTTTTTTGGTTGTTGGTGGTGGAGGGAAGTAGTATACAAAATGTATGGTCTTCCAGGAGTTCTTGGAGGAGGGAAGTAGTGGAGGGAAGTGGGGGGGGTGTATTAAAGAGAGCTAGAAAAATATTGAAAATATTCAGAGGTAGGAGTTTTAACAAGGGATATAAATATGTTGACTAATTAATAAGTGGAATCAGTTATAATGTTGTTTCAGAATAGCCTGGGAATGTTAGTTGTTTGTGTTATAAGTCCCAGAATCCCCAAACAACATGGCCAGTGCTAGGAGGTGTAGACTGAGAAAGATCAGTTTCCTAAGCTTTGCTTGCAGTAGGGAAAGCATTTAAAAATCTGATCTGATAATCTCTGCAAGCAGTGACAGCTATTTATTTGGTGGAACAGCACTACATCCACATTTGTTCCTGGTGAGTCACTGAGGAAAGGGGCACTGTGTCTGCTGTGCAAGTGAAAGCTGTGTTACTGCCCCGCCCCCCCACATACACCTTCACTATTTGTCCAATTAAGTTCCTTCACCATTTTCTTCCACCATCATCTGTCCAATTAAGACTTATATTGCTACATACACAAGAACTGACATATGAAGCAATTCCCACTGATCAGGGAATTGCTTTTTTAAGGCAGCATTTAATGGCAACTAAGGCCCTTTCCGCATGAGGCGAGTGAATCGCTCTGTGCCGTTACTTACCGGCTCTTCTTGGGTCCGAAGTAATGCAGGCTTTCCCTTGAGCCCTTCCGCAGGGCTCCTCCATTAGTGCAGGGCGAACCGGAGCAGTGCGAGGTCTGTAGATCCGCACTGCTCTGGGTCAAAATGGCGGCTTCCTGTGGCTTCCGGCTCAAAATGGCAGCTTCCGGTGTCTTCGTGGGAGTGGACCAATCGCTGACACTGGCCATGCCCACAGCCGGCCCTCCACTGATCGCAGGCTTGCATTGGTGCAGGCCTGCGCATCTGCATAGGTAAGTAGGAATGCAATGGCGCGTTCCAGAAAATGTAAAGACCTGACTTTTCCGGTCTTTACTTAGCACAGGGGAGGACCACTTGGAGGTGGGTTGGATTGGACTGAGCTGCAAAACTAAGTTAAATAGTCTGCACCTAGTCTGATCCAAGGTGTGGACGACCTCCGTGCCAGGACGCCTTGGCCCGTTTTAACTGCCTTGTGCGGAAAGGGCCTAAGAGTCATATATTGGCAAAGTGGGAGTTTTAGATGAATTCAATAATACCTTGGTTTATTTATTTATTTACTTGGTTTCTCCATCAGGAATGGGCAATATCTGGTAGTCTGGGGGCACTTTCCTCTCCCCCAGACTGCATCAGGGCACATGCCTTCCAACTCCCCATAATGACCCCCTTTTTTGGCTGAAACAATAGCAAAGAACATCCCCAGAAACCATGGTGTACTGGTTTGAATGTTGGACTACAACCCTGAAGAGCACAGTTCATTTCCCTGCTTAGCAATGAAAACCCACTGGATGACCTTGGGCATGTCACAGGCCCTTTTTGCATGGCATTTCTGAAGCAAAAGGGCCCCTTGAGCATCGCGTAAATGTGAGGAGCAGTCCACACGATGCACTCACATTTGCACAATGCTCAACTGCCTGATGTGGACCACTCACACATTTTTTCATTTTCGGCTCAAAACCGAAAATGCTGCGTGGTCGCACATCACTCCAGGTCCCCTTGTGTGCGGAGCCTCGGGAGCTGGGCAGGTTGCGCGTCCTCTCCTTGGTGCAGCCTGCGAGGTCCCAGGCTGCACTGTGAACAGAAGAGGCAGGGCGCTTGCATGACCAGGAAGCAGCTGCAGAGCAGAAGCAGGAGGGATGTGAGAGCGTTCCTATGAAGGCTTCCTGTGCGAGCCCCACAGCCCCGCGCCAGGAAAGGGTAAGGTGCGAAAAGGGCCACACACTCTCAGCTTCAGAAACTCTGCGATAGCTTCATCTTATGTTTGTCATAAGTCAGAGACAAGTTGAAGGCACACAACAACAACAACAACAACGACAACAACAACAACAGCAACTTTAGACCTTGCTTCAGACTAGAAAGAATCTTTTTGAAAATAAAGGTTTGTGGGCTTTCTCCCCCCTCCCCCAGAGAGGGTTGGAGGGGATCTCATGGGCCTGAAAATCCACACTGGGAGGGTACATTTTGTCCTCCCTTGTTCTTTATGATTATAGCAAAAGTAATTGTGCATATTTTCTTCAAACACTCTTCCTAAAGCATTCTAAGCTGCTTCGATCTTTTCTTTTCTCTTTCCTCTCTCTACTCTAAAGATAATAGGTTTGATTTTTAACTAGCATTTGTAAGGAAATTGTCTATGTACACGGGCCTTCAGTCTTATGGAGACTCCATGAATTTCATTGGGTTTTCTTAGGCAAGGAATACTCAGAGGTGGTTTTGCCAGTTCCTTCCTCTAAAATATAGCTTATAGCACCTGGTATTCATTGGTGGTCTCTCATCCAAGTATTAACCAGAGCTGACCTTGCTTAGCTTCCAAGATCTGATCGGATCTGGTGCTTTTAGGGTATTTAGGCCCTCCCCCAAAAAAGGCAACTTTTATATATTTTACAATTTATTTGTTTGTTTGTTTGTTAGTTTGATTGCTTGCTTGCTTAACTATTTCTATCCAACCCTATATCTGAGGATTTCAGGGGAGCTTACAATTTAGTACAATAAATGATAATAATTATATATATATATATATATATATATATATATATATATTAAATCATTTATCAATTAAAAAGCAGACAATTTAAAACCAGTTAAAACAATTCAAAATAGTGCAACCATTGCACATATATAACCTGGATAAATTCAGCAGGGTCTTAAGGCTTTAATAAAACTTTTGACATGGCATTGAAATAATACAAACATTGATGATAATGAAGACTAAGTCCATTTCCACATGACAATGCTCTTCTGCATCTTCTAGCTGCAATCCCGGGTCCAGAAGAGGGCACGTCAGCAATGCTACCCTCTGGACCTGCTTGGTCCATGCGGAAGAGAACGTAATGGCACCACGTCTTCCTTCCGCAGTGCAGCTGGGCTTTTTCCATTGCTGTGCTATGTAAGGAAGTGTTGCCAATGCACTTCCGCAGCTTCCGCATGGCCAGAAGTGATGGGACTACCGCACGATCGCAGACACGAAACACATTTTTTTACATTTTGCGAAAATTGTGCAAGTGTGATGCTCCACGACAGGATGGCAATGGGATGGTGACAACGTCATGCAGAAGTGTGACCTGCCAACCGCTGCCATCCTGTGGCAGAAACAAGACAGCAACATCATACGGAAAGGGCCTAAGCTTATTTCTTTTCTCAGCTAGACTACCGTGGGTAGATGAGTATGGAACTGGTTGTTGTTCAACTTTTGACTTGCCAATTTTATTAGTCTCCTGAGAGATCTATTATCAGGCCGTATACCCCCACATGTTGACTGGTGAAATATGATTTAATGGGCAAGTTATATTAATTGGCTTTAATATAAAATGCAACCTGATGTGACTTAATTGCTATGCTGGGCAAGAGGAAGAAGCTAGCCAAACATGTACATTGCAATGTAGGTCAGAAACACTCTCTAGGGGTTTCCAGGTCATAGTCAGGAAATCATCAGGTAACTCCAGAGATAATAGGCTTAAGCTAACCTTAACAACCCTGCCTTTTGGGACAATAGCGACTGGGAGGTTCTCACCAAACAGCTAATTGTTTTACCTCCATTTCCTTCAACTTGCAAACTTCCCTAGTACCCTCAAACCCCTCCAACAAGCACCAAGCTAAGACAGCCGTTAGCCCTTTGTCACCTAACGCTAAGACCATTGGCCTGTTCCAAACCCCATTGTCCACTCTGCTAACTCCATTGTTTATTCACCCAGAAAGCCATTCACACTCTTGTCCCCCAGGCATAAATCATGTACAAAAACTCCCAGTTTTATCCAGATAGACACAGTACACCACTTGCTGGTCACCACACTATCACTCCGATTCCCAATTGTGTACTGTCCTTAGACATGAGTCTAAGCCACATCGCTGCTTGTTAGCTGCTCTCTGAGACCTGTAAATATTACCCACTATACCCTGAATCTGGCTATCCACAACCTTTCCTCCCTTTTTCTTCAGCTAGCCTTGTGTGAGTGCATGACTCTCTAGATTTTGTGTGCATTTAATCAATTCCCCCAAAAGACACATTTGAATTTACTTTTGAATCTCTGGCTGGTTCTTTCTTGAGAAGACCTCATAAACATTGATGGAAAGATCACATTAGGTTATCCACCTCTTGCAGGCCTTCCAATTTGAGCTAATATTCCCCATCTTTGTATGGGGGTACTGGCATTTTGCACAGACCCCTGAGTCACTCATGTTTTGGGGTAAGAGATCCACCACTATCTTCCAAATTTCCCAATAGTTTGTCTAGAACAAAACATGGAATTAATCTGTTGCCCAATGTACCTTTAGATAAAAAGCCCTAATTCAGTCCTGGATTAACACATTACTATAAATGTCCACACAAGAACATGAAAAGAGTGTGGTGGTTTAAAGAAAATACTTTTCTGATCTAGTATTCTGTTTCCATCTGTGGCCAGGCAAATTATCATGTGGAAATGAAATAGAATCATTTGTGCAAACCTGATCAGATTTGTCATCTGATGTTCTGCTTATAATTCTTGTGGTCTAAAGAGAAGTATGAGGAAAGGTGACAGCACAGTTGTTTCTCTAATTTTCATCAACACCTGGTGCTTATGGCAAGAAGTCATAAAAGCTGGCTTTGGGGAAGAGAAAAAGACCAGAATTTCTTCCACACTGAAATGGATGTTATTATTCTATGGAAAAGGCTGAGCCAGGAGAATAAATGATATTATTTCCATGCCAATGGTCAAGTTGATCAGGCTGAACCAAGGGAACAACTACTATAGGTTTAAAATATATATAGTTAGTGCACTGTACGAGTGGTTGCACTTTTTCCAGGGTCATGGAGAGGTGGTGAGGGAGGGCAGAGAAAATCTCCTGGTTCCAAGTAGTCTAAATCTCCAATGGGCCTTTCTTTCTTCATGTGTGCTACACCCATAGCTATTCCCTTCTGCTGTGACCACCTACATGACTATAGCTACACTGGAATAGGGCACCAACAGGTGAACATATATAAAAAGGATATTGCTTCTAAGCATGCAGTGGTACTTCTGAAAGGATTTGGAGACATGTGTGCACACACACAACTTTGAGATAAATTTCCTCAACCTAGCACGTTACAAATTTCATGGTAGTAAGGGGATGATGGGAACTGTAGTCAAAAACATCCAGAGTATACCAGGTTGGGTGGTTTCTTTAGGCTCTGGAAAACCCTTAGCATTTTAACAAGAGCATGCATAAAGCATAGCCTCCTCACAGATGTGTATTAGTTGCACCTAACATGCCCCCAAGAGCTGCATGGCCCAATTAAACAAGAACATGTTTGGGAGCATCTCTTGGGTCACATCTGCTTAACTGGTAGCAGCTGTGCTGAAGCAAAGGGGCCGATTTCCTTTTGATGTAAACAGAATGAGCTTTGCTGGAAACCTTCAGGTAGAAAAATTGCCAAATTAATTGTCATGTGTATTCTTGGTTTTAAATGGAAATGACATGAATTGGTTTTGCAGGCATGAATGGCTTTGTGGATTCAGCATTCCAGTAGTACAAGGCCTTCAAATTTTGAACAGAATTTCCTATTTAACAGCAGAGCCAGTAAAGCAGCCTAAGAGAAGATGGATATGGAAGAATAAAAATAGGTCAGATGGGTGAAAGCAGGCAGGAAGGGGTTGGTTTGTTTGTTTTAAATGACTCTGAATCTCTATAATGTATAAATAGTTTGGTCTGAGATAGTTAGCTGCTGCAAGTATGTGTCAGGTCAGGTGCCTCTCATGTTAGCAGAAATAACGTCCTAGAGGAGTACTTCAGAGAGAGGAGCTGGGTGAAATAAGGCCCTGGTCAGAACTTTGAAAAGTTATTTTGGGAAAGACAACAACTCCCACATTTCCCTTATCAGCATGACCATTTCCATGCTGGTTGGAGGATTTTGGTAGCTGTCACCCCTTAAAGTAACTTATTAATGGTTATATGTTATATAAGACATCAATGGTTAAAATTGATATAGTCATGAGCAAGTATAACATTCTCAGTAGGATGTTTATTTTGATCATAGAAATTCTGCCAGATAATCATAATTTATGTTTCACCCATCTTTACAAATCCTTTTAAATATAATTCCATATTTTAATATAATGTTTCTTCAACAACATATGTTTGTCATCGTGATGCCCAGATATGCCACTTTTTTCTCAATTTCCACATTATTAATCAGTTGTATCTGTTCATCAGTTCTTCCTTTCTTATGTTTTCCACTAACAATATTGTTCTTTATTTTAAATCCAGGCATGTCTCCAATCTCTTAATCTCTCAGTCAAAAGTTTAATGCATTCAGTAGGGTTTTCCAAAACAAATCATTTGCAAAAGTTCTTAACTTATATACTTCTCTTTTTTCATTCTTTATCCTTTATTATTTCATCTTCTCTTACTGCTCTGTTTAACACTTTAAGAACTAAAATAAATAATAGTAATGAAAGTGAACATCCTTGTCTAGTGCCTTTTTGAATGCCACATGGCTTACTTAGCTCACAATTAAACAAATCTTTGCTTTCTGTACACTGTAAATTGTGTTAATTCATGTAATACAGTCATCTTCAAACCTCATCTTCTCTAGAACTCAGAACAAAAAGTCTGACATCAAATTATTGAAGGCTTTTTCAGCATTCAAAATGGTAAGCAAAACTGTTTTTCCTCGTGATTATCTTAATATTCTGGGATATCCACTACACATCTGGTATTGTGTCATAGTTGTATTTTTGGGGGAAAAAAGATCTTTGCAAACAAAATCTTGCAAAATCTTTTTCAGTCTTTCTCCTAAAACCATTAAAAATTAACCATTATTAAATATCAAAATAGATCTATAGTTGTTGTGTGTTTTTTTTAAAAAAAAAGTCAAATCTTTGACTTCTTTGGGAATTAAAACAACAATTGACTCCTTCCAAGTCTCAGCACCCTTTCCTGTCTTTAATTTTGATGCGGTAATTTCTTTAGAGACACAAATAACTGTTCTTCAAAACATTTATAGTAACCCACCAATAGGCCATCTGGAGCTGGAGCTTTGTTGGGCTTAGTCTATTTTATGATCTTGACAGTCTCACACACTGTTATGGGTACATTGATCATCTGGTTTTTTTGCATTTTCAAAATATCTGGAAGAGTCTGCCTATCTAGGCAGTTGCCAGTTTTCTGTAGCAACTTGATGTTTCTTGTATAATGAAGTGTAATAATGATAAAATGCCTTCCTAATATTAACATTATCACTAACTACATCATTTTCTTTCTGTATCTTCAGAATAAGCTTCTTCTTTCTTTCATTTCTCAGTTTGAAAGATACACACCTTCCAGGTTTATTTGCAAATTCAAAGTTCTTCTGCTTCCCATAGCGTGACTTCTTCTCAATTTCTCCTGTCCTTATTCCTAGCTGTTCTTGAAGTTTCTTGATTTGTTGGTTGAGCAGTGCCTTTTTACTTCCTATCTCATCTGAAAGTATCTGCATCTTTCCTTATCTTTCTTTCTCTCTCTCTTTTAATTATGTACGTTGTTGAATGAAACATCCTCTCTTGAATGCTTTACTAGTATCCCATATTACATTGATCTCAATCCCTTTTCCCAAGTTATCTTTAAAATATTCTGCCAATTTTTTCCTCTGTTTTAAGCATGTTTTTGTCTTAAAGTAAGGCTTCATTCAATCTTCAAGTCTTTCCCTTTTTCTTCCCCCTCAAATATGGGACACAGGATTATGATCTGTGAAAGTCTTAGGTAAACTATCAATTTTTGTTGTATGCTAATGGCTTTGAGATCAATAACATATCAATTCTTGAAAAAGAATTATGTCTTTCTGAAAAAAAGTATAAAGTCTTTAACATTTCTACATTTAAATCTCCAAGCATTCATTCCCCTGCTTCAATTGTCAATCATCTCAAAAACAGTTTTTTGAGAATTTTCCTTGTCTGATATTTATATATTTTTCAGAAGATCTATCTAACTGTGGGCTGATAACACCATTCCAATCTCTGTGAAGCACCCAAAACTCAAATAAATTACTCATTAATTTGTCCATGAGGTCCTCATTAAAAACTTGTTTATTATCTATATAGGCATAATTCTCTACCATTAATATTTTGGTTCCACAGCTGTCAATCTGAACCCCAATGTACCTACCTTCTTCAAATATAGTTTCAAGTGACAGATTAGAATTTCATTAACAACCACTCCATTTTTTTCTTCAGTGATTCTATGATCAATTCCTTGTCTAATTTAGGATAATGTAAATGCTTGATGTCTCTTCTTCTTACATGACTTTCTTGGAGACAGATCACATCTTGTGTCAACTTTTCAAAATAATGAAATATTTTTGTCTTTTTATGGGGTAAATTAAGGCTTTTTATCAGGTTCCACATTGTACATCTCAACTTCATGTCAAGTAGGTAATTTTTAACAGTCCATACCTGTTGCACTTCTAATGTCGTCCTCTTCTCTGACAGATGTCTTATCTTTATCCTTGACCAAATCATAGTCCAACTGTGCTTCAAGGGAAAGTTCTTCCTCCTCTTCTCATTCTCCTGGCTGATCTATTTTTTTATGTCTGTAAAAGATCCTTGGCCTTTCGTATGGTGTTCAATAAAACCTTCTTTGCATAAAATTAAAGGAGATGCCTTCTAGGCACCTCCACATAAATATGATCTTATTTTCCTTTAACTTAATAGTTAAAAAGGCATACTCCCTTCTCTTCCACAATATTCTGTAAAGTATCTCTTTAAATACCATGATGTCAACCTTATCAATCTTCTTTCTATTCTCAAAGTGTTGTTGCAACACTTGATCTTTGATCTGCTTTTGGACAAAATATGCACTCATATCACTTGGTAAATTTCTCTTTGGTTATGTGTGAAGAAAAATAGTACACAGAATTGAGTTCCAAATCTGTATTTCCTTCCCTTTCTTCAACAGATTTACAATAGTCTCCACCACTCTTTCTTAGATTTTTTTTTTGTCAGCTTGTTCTGAGATGCCACTTAAAAATAAGCAGTTTTCCCCTTCTTGTTGTTCCATCAAAGCAAAAGCATCTAAATCCTGTTCTAAAGAGTCTCTTTAGTCAGACTCTTTTTTCTAATGTCCAAGTTCGCTATTCCCTATTGCAGATTCTGAATCTTTTCATTTACAGATTCCACTTCTCCTGCTACCTACAATATAAATTGATTAATTTCTTTCATCTTTAATTTCAATGCTTTCATCTCTTTTTTAAATTCTGCGATCAGAAATAGCAATACGCACAGAGGTGTAGTGAGACAATGTTCACTGAACAGGCAGAGAATAAAATGGGAAATGGATTTTGGTGACCAGCTACCATAAAAGAAGCTGCTATAGGGAAAAATGACAGGTAACAACAAAATAACTCCCATAAATGCATTCTGTTAGTTAGAATCACTACTCAGCCATTGGGTCACCTTGGGAAAGTCACACACACTTAGCCTCTGAGGAAATCAATGGAAAGCCTGCTCTAGATAAATCTTGCCAAGAAGATTCTATGATAAGGCTTGTCAGAGTTCATTTGAAGGCACATAATAACAATAATTCTGAAGCTTCCAGAAATGCTGCTTTGTTCATGCATAAGGAAAAAAGATGGGATATAAATCAAATAATTAAATAAATAAATAAATTTAAGAAACAAGATTTTCCTCCTCCAAAACAGTTCTGTCCTCCAGCTGTGCCAATCTGGCAGGAGCATTCCGAGTTAATCCTGTGTCTTCCCACTTTCTCAGTTGCTTTTAAAAGATCATAGTTACTCTGTTCTCTTCCCACTTTCTCCTGTCATCCTCCACTTATGTTAATTGTTGCAAACTGAGTTGAAAATGAAAAAAATAGTTTGCATTCAATTAAATTGATGGGGAACAACAGAGACAGAATCTTGCCCTGCCCTGTAAGTGTTGTATCTTAGTCCCAGCAGCACAGCAGATAATTCAGACAAAACAAACTGAATAGCTCCCAGCTTCTTATTTACTTTTATTCAGTAAGCACAAAGTGAAAATAAAGCCCAATAGAATTCAAAGAAAAATGAGTTCAAAGTCAGTCAGGGTAATCAAGAGTCAGGCACAGAGTTCAGCAAGGCATCTAGCAAGCGGAGGGGTCAGATAAGCTCTGATAACTCCTAGAGAGGATGGGCAGCAGTTATATAGGTCAGACGCCTACCGCAGCTGTTGCCTAATTAATTGTTGGTGGTTATAAATTCTTTAGGATTGATGTAGGGTGTTTTTCTTTGTTGTCTGTGCTCAGCAAAGGTGGGTAGTGGTAAGCTATCTTCTCTGTCTGAAGGAGCAGGACTCTCTGCTGGAGCTGGCATTACCCCCTGTTCTGTTTGTGGCACTGTAACCTCTACCTGTACAGCAGGTCCTGGCATGACTCTTAGTAATGGAAGAAGGGCATGGCACCACTCCCCACACATCATCCCTCTCCTCAGAATGAGAAGGGCCTGTCTTGTTGGGGTAATGGTGATGAAAGTGCCAAATCAATTCAAGAGTATGAATGTGCAAAGCATCTTCCCAGGAACGTTCCTCCAGCCATACTCTAACCAATTGACAAGGTATTGAACACACTTCCAATGCCTCAAAGAGTCCAGGATCTGGGCCACTTTGTATTCCTCTGCTCCATCCACCAGCACTGGACACAGAGGAGGTCTCTAAGTGGTGTCTTCCTGAACATCTCTGGCAGGAACCAGCAGAGACTGGTGGAATACTGGGTGAATGTGGAAGGACCTAGGGAGCTGGAGCTGAAAAGCCACCAGGTTGACTTGAGCAATGATCACAAAAGGACTGACAAATCTGGCATCTAACTTTTGATGGAGTGGGACAATGGCAGATGGTGAGTAGACAGCCAGATCAAATCTCCTACTTTCAATGGGGGCCTTGGGTGTTGATGCTTCCCCCCCAGACTTCCTTTGCAATATTCAACTGCTCTCAGAGGGCTGCCTGGAGTTCATGGAGCCACTGATCTGCCACTGTAACTTTGGATTGCAGGGCCACAGCAGGGAATAGGCACGGGTGAAAGCTGTAGTTATCAAAGAAAGGGGTCTACTGGGTTGAGGTGTGTAAGAGAGAAGGTCAACCGAGTTGTCCTGTTGGTAGCTGGCATAGCATCACAGGTACTGCTCCAGGGTGGCGTTTGTGCACTTCATCTGCCCATCATCACCAAGAACAGGTGAGGCTCAATGTCAAGCTAGTGCAAGAGACTACACCAGAACTGTGCAGTGAACTGTGAACTGCTATCAGACACGATCCTGTAAGGGGGGCCACATAGATGGAAGACATGGTCTATTAACAAACACACTGCTTCCTTGGCAGTCAGGATGCTGGGGCAGGGGATGAAATGGGTCATCTTGATGAAACCTGCATGTAGTATAGTTTCCCATATTTTGTGTCCTTTCTATGAGGAACACAAAGTTGCAAACAGCCTTGCAAAAACTCTGAGGTAGTTTTGGCTGAAAGGGAGTGACTTCCTTATAAATTCTGCTAATTGGCTTCATGGCTGAACAGCCTTTTTGAATTTGATTTTGAAATCCAACTCTTTGGCCACCGGAGACAATCACCTTCCTGTTACTGGCAATGAAAACCTTTTATGGATGGTCAAGATAATCCCTAGGTTTATTCCTTGGATACATTAATGCTGGGAATCATGTAAGTGCTGTTTTTCTCTCATACATCACTTGCAAAGTGGTCTGCAAGGGCCAACATCATGCTAGAAGCTTCAAGATCAGCTCCACACTTCACATTTGGGACAGGAACATTATCATGTTTCCTTTCTGTATCTTCACTTCTCTTTGTCCCACTGTGTCAAGGTCAGAGACCTGTGCGGCGAGCCAGCCCAGAGAGGAGAGTGGGAGAGCCAACAAAGTCCAGCTGGGAGGAGACAAGCAAGCACTTACTCAAGGAAGTTCATTTTCCAGAGTGCCAAGTGAAGCCATAGTCAGAGTTCTAAAGCCAAGGGTCAAGAGTCCAGAGATCAATTCAAGGTATCAGGAACCAGGTGCTAGGAGTAATGTACAGGCAAGAGGAAGGCTTGTAAGAAATTTGCAAAGGGAAGCTTCCAGGCAGGCAGTTATATAGCCCCAGGCACAGGTGTATCCAGTCACCACTTCTTAAATTTAGCCAAGGAAGCCTCCCTTTGCACAGCCCTCTTGAGTCTCTGCCTTGACTGGGGGCTTATTGAGCCAGGCTCCAGAGCCTTTTCAGAATCGGATCCCTGTTGATCCAAAGGAGCAGGCATAGAATCAGATCCCTGTTGCTCTAAAGGAGCAGGCAGAGGGACGTCCATGCCTGCTTGGTCCATGGCAGCAGGGGGAGCTCTTGAGCTGCAGGACTCATCTCCAGCCCGAGCCACAGGGATCAACAGCTGCTGCTTGTCATCTCCACCCTGAGCAACAGGGACCAACAGCTGCTGCTCAGCAGCAGCAGCTCTGACAGGGGCTTCAGTTCTCACACACTGGAATTATTTTCAGTACTCCAGAGCTCCAACCACTATATGTATTTCACTATTTCTTCTGCAATGACATAGTCCCTGATATAAAGCTGAGATGGAGTACATCTTCCAACAGGGGCAAAATGGCTTCATGGCTATAGTTTTCAGATAAAAGTAGCAAAATAGGAGGTTGGAAGGCATGAAACCAGCCTCAGTAAATGTTACTACACTTAACATAATTAGTTTAGCTTTCCTCAAAATTTCTAACTTCCTCTTCACTCTGAATTTCTGGCCTGGGCAAATTTTACAGAGTTGAATCGAACTGAAGAGTGGGAGATAGTATGTGGGAGAGAGTTAGCTAGGAAATGAGGGAGGGAGAAACAGCTAGGAAATGAGGGTCGCTAAACAGAATAAGTTAGAGAATGAGAAGAGCTGGAGGGAGAGAGGTTTAAGTTATGAAGAAATTTGAATTTATAATGATAAGGAAAAATTATGTTTGGAAGAACTAGTTTAGCAGTCTAAGATGTGTTAAAAGATTGGATTTGTTAGATTTTCCTTTGATACAAGGCAAAGATTGCCAAGGTGGCAACCATGATATAGCGTTTATAAAACAAACAAGCCCTGTTAGAATTGTTAACTGATCAAGGAGACCCCAAGTCTTCAGCTGCTAATTAATAAGGAGACAGCCACTAACACTACAGAGACACCAGTGAAGTCCAAAAGACATACTACTGGCCCTGAAAAGAAAACTGAAAACATTCACCATGAGGGATTGTGATAAAAAGACTGAGATTTAAGAAGTCCATAAAGTTAGCCAGTTACCTGCCTGTTTGCCTTCACTGAGAGATCTATCCAGAACTTGAAAGCATTCCTGTTTGCACTACAAGGGGGGAATGCTCCCCCTTCCCCCACAGATAGCATGGTCAAGCGTCATGTTAGCTAGAGTGTCACTGAAGCTGGGATCCAAACTTTTCCAAGCTTATTTCACAAACTACTTTCTATACTCAACATTTATTTCTGGGCTCAGTAGCTTCTGATCACTGGATTGATATATGAATGTCAGATGACAATTTTGTTATTGTTTAAGAAATAAGTTGTGTACAATACTAATGAACATTAGTTAAAATGTATAGGGCATGCGGGTGTCATGGAGCTGGTGAGTTATGATTGTGTGAACTGGTGGTGAATTGAAAGGGGAGGGGCTTTGATCATCCCTACAGTTATTTTTTTTTTAATCAGATGCCTGTGATAAAGATGTTACTACTGTATTTTGAATTTCTACACCAGCACAAATAAGATGATGATAATATTCACAGCTTTCTAGTCATGTTTATATAAAAGTAACTTCCCTGGATTTCAGTGGAATTTACATCAAAGAAAGAATTGTAAGGGCTGCAGTCCAAATAAAGTGTCTTAACATTACAGTCTTTTCTTGTTGGTTCCTCCTGTCTTATTTCCATTCTGGCTTCCCTCGCTTTTGAACATACTGAATGTTCAGAGATAATTACTGACCTACATGCTACTAACACTCCAGAGGTGGTCCTGCCCAGGTGAGTCCTGCCCTATTTCTTGGTTTTGATCATGAGCCTGATTCTTCCCAGATTTCTAGGACTCCATCCAGAGTTCGATTCCAGTAAAGACTCCGGTTGCACGAGTCTGGAGCAAGAATGAAGCATTTTAATATAATTTATTAGTTCATGGAGGCACTCAAAAAGCATCAGCTTTCATGTCTACTGGTGTCATGCCAGGAATGCTTAGACTTGCAGTATGCACTTTCAGGTTTGACAGTAGCAGCTAGTTTAGTCTTCCAACCCTACTTCAAGCATCTAGGCCTTAGGCTAGAAAAATATTTATTAGCTATATTAATACCCTAATTTTCATTCAATGAGTTCACAGTGGTGTGCGTGGTGCAGATTTTTGTTCCTATTTTTCCTCACAACAATCCCATGAGGCTGGTAAGGTAGATAGAAACAGTATTGTCCAAGGTGTATTTCCTTGCTAAAAGGGGATTAGAATCTGGATCTCTCAAATCCTAGACAACTGCTTTAACCACCATACCACACTATGTCTACCTTCAGTAGGATCATCCCCATCTTTAATCTTAATTCCTCTTTCCTTCCCGGAGACATAGTGCATTCGGTTTTCTAGAAAGTAATTCTGGTTGTTTTCAGGCTGTCTGGGTTATCCCCCACACAAACCCAAAAGAATTGATACAAGACTCTGTGTTTATTTATTTGTTTGTTTGTTTGTTTCAACAAAAGTGAGTACCTGATCCAGAATTAAATTAGAACATACTTTGAATAGGGTCAAAGGCTCCCTTAAGTCTCAGGTTCACTTCTTGGAAGTTTTTGGTGCTAGATGTCCAGAGGAAAACACTGACTAGGAAAATTTACCAGTTTAGGATGACATTCTAACTATATTATTTTCTGGATCTAGTAACATCCATATCAAACTACTGCAATATAATCAACATGGGGCTAACTTTGAAGAAAGTTCAGAAATTCAGACTGCTTCATTTTTTTTTTTTCAACAATACTATATGAGTCTGGAAGCAACTGCATTACACAACAGTCAAAACTCAGGATGCAGAAGTCTATATATAGTCGGAGAGTGGGTGGTGGAAAATGTGAGGTTTATGGAGAAATTGCAGGGTAAACACACAGATTGGCCCAAATGCTTCAAATCTGGCCATTTTCACCAAAAAGGTAAGGATGAAGAAAAGCAGTAAATGGAAAATAAAGTCAATAAACATTGTGAGAATATATACATCCAAACTGCTAGCACAATGAAAGATATGCAAACAAATCAGAAAGCAGATCTTGGCATGCCAACTGAAGATCCTGAGTGAAATGCAGTTTAGTCTAAGCAGGCAGCTTCTTACATTTGTTTAGACTAATTCTCTCAAGTCATTACACTGTATAACGCTATGTTAGATAAAGAAAACTGTTATCAGCTTATTTGTTGTAAATACTTCAGTACTTATGGTGGGAACATGAACATATCCCGAATTTTTGGCAGTAATGTTTTTAGTGAGATTTTGTAGTGGGATATGTTTAACATGGGAAAGAAAAAATTGGGATGTGATAAAATAGTCATCTTTAAATAATGGCTGTCAGGTGTATGAATGGAGTGGATTTGTTTTCCATTGCTCTGGAGGACAGGGCCCAAATCAACTTACAAGGATGGAGAACCCAACCGGTCATTAGGAAGAATTTCCTATTGGCAAGAGCTCTTCAACAAACAGGTTTTTAAACAGAGGATGGATGAATGGTACCCTCTCAAGGATGCTTTTGCTGTACTAGCAGGGAGTTGAACTACATGGCCATTAGGATCTCTTCGTACCCTATAATTCTATCAATCTGTCTCAAGTATTTTTCTCCAAGCACTGAACTCAAGCCTGATGTTTGCCTTGTTTTCTTTCTTTCTAAATTGTTATCCTCTGTTGTCTACAAGGATTTGATAAACTTTTTATAGGTGAAGGTTTCCTTGGTGACAACCAGTCACTAGAAGAAACAGGCCAGAATCCTGTTGGTTACATAGGTGGACTTTACCAGAGGTTATGGCTGCATACATAACTTTGGGAATACTGGGGGGGGGGGGGAAGAGTATACAGTATTACTTCTGCAGTGCCCCCTGACAAGTTGGACAAGTCTATGGCCATTTCTGCACTACACTGCTATAGTGCCATTATTCTACTTTCAACATCCTGTGGGATTGCAAGAGTTTTGTGCACAGTTCTCAATGATATTTCACATTTCAGGGCTTTTGAAAAAGAACAACACAGAACATATTGTGTGTGTGTGTGTGTGTGTGTGTAATACTATTTTGGCACAAAAGAAAAACCTTTTCTGTGCAAAATACTATTTTTATACACCAAGAAAAATTGTGTGCACTTGTTTTGAACAAAATGCAATGCATTATTGTACAAAAAATGTTCTTTCAGCTATTGTAGCTACATTGCAGGGGGGTGGATTTGATGGTCCTTGTGGTCTCTTCCAGCTCTATGATTCCAATAAAAGAAGCAATGGGATTGACTTTGAGTTGCCTTTTCAGAAAATGTGCAAATATTCTTTATATCCCTGCAGAACACAAATGTGTTAACTGAGTAAAGGAATACTGGCACAATCGTGCCAGCACATGATGACAACAGCAGATATTTCCTGCATCCCAGAGTCTGGAGTCATATCTGCTTGGCAATAAGGCAACCACATGTTTTCTAAATACAGGCTGTGCATCATACTCTGAGGGAGAAGCAAGAAGGTATTTTTAATTGTTCCATGCAGTTAAGATTGTCTTTTATGGGTATAGCTCTCCACACTGGCAGTGATTAGCTTGTTTTCTAGCAGTCTGCCTCTCGGATTGCTCATGTTTCTAGCCAGACGGCTAGTGCTGAGAAGACAGCTGAGAGAAGAGAGAAAAGGAATTACAAAGAAGAAGAGGGATGCCCTTATACCCAGGTGCTGTGCCAACTAATGTAAGCAGATCCAAGAGTTAGCATGACAGCCAAGGTTTAATACCCCTTTCTCTCTCTCTCTGCCTCTTAATTGATGCAACTCTGCTGGGATGCCCATGGATGGATTCCATTGGATTTTAGAGGTTATAAAGTGAAAGAGAAAGTGGTGTTTGGATGAAAATGGAGTATCAACATCTAGAAATGCCAGAAGTATTTTTTTTAAAAAGATACTGAACTGAGCAGGGACATCACTTGTGCAGCTGACCATTTTGTCAGGCAATTGAAATCTTAATTTTTATAGGTTGCCATTAAACATATGGTAATGGTGGCAGAGAACACTAAAAATAAATGCAAATTAAAAGTCATATAGATTATATAACACCAGAGTAATAAAAATCATTGTCTCCCATTTGGTTAGTTATCATATTCATGAGACATTTATTGCTTCAGCAATCAAGATGTGTTTTGTAGCTCAGGGGCTTTTTAATTTTCACCTTGATGGTCAATTGAACTTAGGCCTTTAGCCCATCTATTTGACTTTCTCTCTCTTTTTTGTAGTATTGAGCAGGAAGATATAAGCATTTCATCTTATATTTATTAATTCCTTTAAAACATTTTTACTCTGTCTGTACAGGTTGGCTCTACCATTAGGCAGCGTGAGGCAACTGCCTTGAGTGGATGGTGCTTGGGAGATAGCATTGTGAGTGACATGGAATGGAGGGAGTGTCATTTTATCTGTTGCTCCAGAAAGCAAAATGCCTTGAAAATGAGACAGTCCTTGCCTTCAAACCTGCACTCTAAAGCATACAAGGCAGAAGGAAAGTGATGGGAGGAGGGGAGGACTTAGCTTTGCATTCCTTATGGGAGAGATGGGCAAAGAGTAGTCTGTGGGTCATCTGCAGCCCACTAGGGCCATTTTTGTGGCCTCCAAAGGCCAAATTTTAATCTCATATGTCCTCAAAAGTCCTGTAAGAAGTAAGTGTTAAGGAAGTAACTCTTGAGTCACATTCTGTTGTTAAAAAGGGGACTCTCTCAGGCCTAAAACATCCCAAAGGACCTCAAAACATGGCAAATATGCCCTACCTCACCCCAAAAGGACACTATAGGATAAAAAAAATGTTTGAATTTTTATGCAAGGGAGGTACAGTTAGTGGATGCAGATCTCCAAGATCTCCTGGGGGACAAATGTGGCTCTCTGGCCTCCAACAGTTGCCCACTCCAGTCTTGTAGAATCCTGCAAATGTCTTCAGAGTGAAAATGTTTTCTTTGTTTGACTTCCTCTTTCCTACAGGAGTTTGTGGCCATCACCACCTCACACGGCATCTCAAAGGCCTATGGATGTCTACTGTCATTACGCTTTGCTTAATAGAACATGGGCACAAGACAGCATCGTTGTTGCCGTAGTAGACAGAACACTCAATGCCACTGCTTTTCTGCTTTGGACACTAAAGTGAAGGCACCTGTATCAAAGGCAATGGAAATACAGTGATGCACGTGGCAATGGAGTCACTTTCACCTCAGCCCAATCTTCAACCTCTCCTCATCTTCATTCCTTGCCTGATGGTACCCACCCAGTTCTTGTGTAGTGCTCATTGTCCAGTGACTACTCAACACATTGATACTAAAATAATAAAATAAATGTGTTCACTAGAAAGGGCACTTCTGCACTTCAGACTTAGCTGTTGCCATAAACAGATGTGGAGGCACACTTCAATTCTTTGCTGCTTACAGCTTCTCCTCACTTTAAAAGGAAGAACCATGCTTCATACACATATTCTTTATAATGGACACAGTAGGCATACATTTATTTTAACAAGGAACAGAGGCTGAAATTGGCAGATTGCATTTCTGCTAGACAAAGCTAGCAAATAAAGTAAAATTTGTTTTTAAAATGGAAAGAATTACAGAGATTGAAAATACCTATGTTTCTGTATTTGATGAATACATAAATTATTGGTTTTTCATTGGGGTTTTAGAAAACTCTGTGAACAGGTTGAGCTGGTACAAAGGAAGCACACAATCAACTAGCATGAGATTCAGCTTGGCTACCAGAAGCTCTAAAAAACAGCTGGTCTCATGGCCAATTTCAGACTGTAGATAGAAAGGTGGTCATGATTCACTAGTCACGGAGGTATTTAAATGAATAGAAAGTCAGACACACAGATGGGGAAGCATTCAGCTCCACCATTCCCTGACTGCACCCCAAGTCAGTGCAGTATTGGAAAAGTTTTACCATGTAGCCTACTGTTTATCTAGGACAGGGCTTCTCAATCTGTCTGATGGGGGGAATTAGCAACCTTTTTTCCCCTTAATGTGCCAGGGATCAACACCACATCTGTGTCCATTTGATACAACTGTTTGTCTCTCTGTCTCTCTCTCTCTCTCTCCTTTTTTTTTTTTTTCCCGGAAAACTATCAGTTGACTAGCAGCCGACAGCTCACAGGCTGGCACTGGTACAAGGACCACCACTTTGAGAAGTAATGTCTAGAACACAGTCTGGCTGGTTACAATTACGGTTCTGAGAGTACTTCTCTGCATACAGTTATAATTTTACACAGTAAATCATTTCTTTTTCATTACTAAAAAACAACTAATCTAATTGGCTCAGCTGCCAAACATCCACAACTTCACTCCTAAGTCTTTCAAAGAAATGCTAGCTAGAGACTGTGGAAAGACATTTCAGTTTCCTCCCCCAGCCTACCAGGCTGGTTTAACAACTGAAATGTCTTTTCAAAGCCTCTAGTCAGGATTTCTGTGAAAGATGGGGGAGCCATTGTGGATGTTTGGCAACTAATGATCTATTTTTTGCTTTTCCCTCAACTTCCCTCCCTCTCAAGCTCCAGTCATTAACAGGCATCCTGATTACAGGCTGTGAAAACAATTTTCAGTTTCCTATCTCCTCCCACCCCCTGCCGCTCTGCCACTTGTTTTGGCAGCTGAAACATCTTTTTGCAGCCTTTGGTCAACATAGGGCATGGAGAGAGTGAAGTTGTGGGAAAGACAGAAATTAGATTGTCAGCTTCCAAACATCCATAACTTCTCCCCTTCCTTTGCAACTTCCCACTGCAACTGCCTCTCCACGCCCCCTTCCAATCCTTTACAGATAGCCTGGCTAGAGGCTGCAGCTCTCAAATGAAAGTTGTCAACTTTTGGGCAACTTCCCTCCTCCCCACAGCTGGTTTGACAGCTGTAACATCTTTTCACAGGTGATGATTTCTGCACAACTTTGGGGCTGGGGGGAAGAAAGAAGACAAAGTTCCTGAAAAACATTACTCAGTATATGTCAGCTGGAAAAACTGAGCATTTTTCAATGAAAGTTGTACAGCTTTGGGCTTGGAAGAAAAGAAAAAGCACAGGCAAAGCTGTGAGAAATTTATGGAGTTTTTTCCTTCCCACATCAGTTCCTGAAGTGGTTGGAAAATTCAATTTTGACCCTATTTGGGAAACTAACATATAATAACAAATGATCCAAATAAAGATCCTTCAGAAGTTTCCATTGGAATGGAATATTAGACATGTATCTAGGAAGTGCCTTTGGAACCAAAACAGCTAGAAATGCTTAAAATGTTTAAATGTGAGCACACTTCATATATACTCAGGACCTGTAATAATCTGGGTTCTGGGAAGTACACTGAAGTGACATAGGAATTCAGGAAGGAACTGTAGGACAAAAAGACTATGTCCAATATACTATTATGCCTATAAAGCTAAACTTTGATTTCATCTGCTATATGCAATAAGGAGGCAGTAACAGCTTGGTGTATTGACCACAGGACTATAATCCTAGAGACCAAGGTTCAAGTTCCCACTCAACCATGGAAACACACTGGTAAAGCTACCCTTTCACAAGAAGAATGGCAATTTTGGAAAGTGGATTAAATAAAAAGTTGGCTCTAGGGGGTGGGTTTATTCACCTTTTTTGTTAATTATGTGGTGTTTTGTTTATTTGGATTTGTATTGTTAATTTTTTTTTAATAACAAAAAAAAGTAAGTTGAAACTTAATAGGCTTTGGGAAATGGGTTTACTTTTAGAAATAGTTCGATATGTTAAATAATAAGATTATATTTAGTAATAGCAATAGATTAAATGTAAGGGAAAATATAGAATTAAGAATGAAATTATTATAATAATAATGAGTATAATGAGAATGAGATCTAAAGATAGGTAACAAAAGTATATAAGTAGTAGGATATAGAATATGCTGAACAAGTATATGATTGTAATGGTATTGGAGAGAAATAATAATGTAAGCTTGTTTTTGTTGAAATTTCTTTTTTTCACTATTATGTGTATCACATGGTGTTTTACTTTTTTGTTCTGTTTTTTTTTCCCCTTTATAATCAATAAAAATTTAATTAAAAAAAAACATGGAAACACACAGGATGATCTGGGGCACATTACACACTCCTAGCCCCAGAAACCCCTGTCATAGGTCTGCCTTAGGGTGACCATGAGTCAGAAATGACTTGAAGTCACACAACAACAACACATCCTTGTGAAGTTCATTTACATTCATGTAACCCGACAAATGAACAGATGTCTTTTACGAGGTATGCACTCAGTGTGTGGGGATGGTGAGGAGCTAGAGTTAGCCCAGTGATGTGATATCAAGACACAGCCAGCAGCAAGCTTGATTACCCTGGACTTGAGCAGTTCATGAATATGACTTTTATATCAGTACAAGTAACATATGAGAAAACCATCGTGAATGCTTGGAGAAAATCAACAGTGAAACCTGATACTGTTCCAAAATGCCTAGTTGTTTGTTATAAATATTATTTCTTATTAGCATGCTCATATTGTCACATAAAAGAAGAATATATTTTGATGATATGAACAGTCGAAATGGCTGAATAAAATCCTAAGAATTGTGATTCTGGTTCAGGGATAGGTGAGAATTTAGTTTCAGCTTGGTGTTGACCAGAATTCATCAAAAGTTGCTTAACATAGGGAAAAGGAGACAGGAACATACAATAAGATGTGATACATAAAACCAAAAGACTATCTAGGATGGATATAAATCTTTACTTAGTATGTTCTTACAAGCAAGAACAAGAAACATCAAATGTCTTCTCCCTCCTTGGTGAGATTGTGGTATTTGTTTTGCACATTTTAAGTGATTTTTCATATTTTAATACTTTTTATGATAGTGCTTTGCTGGGAGATTCTTTTGGGAAAATACTTGCAAAATGCAATGTTTTTATTCCATTAAAGTTTTTTTTTTTTAATGCAAAATCATTTTGTAATCACACACTCTTTTTTTCTGAAAAAAGTACCAAAGTGCAAAGCTGTTTTTGTTTTGTTTTCTTTGACAACGTAGCTCACGAAGGCCAATTCACTGAAGATGAAAAAAGATTGAAATGTTCTTTATATGCGTACTATCTAATTCAGTTTATCTCTGCACAGTAGCCAGCCAGTCACCTATGCCAATCCCTCAGCAGAATTGCTCACTTGTTCATATTCTCCACCTTTACAGAGGCATATCGAACTCTCTCTGATACAGGAGTTAACATGTAATCATAATGGCTAGGATCAATTGGCAAACTTACTTTCTGTGCATTTTCCCTTTCACAGCCATCAAAATTGGTGGCAACCATCACATCTTGTGGCTGGCAGTTTAACTATGCACTGTGTAAATAAGAACTTTTCTTTTCTGTGTCTTGAATTGCCCACCATTTTCCTTCATTAGTTGACCCTGGGTCCTAGTAGTAAGAAAGAAAAATGTTAAATATTAAAAAAAAATGCCTTAAGAAGAGAGCATTGGATAGATCCTTTAGTGGTGAGCTCTACAAAAATAACTTTTCTAAGTTCTGGTTTAGAAACAACAAAGAACATAAGAGTTCCTTGTTTTTTTTTGTACTGCACCATTATTGCTTGTAGGTAGGCCTATGTCTAAACAGCTGTGATCTTGGCAAAAGAAGAGAGAAGTAGAATAATAAATTAGGAGATTCTGCCGTTGTGTTTTGAGAAATCATCCAGTAAGATAAAGGAGTACCCCAATTACCTGAAGCCAGTTCTATGTTTTTAAAAATAAATAAATCCTAATTAAAATTCATTGGCCATTGTTCCCTTCCAGCACAGCTTTAGATTCCACCTACTAAGAAGGCCCCATGTCTGCAAAAAAATGGTAAACAAGTTCCAAGATGTATTAGACAAGAAAGAAAGAAAAGTAGAAAGAAGCTTTCTTTTTTTTTTTTCACACTTGTGGCAGAAATCAGGTGAAGATGAAGAATGCAACCAGAATTTTTAAAGATAAGCCCAAAAGCAGAGTGTTGTTACTGCTGAATGCACAAGTCCTGCTGGTTTCTCAGGTTATCCACAGAAGAGAAATAAATTCTCTTTTTATTTTCTTTTTGATTTGCAGTAGGTAAAAGAAAATAACTATTCTGCAAGCCTGGCTGAATAGAATTATTAGTTTAAACATAAGCTTCCAAAACTTTAAAGTGGCAGTTGTGTACTGTGGCATATTAATTCCCACACTGTGAGATGAAGCATATGAGGAAGCCATAAGAAGCTCCTAGTATGCTTCAAGAAACACCGTGGTAAAAAAAAATCTACAAACTACCATAAACCTCAAATGCTAGTCTTCAGAGGAGGCAGACTATTCCATCTCTGTTGATCCATGGCAGCTCTGAACTTACTTGATTCCATGGGAAACACAAGGGGCACCTTTCATTCATCTTGAAACTGATCACTCAGACTGATCCTCAAACTTCTTTTTCCTACCTCCATCCTATTCATTCCAGTCCTGATAACTTGGACCAAAATATGCCAATCTGTTGGTGACTCAGCTATACTGCATTTCACAATATTAAATTCTAGAACATAATTCTTATGCTCTATGAAGCAATCTCAGGTGAAATATCCATGATGTTTATGAATGTTTTATTCAGGTTTTCATGTCTATTCCTGAAATGTTGGTGGCCTTTCTTTTTCTTTCTTTCTTTCTTTCTTTCTTTCTTTCTTTCTTTCTTTCTTTCTTCCTTTCTTTCATGGTTTTACATCATGCATCTTACTACCACCTGACTTGAAAAATATAGGGTGGCAAGAAGCCTTTTCCTCACAGCTTTCCATATAGAGAGGGCCATTTCCAGCATCCCAAAAAGAATTTGCCAGCCCTTTATTGATGAAATGACCTGAATATCCCAATACTACCCCATTTATATGTGTCTTTTGGAGATATATCCTATAGTGTTTTACGCTCTAAGTCCTTCTTGCCTTTGTGTCCCATTTTCACTTGCTTTTTCCTAACTTCCTTTCTCATTACTTTTTCTTCTTCCATCCCCAAAACTTTCCTGTTTGAATCTTTTCTTCTGGATGAAGATGTATCACAGACATCTGTTTCAGTTGCTTTCACTATAAAGTTTTTAAGAAGCCCTCAACAGTTTATTTGTATTTTTGCCATAATGTTAAAAATAGTAGTTGAAAGCAAAATTTCTGGGTCTCTAGGTGATTCAGTTACATGATTCAATATTAAAGTAACCCACTGGCTAATGTAACTGAGAAGTATGTATTCTAGAGCTTGAGACTTGCTGGGGAGAAACCTGATCTGGAAGTCCTGGCAAGTAAAGATGGTGGTACATAAAATGTAATTTGCTTGTGTTTGTGGTCACCCATTCTATGTCTTCAGTTCTAGGTCCAAGTCCTGGTATGGAAAACAGATTATCTCCAGATATTATATCAGATATGGTAGCTGTTTTCAGATAGATGCCAAAGGTCAGTGGCACCCAAATGAAGAATTTAATCTCTTTTGTGCCTTCTGGTGTATCTAACACCTACTATGGCCCAAAGGCAAAAACAGGCTGGAGGACAGTGTTGTGAAGACTGCACTTCAGATGTAATTGAATGTTAAGATCTCCTGTGCAAAGTTTCTAGACTTTAAAAAGTACTCAGATCTTCTAAAAACATCGACAGGTCAGCCCAAATATGAAGTTAAAAAGAAGGAAGCTGAGGATGGGCTAACTAGAGCCTTTCCATCCTACACTGTTATAGTGCTATTTTTCCACTTTCAACATCCTATGGAATCCTGGGGTTTGCAGTTTAGGGAGGGGCATTTAAAATTCTCATCCAGAAAGCTCTTTGAGCTCAGTAAACTACAAACCCCAGAATTCCACAGGATGTTGAAAGTGGAATAATAGTGCTATAAGTGTAGAGTGGAAAGGCCCCTAGTTTTAGGTAAAAACATCATCTAAAAACACCATATTAGGGAACATAGGGACAGTGTTTTCAGGGAATAGCACTGGCTGACAATATACTTTGGGTCATTTAAAGCCCTAAACTGTTTGGGACTCTGGTATTTGAAGGAGTCTCTCTCCCTCTATCTATGCCAGCCCAAGGAGTGAAGTCTGCTGAGCAGACTTTCATCTATATCTGACCATAGAAGTCGATACACTGTCTGAAGACATGGGAGAGGTCCTTCTCAAATGTAGCACCCCAGCCTGGAGGCCTGATTGGTGTTCACACAGGCTTTATTTCAGTGTCTAGTATAAAGATGACTGCTTGCTAAAGCCTCTGACTCTAACTTATCTCCAAAATGTTTACCCACATGCTTTCAAACTCTTTAACCTGTTTTCAAATTGTGAAATTGTTTAACATATTTTTAGGCCATTTCCACCCTACACTGTTGTAGTGCTATTATTCCACTTTCAATATCCTGTGGAATTCTTGGGTCTGTAGTTTACTGAGGTCAAAGAGCAATCTGGATGAGAATTCTAAAGACTCCTCCCTAAAGTTCAAACCCCGGGATTCCATAGGATGTTGGAAGTGGAACAATAGCAGTATTACAGTATTGGGTGGAAATGGCCTTAGTCCTTTTTAAAATTATTGTTATTATTTTAAATTGTTTTAATCTATTTACATCAATTTTATTTTGTGCTTCCCTGAGATCTTATTATACAAGATGGAAATGTTTATATATATGTTTAAAATATTTTAATATGAACAGCCACCTAGCTGTGGAAAGGAAGCTTAAGAGGGTGTGAGAAATGGCTTCCACTAGTTCCTTTGAAGGCTTTCACTGGGGATTACTGTTTTTTTTTTCCAAGCTCTCTATTTTAAAGTTTATTCTCTGCCCGCCCCCAACAACCATGAAATGGCGTGGAGAAGGAAAACAGAATATATTGAAAAAAGAAGGCACAGAGAAAGAATAAAAACAATGTACAAAAAAATTAAATAAATAAGTTCTATTCTCTAAAGGTATAGTTTCCCTAGTATGCATTGAAACAGTTACGGTTGCTGTGTGAGTTTAAGTTTTTCCAACTTCTAGAGACCCCAAAGAAAACTCATCATGGGATTCTCTTGGCAAGATTGGTCCAGACATTTGCCATTTCCTCCCTTGAAGACTGAGAGAGTGTGATTTGCCCAAAGTCACTGAGTGAGTTTCCATGGCTGAACAGGAAGTCAAAACCTGGCCTTCTAGAGTCCCAGTCCAACATGCAACCACTACAGCAGTCTGGCTCTAACAGTAATGATGAATTAAAGAAGTAAAACTAGGTCTATATATTTAAACAAATAAAATGACATGTAGAAATTCAATTTCATTTAAAAAAAATTCAGGGAATTCCTCATCCTGTGCTGGCTACAAAACGCTTGTGCTTGGCCTTAACTGCTGAATGGCCATAATATTCCACTGGCAATAATCTTTAAGAATTATTGGAGAACAGGTAAAGTGCAAGTAGACTGAAGGAGGGCAAATGTTGTCCCCATCTTCAAAAAGGGGGGGGAAAGGATCCAAATAATTATCGCCTGGTCAGCCTGATGTCAATACCTGGAGAGATTCTAGAGCAGATCATTAAACAATCAGTTTGTAATTACTTAGAAAGCAATGCCATGATCACTAAAAGTCACCATGTGTTTCTCAAAAACAAGTCATGCCAGACTAATCTTATCTTTTTTATGATAGAGTTATGACCTTGATAGATGAAGGGAATGCTGAGGATGTAGTATATCTTGGACCCTTTTCGCACCTTACCTTTTCGCAGTGCTGGGGTGCAGGGCTCGCGTGAGCAGCCTCTGGAGGAAGGCTCTCACTTCCCTGCTTCTTCAGCTCTGCACGAGCTTCCTGCTTGCACGAGAGCCCTGCCTCTTCCTTTCACAGTGCAACCTGGGACCTTTCCAGGCTGCACTGGACAGGAAGTGCAACCAGCCCTGCTCCCGAGGCTCCGCACGCAAGGTAAGTGCGCATGGGGCCCCGGAGTGATGCGCAACCACGCAGCATTTTCAGCTTCAAGCCAAAAATGAAAAAATGTGTGTGCAGTCTGCATCAGGCCCTTGAGCGTCGCACAAATGTGAGTGCGTCGTGTGGACCACTCCTCACATTTACGCAACACTCAAGGAGCCCTTTTGCATCGGAAATGCCATGCAAAAAGGGCCTTGATTTCAGTAAGGCCTTTGACAAAGTTCCCCATGACATTCTTGCAAAGAAGCTAATAAAATGTGGGCTGGACGATGCTACTGTTAAGTGGGTTTGTAATTGGTTGACTGACCAAACCCAAAGGACGATCACCAATGGCTGCTTTTCATCCTGGAGAGAAGTGGCTAGTGGGGTGCCACAGGGTTCTGTCTTGGGCCTAGTGCTATTCAACATCTTCATCAATGACTTGGATGAAGGAATAGAGGGCACGCTAATCAAATTTTCAGATAACACCAAATTGGGAGGGGTTGCTAATATGCCAGAGGACAGGGTCAGAATTCAAGATGACCTTGACAGATTGGACAGCTGGGCCAAAGCTAACAAAATGAATTTCAACAGAGAGAAATGCAAGGTCCTACATTTAGGCAGAAAAAATGGAATGCACAAATACCTATATTTGGGGGACATGTGGCTGGATAACAGTACATGTGAAAGGGATCTAGGAGTCTTGGTGGACCACAAGCTGAACATGAATCAGCAGTGTGATGCAGCAGCCAAGAAAGCCAATGTGATTCTTGGTTCCATCAATAGGAATATGATGTCTAGAGCCGGGGAGGTTATAGTACCACTCTATTCTGCTCATCTGGAATACTGCGTCCAGTTCTGGGCATCTCATTTCAAGAAGGATATCAACTGAGAGAAACAAGATACATTTTAGTTTTGCAGTATTATTAACAAGTATTACTAACATATGTATTAGCTTATAGATTATAACACATTTTAAATATATTTACACACATATACTTCAGTATTTGAACTTTTGAAATACAATGAAGTCTAAGAGGCATATTTTTAGAAACTGGCAGCTGAAGAAGGCCTTGGAGCAAAAAGAACCAGACAGATAGAGATAAGGATTCAACAGTGGGATGTATGTACTCCTTTTTGGAGGCACCTGCTTATGCAGACTGAAGGTCAGCAAAAGCTGAAAGGAGTAACTAAGCTGATAAAGAAGACAAGACAAGAATTTGGCACTGTTTAGCAAAATGGGAGGTTAGAATCTGTTTGATGGGCATTTTGAAATTGCTAATGAGAATTAAGAAAGCACGAGGTAAAAGCGTGATTATGTGCGTGATCATATATACTGTAAATATGGGGAAGGGGGCATGTAAGGCGATTCTGATAGGGTTGTAACCTCTGTCACCCTAACCGATGGGGTCACAGGGGAGGGAAAACTTGCATCGGGATAGGGAATAAAACACAAGGTATTCAACATGGGGGGGTCCTCTTTTATGGGCACCCACTTCTGCAGAAGTTACAATAAATGTGATTCATTTGATCCTATGCCTAATTTCTTTGTGAGTTTTCTTTTTCTCTGAGTTATTTACCACATCAACAAGCTGGAATGTGTCCAGGGGAGGTTGACCAAAATAGTGAAGGGTCTGGAAGCCATGCCCCATGAGGAGCAGCTTAGGGAGCTGGTTATATTTAGTCTGCAGAAGAGAAAGTTAAGAGTGGATATGATAGCCATGTTTAAATATTTGAAGGGATGTCATGCCGAGGAGGGAGTGGGCTTATTTTCTACTGCTCCAGAGACTAGGACAAGGAGCAATGGATTCAAACTGCAGGAAAAGAGATCCCACTTAAACCTCAGGAAGAACTTCCTGATGGTCAGAGCTCTCAGCCGTGGAATATGCTGCCTCAGAGTGTGATGGAGTTTCCTTCTCTGGAAGATTTTAAACAGAGGCTGGATGGCCATCTGTTGGGAGTGCTTTGATGTAAGTTCCTGCATGGCAGGGGGTTGGACTGGATGGCCCCTGTGGTCTCTTCCAATTCTATGATTCTGTGATTCTATGATTCTCTTCAGAATGGAGAAATGGAATGGTTTCCAATTGGCAAAGGGCTCAGCCAAGGCTGCATTTTCTCATCCTATCTGTTTAACTTGTTCACTGAACATATCATACGTGAAGCAGGATTACACTAGGAGGAAGGAGGCACAATAATTTGAGGAAAGAATACCAATAGTTTAAGATATGCAGTTGACACCATACTACTAGCAGAAAATAGCAAAGACTAGGATCAATCACTGAAGAAAATCAAGGAAGAATATGGTAAGGCGAGTTATAGTTGAACATTAAAAAATAATAATAATAATGACCACAGATGACTTGCATAAGTTTAAACGATATGATAAAAACATTGAAATAATTAAGATTTTCCATACCTTGGTTTAGTCATTAATCAGAATGGAGACTACAGTCAAAAAATTAGAAGACTAGGACTTTGGAAGGCAGCTATGAATAAACTAAACGAGATCCTGAAGTGTAAAGATATATCATTGAATTCTAAGTTAGGTTTGTCCAAGCCATTGTATTTTCAATTTCTATATATCGTTGTGAAGGCTGGATAGTGAAGGAAGCTGATAGGAAGAAAATCCACTCATTTGAAATGTGTTGCTGGATAAGAGTTCTACAGCTAACATGGACTGCTAAAAAGACAAGTAAATGGGTCTTAGAGCAAATCAAGGCTGAACTCTCCTTAGAAGCAAAGATAACTAAAGTGAGACTGTTGTACTTTGGGCATATCATGAAACAGCATGACTCACTAGAAGAGATAATAATGCTTGGTACAGTAGAAAGCAGTAGGAAAAGAGGAAGACCACATTCCAGGTAGATAGATTCAGTCATGGAAGCCACAACCCTGAGACCTGAGCAGGTCTTTTAATGATAGGGTGACTTTGAGGTTTCTCATTCATACTCACTGTAAGTTGAAGTTCACTTGATGACAGTTAACAATAAATAATCAAGAGACTTCCAAAAACTAAACATTTTTGTTACAGAAACAAGGGAAGCTGCTGAATATGGAGTCAGATATTTGATTTATCTAGCTCAGTATTATCTACACTGGCTGACAGTAGCTCTACCGGGTTCCAAAGAAAGGTCTTTCCTGTCTTTACCAGGAGATGCTGGAGGCTGAATCTCAGAACTTTGCCATGCAAAATGTGTGGTCAATCTCTGAGGAATTTAAAAGGATTTAAAAAGGCATAAACACTACTTTATCTTACTTATTTTTTTTTTCCAAGAAGGGATATCGATACCATGAAAGATATACATTTTTATTAAACATTTTATAAATGATACAAGCAACCAATTTTCATGTAATTTGAAATACAATCAAATTGTATTCACTTGTATTCAGTTAATTTTGTGTGTGTGTGTATGTAGGATACTGACATTTTCCATCCATGCTTCATTTTCCCTTATATCTCAGTCTTTCCCTTTCTTGTAAAACTATTCTGGGAGGCTGTAAGAAAACACAGATGTTCGATGAATCACCGTGCGTAGGAAAGCAGTTTTGGGGGATATCCTCAGGAAACAATAGCAATCTCTAGCAGTTGCAGAGTGAAGTAAAATTAGGGCCATTATTTCCCAGGGATAACCCCACAACTGCCTTCCTACACACAGTGACTCACTGAACACCTGTGTTCTCTTTACAGACTCCCAGAATAGTCTTAAGACAAAAGAAAAACTAAGACATGAGAGAGAACTAGACATGATGGGTAATGCAAGGATTCTATGCCTACAACCATGAGCTCACACACACACCCTAACACACACACAGTGGTAACTACTAGAATACAAAACAGTGCCAAGCTTACTTTAATGGAGGCACTGAACTTTCAGAAAATTAAATATGGAATATACTGAAAATTGATTTTTCCCTAAGGTCGCAGATTTCAATCTAAGCTAAATGAAACTTTAGCATAAAAAGTTGTTTCAGTGATGGAATAAGTACTCTCTCTATGCAATAAATATTCACCATGCAGTTAAAATATTAGCAATTGCAATGAGACTAAAGTTCTTCCTTTTATACTTTTCTCTTTTCTAAACTAGTTTCTTCTGATGAGAGTTGGTGTTTCATGTGCCAAAAGTCTGGCAGTGAATATTAAAGAGTAGTTTTATTGTCTATTTCCTCTCATGTGTGAAAAGTTGTGGAAGTCCTGTTACAGGTCACCGCATAGCTGCAGCAATGATTTTAAGGGTCAAGCTTCAGTGAGATTTCAGAGACTGCCAAGTTCTTTCTTGCTATTAAAGAAAGAATAGTAAAAGTTATGAAAATGTGTGTCAGTGTATAGGAACATGCACAGTGTGCATCTGTTGTTTGCATGTAGTGAATACAAATAGTTTCCTCTGGTTTCAAAGCCTGATGAATAGTAAAGTGTAGAAGCAAACAGCTCTTCCAATGTACATGTAAACAATTTTGACTTTTAAAAAATGCTTAGTATGTTAGTCAAGATAATTTCAAGTAAATCAACAAAGTGCTCTTCTGCTTACACAAAATCTCACTCAACTAACTCATAGTGAAATGGACATAACTCTGGGATCTTGAATCTATATTGACAGAGCACAAGTTCTGGTAGATCCTATCAAACTGGTGGGGTTTCAAGTAGAGCCTAGCAACAGACACTGAATGTCTACCATTTTAGACCCAATCTAAGTAAGTACAGAGAGGTTCCTCTCCAAGAAAGTTGACCACCAGGTAACCACAGCAATTATGCTGTGGAATAGTCATCATCTGATCACTGATGTGAAGTAGTGGCTCTTCAAGGAATTCATAATATTTCCAAATAAGCAACTTTTACAATTTTTCTCTTTTCTTTTCTGAATAATATTATGTATTATTTCATTTATTTAAAATATTTATACCTTACTATTCAACAATAACAACAACAACAAAATAAAGCTCCCAAAGTGGCTTACAAATAGTTAATTTGACTGATAATTCAGAACTAATTTTCTAAGGGTGTAATGTTAAACATACATGAGCTCATGGAACCCACAAAACTAATTCCTAAGCAAACATGAAGGATTATGCTGTGAGATAAATACATTTTTGAACTCAAACATCAGACGTAATGATTATTATGAATCAAAAGAGGTAGCAAGCAGGGCATAACCAAATGATACCTAGACCCAAGTGCCAACACCCAAATACACACTAGAGGCAAATCTCACTGCTTTCTCCACAATATCTTTTTAATCTCTGAATTAGTTATGGAAGAGCCAGATGGTGCCACTCAAGGGGATGAATTCAGCCCTGGGGCTGCCAGCTGTTGATCTAAAATAATAAAAGGGCAAAAAATCCATTGTCATAAATGACTCCGAAAAATGCTTCTCTGTATACAGGGTTTTATTCTTCATGGCCTTATTGCTGAAGTGCATTTGGGATGATGGGAGGAGGAGAGAGAGCAAGAACATGAATGCAGCACTTTTCACTTTGTGACAAAATTACTTCCTAAGAGATTGAAGCTGAACAGAGTTTTCTGTGAGTTGTTCCCCAACCCCTTGAAAGATTTGCCTTTTCCTAACTAAATTTCAAAAAGCTGTTGAGAAGGGTACTGGGTGGAAATGTACTTTACCTTATCATATCTCAACAGCCATATCCTACAAGGAAAAAGAAGGCTTTCCCCTTCCTAAATACTTATAAATGAATAGCCCTAATTCATTTTCCACATGACTACACACTTTCCATTCTGCAGACAAATTAAATAAAAACACCATTTCTACTTACCCCTAAGCCCCCCTGGAAACAAAACAAAAAACAAATTAAGTAAACTGGAATTGACAAGCTCCTTTTCCTTCATTCCTCCTCACACTTCAAGTGCTTCTGACTTGCATATTCATGCAGAATAAGGATGTAAATCTTTGCTGACTTCATTTCTGCATTTGTCAGTGAAAAAATGCAAAGTATTTCTCCCCACGGAGTGATGATTTGTTTCTCTCTCTGTGTGTGTGTGTATTTACAGTATTTGTGAACATTTTGGGAACATAACACAATTTTTTTCTATAGCATTTTGTGCAAAAAAAAAAAAAGTATTTGCATGAAACCCATACATTTTGTGCGAAATTCAACGTCTGCCTTTCCATATTGAAGATATAAGCTCATAATCTAGAGTTACAAATTCGTAGCTGCTTTATATTTACTAATACTATATAGTTGTACTGTAAAATTACATAAATCCCCTCCAGCCCACCTTACGAGCCAGCAGCCAGATCAGACAAAGAAGGTCTATTTAGCTTCTGACTGGGGAATGAGCAGGATGAAGGATGACATTTTCACCATTATCCTGTCAGCAAGAGAGCCTGCAACAATTAGAAGCAGGACCCCTATTGCAAGCTGTTATCACAGCCTTACTTTGGCTGCTGGCTCTTAAGATGGGCTGGGGCAGATGGTCTAAGAGGTAATACTTGTCTCCTGCTATATTGACAATGCACAATAATTATTACTTGTCACCTGGTACTTTTTCCCCCTTTTGAACAGGGTACCTCAAGCTTTCTTGCCATGAATGAGAAAATGTACAATCAGCCAATCAGCATGGAGGGGGAGGTGCTTCCCAGGCACCTGACCTGAGGAATGCAGTTTTCTCTGAGGACAGCCTGCAAAGTACTTAAGTAAGAGTGCTTCATTCTTCCAGGCATTCCTGTTTCAGCTACCTTCTTATCCATTTACTCTGCATGGCAACCTCTCCCCACTAGGGAGGGTTGCCTTAGGTTCCTTCAGTTTAGACTAATTTTTCTTCTTGTAATACATATTCTGGTTCATAATTCAATTTGTTAAGCCTCTGTCACAACTTTTGGGCTGTGAGCCATTAGATAGGATCCAAGTACCAGGGAAGCTGGGCCTTATAGTCCATCATTCCATCATGAGGAGTCTCATTAAGAGATATTGGGGATAGAGGCTTGCAGATAATGCCTATCTCCAGAGTGGACCTGCTTATCCATTAGATGATAGAGAACCACATGTACACCTTGTGGCTTCTCAGCCACCATCTCCTTTGTTGACGTTTGCTTCAGGTTAGAAATCCAGTTCATGAAAACACTTGCATCATTTTGTTATTATGTCACTGAATCTGTGCCTATACAGTTGTAACCAATGAAATTGTGATCATTTCTTGCCAAACTTGCATCAAGTGGTTGTCTGCTACTTTCAGCTTCTGCCAGCCGACACCAACCTCTTACCACTATCCTTGAAAATGTCTTTCTGTCCAGATGTTGTTGAATTACAACTCCCAACCATCCCTAGTCATAATAGCCAATGGTGAGGAATGCTGGGAGCTGATATTCAACAATATTTGAAGGCCTGCATAATTCTCTGCTCTAAATTCATCATTCAAAATACTTGGTCACAGTCAATGTGCTACAGTCAATGTGCTACATTACTTCAAAGTCCACCCATCCTGCTAGAATATATAAGTGGTCTTGCCAGGGACAGCTCTGTGATGTATGCAATTTTCATACTGATTGCCCCAAAAATCATGGCAGGCAGGAAGGAAGGGGATATGAATTATTGTCCCTTAAGATAAAAAGGAACTCATTCTATGTAAATTGCCGTATCTTTCCTCCTAAAACATTTTAGATTTTGATACACAAGTCCACTTCTGTGATTTCTATCATCAGAACAATGTTTCACACCAAACTGGGAGCAGAGTGAGGGAAAGTACATGTACCAGAGTAAATTTATATACCCATACAACTGAAACTTGGGAGCCCTGATTCCAATAGAAGAGGAAACAATTTCTGCAAATTTCTTCCCATTCTGTCAAAATACAAAAAAAAAAAAAAGTTATTGGGGGAAAATACTTTAAAGGTCTGTAGAGCAAAAGCTCTATACTTATTTGTCTGAACTTTGGCATGGAAATGCCCTCCTTAACAATGATTATACCCATTTTTGGAGTTCCAGTGAAAATCAGTGGAGGCAATAAATTCAGATTTGCCAGTATTGATACAGGTTGAAGTAGAGAGGTTCAAAATCATTCTGAACCAAAGTGAGATGTTTTCTGGAGGACAGAGTTGGAGTTTGCATCATCTCTTGGGCAAAGGGCCTAGGGTGTAATAATGAAGTTGGTAGGCATGATGAGGATCACTGAGTTCCATCCTGACACCATCCATGTGCTGGATCTGCTTGGGTCTCTCAGTCCCAATGCTTCCTCCCTCCTTTTGTGCTATGTTGCTTGCATTTCTACAAAATAATTACTGTCTATCCCAGGCTGTCATTTGTTGAGTGGCTTTAAAAATAATCTGTTAAAAAATTGCCCTGTCTCTGAGAACACTCCAAATGTAATCGTCATTATTTATACTGTGGTATGGACCACCTTATCTAAGCACATAAAAATATATTTTTGCACTAGGGTTCAGATCTCTTCTCCAGTTCTCAGAAAGAGGGGAGAAATCTCAGGGTGACAGCAAACCTTGGAAATTTTTTACATCTATTTATTTTTGGCTCGCTCTTGCTTCAGGTTGTTTTGGCTAAACTGCAGACTGCAGTTCAAAGCAGAGCTTAGAAAACTTTCTTTGGTTGAAGTACAACTCCCACATCCTATTAAAAACAGTGCCTGGTAAGGTGTAAAAAAACATAGCTGTAAAAAGCTATTTTTCTTTCCTTCTTCAATTTCAGTTAAGTTGAAAAACTCAATTTTGAACCAAGGAGACATTTCTATATTTGCTAGACTTGGTGTTTTATTTGAATTACATGGTCTGAGCCCTTGAGGTTGACACTTAATGTAAATTGCTTATAAACATGTACAGAGGATGTGCCTAGATTTCAGGGTTGGGCCCTGAAATGTCAGGGCTTGGAATACTCCTGATCCAGCAACCTCATCCCCACAGATAAGCAGATCCATTCATTGTAAGATTAATTCTCACACAGGAGGTTTAAACATATCTACACACGCACAAATACAACAAACTTCCATTGAGTGCTTTAATCTGTGGTATTTTCTGACCTCAATAAGAAGTAATTTTTTTTCATTCCAAAGTATTGCAGGAATAGACTGAAAGGGCAGAGGGCCACTGTGGTGTAGTAATTTGAGCATTGGACTAAGGTATTTAGAGACCAGGGTTCAGATCTCCGCTTGGCCATAGAAGCCTAGTAGGTGACCTTGGGCACATCACTTTTTTCCAGCCTCAGAGGAAGGCAAAGGCAAACTCCCTCTGAATAAAGAACATTACAAGAGTGCTTGTGCATATAGGATCAAAGGTGTTCCACAATACCCAGCACTGAACGCAAGAAAACATACATTTCCAGGAAGGCAAATTTTCTTTTGAATTGTGCTCAACTCTTCTTGTTTGCAAAAAATTTAACCAATATAAATGCAAAAGATGGTAGGGGGTATTTAGTCCCATCTGTTTCTTGAGGGGGGAGGGAGAGATCTGTTTTAAAAAAAGTCACATTACAGGCAATTGAAATTCAGAGACAGCAATTTTCAGTTGTGTGCTAGTCTTCTGATATTCTTTTCATGCAGGGATAGAAACGTATGTATCTTAACTGTTATTTTTTTTGAAATACATTTATCCAATTTATCCACACACAATTCAACAATGCACACCTTTGAAAAATGTGCAACAGTATGATTCAGTCAATGTGAAAAATGCATACACTACAAAAAAAGTGCATTTCTGTGTGGCACCTCCCCTCCATCTCATAACATAACAAAAAAGTAAGGACAGGAAGGAAAAGCAGGCAGGTTTTGGACAAATGCAACAAAATCAGAACCAAGAGATTCTCACATCTCAACATTCATGGCCCAGGCCAGCTGCAGTCAGATACAGAATGCTATAAACCACATCTTTGTAAGCTTCCTTTGAAACGAAAATGTAGCAGAAGATGTTTATATAAACCATGCATCTGGCAGGCTCAAGCACTAGGATTTCAACTTTACTGCCATGCTGATGCTCGGTTGGGCTTTAAAGCTTTAAGCTTTTTCACCTCAGCACTGAAATCAGCTTTGACATAGCACTCAAGCAGAAATCTAGATAGGCTGAGACTGCTGGCCAGATGCAGTAAACCTTTTCCAGCTTCCTTAAATATATTTGCTTGCAAAAGTATATGCTGCTTGGAATATCAGTAGGCATTCTGTTCATTTTTTATTTTTCCCCCCATGGTGCTAAGTCAAGTTTCTTTATTAAGGACTAGAATTTCTGCCAGTCATAGTCATTTTCATTTAAACAAGGATTTTAATCAGATGCTTTCTTACTCTCATCTGCTTTTCTTTCTCTTCAAGTTTTCCAATCCTACATCTCCTTCCTTTCTTTTTACAACCCTATCCTTCCTTTGTTCATCTTTCATCAATCTGTCTCACCCCTAAAGGCTCTTTTGCTTCAAGCTTTCTCAGCCTCCACCTTAAGTATTCATGTCTCAGTTTTCTCTATTTCAGTCCATTGTTGATTCACAATTTTGAATAATTAAACAATTAAGGACATAATAACCTGTTAGCCAAGCGCTGATACAAATAATCATTTGACTAACAGGTTATTCTATATCTTAAGTCTATATAGCTAAGGGGAAATATTATTGACTGTACATTTTAAAGTATTAAGGAAATGTAAAATGCAAGCTACATGAAAGAGAGGCCGTTATGTCAGTTTCTGATATGAGCTTTTAATATTTATATTATCTCCCTTTGTATCTTTCCAGTGGGCTAAATCCAATGTTAGTCCTCAGCTAGAGTAGACTCACTGAAATGAATTGTTTTTGTCAGGCATAACTATCATAAGTCCCAATGACATCAATGAAACCTCTCTAGTTGGGATTAACTTTGAATTTAGCTCTGTATAATTCTGTATAATTATACATCAAATTGGCAATGACTTTAATCAATAACATTTGATGTAGATATAAGTCCAGATCCAATTTTTTAATCCCTGCTAGAGGAGACTGACTGAAGCAGAGGTAATTTAGTAAGTGAGCATTTTCTTTGAGTTAATGGTTTACTCTGCTTGGAACTAAGAAATGGGTTCAGACTCTAGATTCTGCTGCTTCCTTCCTTCAGCCCCATCAAGTTATATATCCCCTCTCTTGGGCTGTAGTATTAACATTACTCAACCCCTCTGACATCAGTGCTGTTCACACCAGTGCTGACAGTGAAGTTATTAAAATAATTGGACCATTGTAATTTACCTTTCTCCTATGTAAACTACAGCATCCTTCACTAGAACTTTGGAAGAACCGGGAAGTAAAGATGCTCTAACACAACGATGGAGCCAAAGCCATTTTTCATACGGATCAGATGAAAATGAAAGTTTATTCACTCTGATCACCAGCCACTCACCTGTGCACCAGAGTGAAATAATAGAGCCTTCTAGGTGAGTAGCTTGCTAGATCAACAGCTTAAATCACCATGTAACAAGTGGGTGTATGAAGAAAAGGCAGGAGGTCAAGGGGTGAAGGGAATGAAGGGCTAGTAAATTTTCCTCCAGCTAGTAAATTTCTTGTACTCATGTGATCTGCAGAAAAAGGCCCATATCATCAAAAATGAACAAACAAACAAACCAAAAAAACATGTGTAACATAAAGATGTGAGGAAGAAAAAGCTCCAGAGGAAAGCTGATTTTTTCCTTTGATGTAGTAGGTGTAATAGCTGAAGAGTCAAGCTGCTTTTCCCAGTAAGTAGAGGCTTTTCTCTGATTATAGTAGGAAATTGTTGTTGTTGTTGTTGTTGTTGTTGTTGTATAACTTCAAATCATTTGCAACTTATGGTGACCCTAATGTAAACCTAACTTGGGGTTTCCTTGGCAAGATTTGTTCAGAGAGTGGTTGCCTTTGCTTTCTTCTGAGGCTGAGACAGTATGACTTGGCCAAGGTCACCCAATGTGTTTTCATGACTGAGCAGGGATTTGAACTCTGGTCTTCAGAGCTGTAGTCCAACACTTGAACCACTTACACCACACTGGTTCTCATATCATAATAGGAAATACCATGATGGACATGGTAGGGATGGGCAAGAATTTTGTTCAGTTCATTGTTGATAAGAATACATGGAATTCACTGATTTTTTTATAAATGGGATGGAAAGAACTTGAAGTTTTAACAAACTGAATCAGGGAGAAAGTGAAACTTACCAATTCACCTGTCTAGGCCATAGTTGGTTAGACCATTCTGCCTCAAGTGCTGGAATCATTTGGTTGTTTTTTGGTAATATGCACCTTGACATGGGTGTGAGTGAGGGTGCACCAACTGTTGTTCTGTGCATGAAAGCAAATTTCAAGGACTACCCTGATCCAGACAGAATACTTAGCTCCTTACAGTCTGGCTTTGAATCTTTGTCTATATTTCCATGTTCATTAGCAGTACTGACTTGCTACCCAAAAAGGTGGGGGACTTTGCATCCTCCAGCAGTACCCGTGCCACTGTGAAAACGTGGGGAAATTTAGCTCAAAAGAGAGGCCTGAGACAAATGGAGTAAACTTGTGGGATCTTTTCATCACCTGTGTCAACCAGTACTCATGTAGGAATACCAATCAGAGATTTAAAGAATGTCTTTAGAATGTTTTAATGGACAATTAATCAATCATGCACACACAAGATTCACATAGTCTCACAATAACACAAGGCTAACTGAAAAAAAGGGAAGACAATTTGGATAGAGACTGTTAGGGAGAAATGGATAATAATTACCAATCCTGAAGAGGAGAACCAACACTGGGAGGCTCAGACTTGAAGGACTGAGGAGCAAATGGAGAGAGTGTCAGCCTGCATCCAAGAGACCATAAGGAACCACAAAATAGTCATGGCTTAAACACCCTTTCTGCACTTTGAAGTGAAGCTTCTAGCAAAGCTGCATGATTGCTGGTCATTGATGGGAAGAACCCATCAAAGATTTGTGGTATGGGTGCTACCCTGATTTCTAGAATCCCTTGGGGGACACCTCAATGTACTCCATGTGATGGGGAATGGAAACTAGCCAGAGCACAAGCAATAGCAATGCAAGAGACAGGGTAACCTAGCGGGGTCTTCGTAGCTGGGGTAATACTGCACCTTTTCCTGAAGTCCTTGGTCCAGAAAAAACAGCGGAGAAGTGGGGCTCAGTACTGAGAGGGCTGAGGGGATTACTCAATGGACAGAGAAACAGTCTGCTGGGATGACTGGGAGTGATCCAAAGAACAGCTCAAAAACTGGGACTATTTGTAGGGGAAAAAGTACCTGAAGGGCTAATCCTTTCCTGGGGAGAACAATGGGTGTTGCAACGAGAAACTTCCTTTGTGTGATGAGATTACAAGGTGTTACCAAAGTCTCGAGTCTTCAGCTGCATTTGGTTGTGGTGTGACTTCATGTAAACGGTCCTCGCCTGATAGGATTTTGCTCAATTTGGGACAAAAATGCTAATCCCCTCAAGTCAGCTTCTTAGGGGCTAAGGACCCTTTTTCTACTGTGGGTTTGCACAGCTTGAGGTCTCCTGGGGCTACATGATGGGGGATTTTACTGGCCTGACCTGGTTTCCGATCATTCGACCGTTGCTGCCTACGTGCCCATCCAGGCGATCTCTCAGGCACAAGGAATCATATTTAGTACCAAAATTGTAGACCCCAGGACAGAGTTTTCCAGTGGAGTAACATGGGGATGGGAGAACAAAGGGGAAACAGACATGGGGAAGGTGTTAATGGCTCTTCCGCACAGCAAACAAAGGGGTCCAGAGCTAGCTAATAGTCTTAGCATTAGGTGATAAAGCATTGGCGGTAGTCATGATAACTTTTTTAATGTCTGGGCAGTTGAAGAAACAAAAGGGGAAGGACATTGGTCATTGTTGCTTTGTCTGGGAATTTTGATGGCTGTTGTTTCCTAGGTTTGGGCCATTGAGAGGATCATCTTCTCCAAATAATCCTCAGTGAACTTATGACCTGGCCATGCCTTGAGGTCCTCTTTGACCTAATTCCTGAATGTGTACAGACAGTCCTCTTTGCCAGCATGGCCCTTCAGCCATAAATGTATGATTTGTATTTTATGTCAATTAAATAATGTTCATTGCCAGTTATACCAGATCATGAAGGGGGGGTGGTATATGGTATGGTATAATAACCATGAAATTAAAAGGAATGGAGATCAACTACAGAAAGGGTAAGTCAGACCACTTCTCTTCATTGAATGATTTTGATTTAGCTTAACAAGTGAATTGTTCTGGAATGTTAGGGAAATGCATGCATACTGTTAGGTAGACACCTCAATGACACATTGTGTCTTGCCAAACAAGTATTTCTTTCTTAGTTTTACCACTCAACAGCCTTAGATTGGTGGGAAAATGATACTTTCATTGTTCCCTGTGGACAAAAGAATCATTGGTTGTTCTAAGGAGTGAATTTGTAAACTCCAAGATGTATTTGGACCCAGTTTGGACACTGTACAGGCCATTTCCACACTAGACTGTTTCAACGTTATTATTCCACTTTCAACATCCTATGGAATCCTGGGGTTTGCAGTTTCAGGAGGGGCTGGTTGGCCCCTCCTGAAACTGCAAATCCCAGGATTCCATAGGATGTTGAAAATAGAATAATAGTGCTGAAACAGTCTAGTGTGGAAATGGCTACCTGTGTTTTTAACTCAGGTTTTGACATTTTGCCTAATCTCTAAACTAAATTGTCTTCTTGTTTTTTTCAGGAACTCAGAATATTGGTAACTTGTGGCATTTTTTTTCATGCAGTATTAGTATTGGGATCTGTCCAGCAGAAAAACTTTGAACCCTTGCAGCCTCAGATACCACATCACAGTCAAACTTTCAAAATGCTTGACATGTTTCTTCTCATTTTTATCCATCTTATGTGTCCAGGTATTAGTTATGGTTTTTTTCTTATGCAAAGCATTCCGTGAAGGCTTGTGGGGCTTAACCTTGGAATTTTCAGACCTAGTTCTTTTTGACAGTCAAACAGGTCTATGAAAGCTAAAATGCTCTGCGGGAAAGGAAGTAATTCTTAACTTCCTATTCTTGGGATTTCAGATTATGAAAAGGGCTTCCAGCAAAATGCAGCAGTAGGCCTGTGAAAGTATTTGCCTGCCTCATGTGTAAGGCAAAAATGTAACTGTGCACAGTCATGCTCTGGCCCTAGTATCTCTGACTTCCAAAACTCTTTCGGCATTAGCACAGAAAAATGAAAAGGGTGTTAGAAGAAGAAGAAGACATCCCGAAAGTGGGAAATCCTGAAAGTGGGAAACCTAATAACCAACAAATGAATATACAATTTGTTCTGTATCTTCATAGTACCTTCTTTATCAACATGAATGCATCTATAAGGCAGACAGGAAAATGGGAATGTAGGGGGCAGAGCTTATGGACACTCCTCTGACCTTTGCCCACTTTTTGTTTATTTGTGCTACAGGTGAACAGAGACATATACATCAATTTATGATTTACATTGGATCATTGAACTCTTTAATTTTGTCAGAAGAGACACTCTGCAAATCTGCCCAAGGGAAAAATATGAAGAAACTGTAAGAGAAGTTAAAACGACTGATATGATTCATCTGTTACCAGGCCATACACCCCTACCTCTTGATATGGTTTAATTGACAAAATATTTAATTGGCATGAAATATAAATTGTATTCTGCTATGGCTTGGAAGCTTGCTGGCAAAGAGGAAATGGTTGCATACATGTATTGCAAAACTAGGTCAGAACAAGACCTCAGGGCATGGCTAAGTCACAGGGAATCTCCAGACAATGGATTTGCAGATGTCTTTCAATGATTCAATCTTTAGAAACACCAGCCCCCAAAACTTCTTCCACAGAACGGCTGATTGTCTTCAGCCTTCTCCTGTTACCCTGTATGTTGGGGGTCCCAAATAACCAAATAAAATACAAGTTGGGGGAATTTAACTCAAGCACTCTCTCATCCAAACAAGAGGCAGGGTAACTTTAGCAAGGATCTTTTAACCCAATGTATACAGTGTCAGGTCAGAGAGCAGCTAGACAAGGTTTTAAAGTAACAAACAATATTTTATTGAAGATGAGAACCACGAAAGACAAGACATAAACTAACTAACTGAGAAATAGAAATGGAGAGCTTTTTGGGAAAGGCAATATGACACCTGGTCTCGTAGTCCTGGAGAGAAGCGGGGTTCCAGGGAAGAAAGCTCAGCGGGGCTTGCTGAGGGGAGTTTCCTTAGACAACCGGCAGCAAGGTGGGATGGAAGTCCAAAGTAGTCCAAGGAGGTCCCAAAAGTGGGGACCTTTTATAGGGTGGAGTTTACCCACAGGCTATGTTATGCTCGGTGAGAACAAAGGAAATTTGGAGTTGGACAAAGGAGTTGGAAAAGGTCAAGTTTTGCATGATTGGTTTAGCTTCGACTGACAATAGTATGGCCAGTTCGCTAATAGCCTGATACAAAGGAATGGCTTGGCTCTTGGCTGCATGGCTTTGTGTAGATCCGAGCCGAGCAGAGCTGGTTTGCAGGGAGGTTTTTCCCTAAAGCAACGGAGAGGCTTAAACTGCCTGCCTGAATGGGGTTTCAGAATGTACAACAATTAATGGCCGCGCCCATACGTGCTCGTCCAGGGGACCTCTGCAAACACGTGGAGTAGGGTGGCAGAGAGAGGTCAAGCAAAGGCCAAATCATTTGATATCAAAAGGATAGTTAGTGCTCTCACCCGACATATCATAACCATGATAACACTCCCTTTGTCCATTGAAACTCTCACTTTTGTCTCTTCACCACTAAGGAGCTATCATGATTCTCATCAGTCCTTTCTCACCTAATGCTAAAGCTATTAGCTTGTTCCAGAGCCCATTGTCCACTCTGCAGACTCCACTGTCTGCTCTGCCAGAGAGCCATTAACAATTTCCTCCTCAGGGTGGAAAAAGAGGATTTAAACTCTGGCTTTTCACCACATAACTAGTAGTACTTTTGGTATACTCTGCCACTTTGATTTCTGATTCATACTACCCTTGGACTCCTAGTCTAAATCACATTGTATCACTTCCTCTCTGCTGGATTGGTAAATATCACTCACTTCACCCTGTCATATCCAACTTTTCCTCCATTTTCTTTCAGTTAGCCTTGTGTGATGGTGAGACTGCTTGGATCTTGTGTGAGATAGTTAATTTCCCTCAATAAAACAAACAATCTTACTTTTGACTCTCTGGCTGGTTCTTCCTTGCACGAGTACTGGTATACATAGGTGTAAAAGATCTCATAAGGTTGCTTCTCTCTTGCAGGCCTCTTCTTTGAGCTAATGTTCCCCACCATTCCACTATTTCACAGAGGCACTGGCACCGTGGGCAGACCCCTGTGTCACCCACATTTTGGGGTAGCAGATCAGAGGGAGTTTCATAAATTATTTTGATATATTCAAAATATTTCTTTTACTCTACACTATGAATTACCACAATGAAGCAAGAAAAACTTCATTCTTTTAGATTTTGATGTGCTGTGCTGCTTTTATATAACTGATAGTATGGCAAAGTGATCAGTTCTGAAGAATGGGTGCTCATTATGACAGTTCACCTAGGGACACCCATAAGGAAAATCCAAAAACACAGGCAGCTGGATCTATCCATATCAACAAACTAGTGCTAGCATTATTCATCTTCACTAGGAGCAGGTGCCCAATAAACCCATAGGTCTTAACAAGCACCAAATATTTTGCAAAATAACTGAGTAGCTCACACTGATACATGGTTATGGTGCAGCTACACTAATGATTGTTGCTAAACTCAGAGGGGAGAGTGAACCCTACAGGGTGATGATCCTTTATGTCATTTTGGGAATTAGCAACCTTTGCATGCTTATACCCACTAATTCCTAATTTGCATATTTGCTGATTTCCTATTTGTTTCCTCGTTTGCACCCACTCTCTTCCAGCATCACTCTAACCTGCAGCCATTTTTATCTTCACTCTCTGTCCTCCACTAGACCATCGATTGTACTGTATTTTAATGTTAGTTTTATCATGTTTTACAAGGAAGACTAGGCTAGTTTCTTTTCCTTACACACTTTTGGCATAGATGTGTGCTTTTGTTATTTTTTGTACAGTGCCATGTATGCTGATTTGTGCAAATAAATAAATAGTCAACCATGCTCTCCATCGAGGGCAAGCAACAGCACTTCAGGTGATGATGATGGGGAAAGCAGGGAAGGGTAGTGATCGTTCTTCAGTCTTGGATGGCAAGAGAGTTTGAAAGAATACCAGTTTGTTTGATCTATTTATTTGTTTAACTTCTTGCCTTTCTCCCAATATGAGACCCAAAGAAGCTTACAATATCAGTTAAACAAAATAGTTAAAACAATATATAGCACAGAAGTTAAGAAAGAGTTAAATGATCAGTCCAATTAAAACTTTAAAACACATTTCAGCAGAAGCCTGCTTTAAATAAAAATTTCTTTGCCTGCCAGTGAAACGAGAGAAGAGAGGGAGCCATCTGAACCTGCTATGAAAGGAGTTTCATAGCCTAGGGAATGCCCTTGATTTCAGTTTTTGATTACAAATCCCAACAGCTCTAGCCAGGAAGCCAATGGCAAGGAATTCTGAGAGTCCTAGTGCTGGCACATGCTTTCCACTCCCAATGTAAACTGCCAACAAATTTCTGGTTTGAATTCAAGGTACTGGTGATAACATTTAAAGTCCTAAATGTCTTGGAACTGTAATACCTAAAAGAACATCTCTCTATATATATGCTGGCCAAAGGTTGAGATCTATTGGAGGGACCCTTTCTATGTCCCATCAGTAGGGGAAATACATTGTTCAGGAGACATGGGAGAGGACCTTCTCTGTGGTGGCTCACAGTTGTGGAATTCTCTCCCCTCTAAGGCTTTACTGACACCAAAATTTGGATCATTTTTGTACCAAGTCAAATCCTGGCTTTTTATTAAAACCTTTAGGCATAACTGGTGTTATCTAGGCTGTGCAAGTCCCATGGTTACATTAGTTTAAATTGTTTTAACCAGTTTTAAATTTTTCTGTTTGGAAATTAACAATCTATTCAATATATTTTAATAATTTTAAATTATTATTTATTTATTTATTTATTTATTTTCGGTTGATTTTATTGTAAGCCACCCTGACATCTTCAGAAATAGAGCAGGGTATAAATATTTTAATAATAAGTAAATAAATAAAATGCCTTGAGTCCTGTGCTGGGGGAAAAAGTGGTAAATAAAATAAGAATAAAAAGACAAAAATAATAAAATAATAATTATGTAGACTGGAGTTATGCTGACTGAAACAAGCTTGTTCCTTAATGGCTCACATTTTAAAAATTGAGACAAACCAAGTGGAATGAATTCAGAGAAGGCCAAATTTGTTCCAGTTTACACATTAGAGGTGGTTGTGGTGAGCATATTGAACTCACTTTTCCTAGTGAGTTCTTAAGTGCACTCTGTTACTTATTTCCATGTGATTAGAAGGTTTCCAAGTCCTTGAATAGGAATCCAGAAAGCATTACTTTTACAGTGACAGCAAAATGTTCTTTCTGGCTCTGTCACCAAGTGGAACAAATTAACTGGGTATCAGTGAATCAGTGTGAGATATTTGTGTGAACAAACATACAGAGATGCAGTGGATCTCCCCAGGTTTGGGAGCACTATGCTATGGGAATATATTTGTTCAAACTTCTCATTATAAGAATCAGAGGCATAATCATGGCAGATAATCGAAAGACATAGGATACTCCTACATTTTATTTGTCCATCAAATTGATCTAAAGAAATTGCCTAAAGAAGACTCCATTGATAGCAATTGGTGTCATGGGAACATCATGTATTTGAGAACAGAAGTCTGTGCCTCCCACGGCTTATAAAGTATGCAAGACCAAAATGAGTAAGAATGGGTTTTTAATAGCTGTTGCCAAATCCAAAGCCCTGAATGATCCTATGCCCTTGAATAATAATGAGATGTGATGGTAATTAGAAGAGCAATGGAGTAATTACCTCCATTCTTGCTAAAATATGGTTGGATGGGCTGAAATGAACCAAAGTGTATTAATACAGAAGGAAGGGATACAGACCCCATTCATCTCTCTGTCAGGTAAATGCACTGGAAAGGTTATCTTTATGTAATTTGGATATGCCCTCATGGGTGCATTAGTGTGTCTCTGCTTTTTCATGCTGGGATTTTATAACTGGATCATAATGAGAAGGTATTGGGTGCATCTTTTACAATAGTTGTACTTTTGTGAAATGAAATTTCTTTGGCTGATGAATTTATCTTCCACTAAAAAGTTTATTAAAGGATCCATTGTACTGCTTCCCAAAGCACCCTATATTTTGGGAGGTATGCACAGCTGTGTGCATGTACAAACAACCTCAGTTTTCTGCAATATGGCTGCCAGTTGGGGAGCTGCTTGAACACCTTCCAGATCAAAGCACAGTCCTTTACCTTGATGCAAACACATAACAAAGCCTTTTCTGTAGTAGTGCCACAATGGTAAAATTCCCCTACAAATGATATGAGACATTTCCTATCCCTAATCATAGGAGTGTTTTTTTTTTAAATGATGAAAAAGAAGGAGAAAGAGGAAGAAGAGGAAGAGGAGGAGTCTATTTCATATTTTTCCTATAATCAGGAAAAGGAAATAAAGGAAAAGAAGAAACATTCCAAGGAGGAGGTAGGTTTGGATTAGATTGCACATGCCAGTCCTCCTTCTAGGAATGGCCATCATTCATTGACAGACCATGTGCAAGATTCAGTCCCTGAAATTTCCTTGTAAGATTTAAAAAAAAAAAATGGCTTGAGACCTTGGAGAATCTCTGAAATGCAATAAAAATAACACTGAACTGATTGGAAGACTTAGTATAAGGCAGCTGCCTCCCCGTCTATGGCACGTCTCTCTGAGGTTTCTGGCAGCTGTCTTGCTCATACTTAGGACCTTATACATGAAAAATATATATTCTACCAAAAGAGCTATTACTTCTCCTATGTGTGTTTTAGGAGTAGCAAATGATGCTATCACATCTGCCTTTTCCATCTGTCTTTTTTGAACAAAAAGAAAAGTTCATACATTCTATGATACTTCATTAAAGCAAGCAAATGCTGCAGAAAAATTACAGAACTCTAATCTGTTCAACATCTTTCCTTCTTACTTTAGACTTGGTTTTATAGGTCACCTGAAAGTACACTGTGGATCATCACTGGTTCATAGGCCATAGCCTGAGAATTGTAAATCTATTCCCATTCTTTTTAAGGGCAAGTGCCTGAGATCAAGGGTAAAATAATAAAATTGCAATGCTGTGCTGCTTGTATGTGGTCTGCATTCCATATTGCAAACATCACCTTGCAATAAAGCTAAAGGCAATTGCATTTTCAGAAAGATAAAGCTGTCTGATGTACTTCCCCACACACTTTTTTTTAATAATGTTTTCAAAACTTTCTCCCTTATAGGTATTTGGCTCTGATTCTGCATCAGTGTGAGTGTGTTTTTAAAAAGCCTTGGATTACTGATAGGCTCTCGTCATTTGCCAAGTGAGGTGTGTACATCTGCTAAGCCATGCTTGTCACTATGATCATGAAAACAGAAGATACAAAGGATGCATTTTACTTTGTGGAGAATTAGAAAATGCACAGCTTCCCACCTGTCATTTCAGTTCCATCTATCGTTTTGAAAGAAAAACCTCAAGACATTTCAATTGTCCTGCTTTATTGATGATTGCACTGATTTTAAGAAATATTATGTTTCAATTGAAGTTTTAAATTGTACGCATGAACAGAAAGTGCCAAGGCATTCTTTCAGTCATTCATTCTAGAATTTCTAAAGGTAGAATGATGCTAGGGAACAAAGTTTACTTTGTTGACAGGGGGATTCATAAAGTCTGTAGACTTGGCTGTCCCTAGGACTGATGATTCATGGAGACAGAACTAGGAGCAGAGAGTAGCAGACTGAAGCAAATCTAAAGCAGGGGTAGGCAAAGGTCACCTTAAGGCTACAGGCATCCACAAAAGTTATTTTTATGCCCTGTTTGTTATTTCCCTCCACCACCATTTTTAAGGAGCAAACATCACAACCCCCTCCCCTCAGCTTTGTTTAAAACTTTTTCCCACAAAAATCCATTTTCCAAAACCAGGGGTTCTTTCACACTATGATTCTTCTTTAACTGCTATGACAACATCCATGGAATCCTGGGACTGGCAGTGTAGAGAGAAGCATTCAGAATTCTCCTCTATACAAAACTACAAGCCCCAGAATTCTATAGGAGGTTGTCATGGCTGTTAAAGGGGAATCATGGTGCTCTAGCTATGTACTGTGAAAGGGCCCTGGAGATGAGCTTCCAGACATATCTGGTTTGTTCTCGTTGCACCCACCCACCCTTTTTTAAAGGCTCTGCAGCCACTAAAAAATTTCAGGGGCACAAAATTGGCCATTCAGTTGGACCTGATGAAGTTGCTACCCTCATCTAAAGGCTCAGATTAGGGTTAGAATGACACTAGGAGCAGAGTGTAGATCCAAAGCAGCTTCATCAAAAAGAGCCAGTAGGGATCAAAAATGAATTTGTATAAGACTTTAAAAAAAAAAAAAAAAGAAACAGTTATCCTATATGTGGTCTGTAGGACTATGAATTAAGGCATGCATTTATGTTTCAGTTTCCTGTCATTAGGTAAAAATTTCAAGTGGTAGATTCTCCCACCACCACCACTTTCCATTCACATAGAGCTCTTAATGTGTACCTTTGAAACTGCACAAACATACTTGAGTAAATTAGCAAAATGCGTACAAAATGTGAAGACTGAAAAAAAGTGGGTGGGAAAGTGTGCAGATTATAAGAAGTGTGCATCCAACTTGTACATGAATTTCCAAATGAAGAGAGAGAGAGAGAAGGAAAAACCAAATGCCTCAGAACCTAACCTTAAGCAAGACAAGAATGCAAGTCAAAGTCAGAGAAATACGACGACAGAAATTTCTACCTCCTTGAGTGTCAGTCACGATTGACACTGGACTCAACCATTTTTGAATCACTTCTGAGCAATGGAACTCACTGGAAAATTGTTGGGCCATCCCGTCCTAATTCTTAGGCTTGTTATGAGGATAACATGGGGAAGGAAGGTGAACCACTGATTTTGCCCTGGAAGATGGCTTATAAATAAAGGCATACAATAGATAAAATAGTGGATACAATTTTAAAAAAGAATTTGATCTGGGAGCAACTACAGGCATCCCCTGCTTCTCTGATGGGTTAGGGACCAGAGTACTGTCAGAAAGTGGAACAATAGGTTGAAAAGTAGAACCCAGTCTTTGGTCAGTCTTCTCTTCCTGCCTTCTTCCTGTAAGGAATGTGAGGGAATTATGGAGGTTTGCCAGGTAAACCTCTGTAACTCCCTACAAGAAGAAGGAAACAGAAGAAGAACAGACAGGAGAGCAGATTCCACACTGAAAGAACAGTATGTGTTCATAGTTTACAATGGTTGAAAGAGTGGAAACCCGATAAATGAGTCATTGAAAAGCAGGGGAGACCTGCAAACTAATTGTTGTTTGGTTAGCTGGGAATCCTGATACTTGCAGGTCATTAATTTAATAACATCTCAGACATCTCTCTGGCAGAATATTCAAAATACCCATTCCTAAACCTCAAAGCACAGGAAAAGGCCCTAATTCTGGCCTGTGTGGATATGCGAGTGTACAGATTATACCTTCTTTCCTCATCAGATCAGCATCAATAGGCCCACCAAATGATTAACCATCCAGCAACACACCCAGTTTTGTCACTGTCTTCTGTGTCATTGTGTTAGAAAACAGTGGTATTGGCACAACCCAGCCATTGATACATATTTAAATCCCAGCTGTTTCAATGGGAAAAATATGCTTCTCTTGTGTAAAAATCAGTAGGATGTAGAACTGCTTAATATTAGGAATAACAACTAGACTTTTGAAAATAATGAAAATGATAAATGGGAAATATAGATTCTTGCTCTGTGTCAACGTTTCTAGTACCAGTAGCCTAACAATACATTCCTCTATGTGTCTACTCAGATGTATATCCAATTGAATTCCAGTTTAGCTCCAGTTTAGTTTCAGCATTAGTTTACCCATTTAAGTGTGAACTGATCCTGTTGAACTCAACCGTACTTACTTCTAAGTAGGCAGGTATAGACTTGGACTTTTCTGCATTCTTCAGTGCATTGTGCAACTCCACAGAAGAAAATGTCTTTTTATCTAATAGACTGCTCTGTTCTGACATTGCATTTGTAATTATAGTCTCAATTTTCATCTGACAATTACCGTAGGAGAGAAAGGAATGTTGTACATGTGTGTATGCTCATGGGCTTCCAGATGTGTGCTTCTTCCATTTATTCATCAATAGGAATAAAATGGACAAGAAAAGAATAGAGCACAAATAGGTTTCAGAAGTATGCCTGTAAAAAATGATTTTCCCTTTAATCTTTCTGTCATTTCCCTTTTGTAGTAATGCCACTACACTGCAGGCACATCCCCTTTGGACCAAAATGAAAAGGAGGGAAAGCAGAATAGGTTAAGTTCCTCAATTGCTCTCACCTTGGGAGTTCATGGTTATAGGCAATGGGCAGAGAATGAGGGCGGGGTAAACACTTTTTAAGTGACTGGCTTTTATCTCCCATTTTACTGTTCTTATTCTTTTGGGGCTGCTGCTATTGTTCTAATGCTTCTACCATTTCAGTGTTTTTTCAGTACTTTGACTGATGTGCTTCATTATCGAGTTCTTAGATTTGCCAGAAAGACAAAACTGAACCAGAGGTGGGAATCATATGACTGCCCAGATGTTGTTGAATTGCCATTCCCATCTGCTTTAGCTAAGAATTAAACTGTTACCCTGTGAGTTGGGGGTCCCAGGAGGGGCACCCAAATTACCAAATAAGAACACAAGTTGGGGGAATTTAGCTTGAGGACTCTCTTGGCTAAATGAGAGGCAGGGTAGCTTTAGCAAGGATCTTTAACCCTATGTCTACAGCTTCAACTCAGTGAGCAGGCAGGCAAGTTTTAAAATGACAAAAATAACAGTTTTATTGAAAGATAAACAGCAAATAAAACAACACACACACTAGCTAACTTGGAAACAGAAATAGAGAGCTGAGGGAATGGGGGATACAACACCTAGTCTCGTAGTCCTGGAGAGAAAGATGGGGTTCTGGGAGAGAAAACTCAGCGTGGTTCACTGAGGGGAGTTCCTTAGACAAACCGGCGGCAAGGCGGGATGGAAGTCCAAGGTAGTCCAAGAAGGGGTGCAGACTCAGTTATAGAAAACTGAGGGGACAGCTCACCAAACACAGCAGCAGCAAGGCTGGATGAAATTCAGGAGCAATCCAAGGAAGTCCCAAAAGTGGGGACCTTTTATAGGGTGGATTTTACCTACAGACTATGTTATGCTCGGTGAGAACAAAGGAAATTTGGAGTTGGACAAAGGAGTTGGAAAAGGTCAGGTTTTGCATGATTAGCTTAACTCTTAATGACAATAGCATGGCCAGTATGTTGATGGCCCGACATAAAGGAATGGCTTGGCTCTTGGCCGTGTGGCTTTGTGTGTCTATGTGCCCAGCAAAACCGGTTTGCAGGGTGGTTTTTCCCTAAAACTACGGAGAGGCTTAAGTTGCTTGCCTGAATGGGGTTCTGGAATGTACAACCATTAACAGCCGCGCCCTTACGTGCTTGTCCAGGGGACCTCTGCAAACACATGGAGTAGGGTGGCAGAGAAAGGTCAGGCAAAGGCCAAATTATTTGATATCAAAAGGATATCTAGTGCTCTCACCAGACATATCATAACCGTGATAACAAAACAATACATAGTAATATCAACAGTAGAACCTTCCTTTCCTTGAAGGAAAAGGCAGACAGGCAGGCAGGCAGGAAGACAGACGGGTGAGTGACAGGATCACTGAATGACATACCACTTCCAACCCACCATTGCACAAGCAGTGGCCAAGGGCAAAGTGTGCATGTTGTTCTCATGATGTCAGAAAGTAATGTGTAGGTGTAAGTCTTCCTCAACCATCTGAAACTGAGCCCCAAACTAGATAAGATATTAAACCATCTTCCTAAAAACAACAGAGTTTACTCAGAGATGCAATGAGACACACAAATTAAGCCTATGTTTGTTGTCCAATGACTAATAACAAAACAAAGTGCATGGTGTATGTGTGTGTGTGTATGTGTGTGTGTACACACACACACACACACATCTATATGAATGATGTGTAGGTGAGAAAAATCACAGACTATGGCTGTTTTCACACCACAGTCTTATAGTGCTATTATTCCACTTTCAACATCCTGTTTACTGGAGCTAAATAGCTCTCTGGCTGAGATTTTTAAATGACTCTTCCTAAACTGCAAACCCCAGGATTCCAAAGGATGTTGAAAGTGGAACATCAACACTATAGCAGTGTAGTGTGGAAATGGCCACTGACCGATGTTCTTGTCTACTTGAGGAAGCACCTCTTTTAAAAATGTACTATAGAGACATTGTTTGTTTAGAACCCGAGAGTTAGGCAGAAGGAAGGTAAGCAACCTGCTTAAAAGAGAGGGGAAGAGGTTAGGTTATCTTTCAATAAATTCACTGGGCTCAGTTCGTTCTTCTATGTGCTCATCTGAGTTATGGGGTAAGGTGGGGGAGATTGCCCCATCAAAATTTAAAGGAATATTGGAAGGATTGGTTTTGAAAATATGTCTTTAGAATTTCCAGCTTTTGAATCTGAATGCTGGTGGCTCATAACACTTACCTGCTTCAGTTCAAGGCAAGCAGAGTAGCAGAAAAGCAGAAAGATCTTTCTCTGGAAGCTTCAGCCCCTTCCCTTTGTCTGTCCAGTGTCCACAATATTTCAGTACCAATGTCCCTTGTTACTTTGGTGGAGAAACCCTATCCCGGGGTCTACAATTTTAACATTAAAATATACTTCTGTGTACCAGAGAAGTCCCCTGAAGGGGCACGTAGGCAGCAATGGTCAAAAGACTGAAAACCAGGTCAGGCCAGTAAAATCCCCAGTCACGTAGCCCTAAGAGACCTCAAGATGTATAAACCCACAATAAACAAAGGGTCTACAGCCCCAGGAAGCCGACTTGAGGGGATTGGCATGTCTGCCCCAAGCTGGGCAAATATTCCATCAGGCGGGGACCACTTACATGAAGTCACACCACAAAACACAGATGAAGATCCTGAGACTTTGACAACACCTTGCAATCTCATTGTGCAAAAGAAATTTCCATGGTGGAGCTTCATTATCGCTCCAACACCCATTGTTCTCCCCGGGAAAGGATTAGTCCTCCAGGTACCTTTTCCCCTACAAATAGTCCTAGTTTTTGAGCAGTTCTTTGAATCACTCACAGTCATCCCAACAGACCATGTCTCTGTCTGTTTAGTGATCCCTTCAGCCCTCTCCATGCTGAGCCCCATTTCTCTGCTGTTTTTTCCTGAACCAAGGACTTCAGGACAAAGGTGCCATATCACCCCAGCTACACCCCTTCAATATTCCCCTATGCAGTTTCCTCTCTTTTGCTTCCTAATAGATCTTGAGTGAGTGTGTGCGTGATTGCATTGGTGCGTGAGACTTGCATTCAATAAAATCCATTATTTGGCAATTTGGTGTGGTTTTTGGCTTGGCCTGACCCTCTAGTCATTGGGTAAAAAGACTCTGCTAGGTTACCCTGCCTCTCGCATTGCTATTGCTTGTGCTCTGGCTAGTTTCCATTCCCCATCGCATGGAGCACATTGAGGTGTCCCCCAAGGGACCCCAGAAATCAGAGTAACACCCTGTAAGAAGGAGCTCATAGATAACATTATTCTGCTTACTGTGGGTTTGGACATCTTGAGGATTCTGCTTCTCATGTTTTCCAGCACCTGGAACACTATTGGCACTGGAAAAAAGGGAAAGTGAAAACCTGGAAGAAGCCTTGTCTTTGTGCTGTTCCTACTGTAATCATCCGTTAAATGTGGGTAAAGGGAAAGAGTAGTAGGGCAAGGATAGGCAATTTCGATCAGATGAAGGGCTGCAAAGTGATTTAGATGGACAGGTACATACACATTAAAAACACATACATATACACTGCAGATAACTGAGAAGGAAGCTTTAATTCCCACCCCCACCCCCATACACACACAAATATACATCCCTAGAATATTGAGTAGAATTGTTTGGATAGATTTCATTTATTTCATTTATTATTAGATGTGTACAGCTTTGCAGAGCTTAGAAACCTCTTACCCCTGCCCTGTTGCTGTTTTCCTTCTCATCTTTCTTCTTCTTTCTCTTAGGTCTTCTTGACTGCCTTCTCTCATGTTCATTCAGCCTTTTTCATTGCTCACATTCCTCTTCCTATTTACCTGGAAGCAGTGTTCTCCCCCCACCTCTCTCTTTCTCAACTGCTTGAAGAATGCGTGAACCTGGCAGAAGTATATTGGCATGGAGCTGCTTACAAGCCCACTGGAGAAATGAGTATCTTAGTCCTACTGGGATCTTAATTAATTAAAATTAATCAATCCATTTTAGAAAGAAAATAACCCAAAGAGGCATATCCCCAGGGGCCCCTTACTATCCAAGTCAAGGTTCAGATGACCAGTTTACATGGTCTTGGAGCTGTGTTGCAAAGAGAAAAGGAGGGAAGGGAAGGGAAGGGAAGGGAAGGGAAGAAGACAGGCAGGCTGACAGGCACTCACATGAGCATGTGTGTACACATATGCACACACACTTGGTATAGATATTGGTATAGATATTTGTTAAATTCCTGAAAAACATCTTTCTATAGGTGTCATACAATTCCATTTAAAAATTAAAATGCAACAACATTATAATAAAGTAGTAACTTCAAGTGCAATGGATTTGGAACTCAGTCTTCTTCCTCCTGCTATGAAACAGTAATGGATCACATAGTCATTGTTGTTGTTTTTAACCTGTTTTTTGTTTTTTTGTTTTTTAAAGCAGTTGACTCATAATTCATTAGCAGGCAGACTCTGAAGTGGGTGATGACAGGAAATTGCATTTTATTCCATAACCTTCTTTTATTGTTTTCTCTTCAATGTTTTGTTTTCCAAATTCCACTTTGCCTTGGTGCTTTCTCTGTGTGCATCTTCTTTGTTACTGGCTGGTACATCATCAGAAAACTTGAGGAGGGAATAACAATATGTGCTGTGGTATGTATCTGACAGTCAGGTGTCTTGTTTTCCAGTATGCAGAGGGGACTGCCCTACTGTGAGAACTGTTATATAGAATGAGGTACTTGGAAGGATGGAATAATTTTGAAATCTTCTTCTCTTTTTGGAACACAGGGGACAAGTTGTAAGTGGAGATGGTCACAGGTCTCCTGCACAGAGTTGGACCAAAATGTTTTGCTACCTTGGAAAAAGCAGAAAGCATTGCTTATTGTTCTGCATAAGATGCAGAATGGGTAAGATTAATCCTATTTCAACACTGGGAATAGGCTAGGATCCTCTTTCACACCTGAGGACAGAAGGCTAGTTTAGCAGGTACAGGACAGGCTGTGTAACACATAAAGTTCTGTCCTCCAAAAGAGAGGAATGCCTGGGGGCTCAAGGAAAAGTTGGGGAGCGAGTTCTATCATCTGATGTCCGAAGTATTTGCTTCACTCTACTTCGTAACAAGGTCCACTCTGTCCTGTGTTTAGTAGACAAGCAGAATTTTGAGAAAAGTCTAGCATATCCTTCTTCCTGATGTGCTAGTTTACTACAGGCAGGAAACTTCCTAAGTGGGGGATCACATTCCTAAATATGATCACTGAAACTTGATCACCAGGGTTAGAAGAGCTGAATTCTCCCACCTCATCGTGTGTGATATGTGGAATGGTCTACTGGTCTACCCAGCGTAGAAATGTCTGTTCTGTAAGATCCTGCAGCAGTTTTCCAGAGCAAACTCCCTGTTGCTTATGTTCCAGTGGCCTCTCTCCCAGCTATGCAGTCTCTGCAGCCTGGATGAACTTTTGTTCTCGTGCATTCCTTCACCAGGGCTTTTAGTCATCCTGGGGAACCGTATTGTCAGTGATCTTCAATGCATTATGTGGAAAGCCAAGTCAGCGCTGCATTATCCACTCTGTTACTCAGGGGTCTGTAGCTGTTCTGCCTGCCCTTTCTCTTTGTTCAGTACGACACTGACATCTTGTGGCCCTTCACCTCACTGATATGGAAGAGAGGTCCAGGGACTCTTTTAGAACAAGGAAGAATCTCAATTACCTTGGCAAGAGCTCTATTGATTTGCCTTTAGTTTCACTTCCTCATATTTTGCCAGAAGCATGCTCCAATGCTTTGAGTGACCCATTTTGCTAACAAACATCTTTTGGTTTTAATCCCAGTCCCTTTACAATGATCAGGATGACAGTAGCAGCTATTAGGTCTGTGTGACAGCAACCCAACAGGGCATCTCCTGATAAACTCCTTGTCAAGGAATGAGCTACTGGTAAGTTAAACAAGAAAAGGAAATCAAAATGGCAGCGATGCCCACTGTTAATGCAATCTATGTTTTGTGAAACTCAGCTGTGCAAAGGAAATGTGATTTGTGCATCAAATTTCTTCTCATGCTGGATTTAGGAGTGCTGAAAATTATTTTCAATTTATTTATTTTAAGGGATTTTTTTTTAAAAAAAAAATCTCTTTCTTCACTCAGAAATGCTGCAAGAACACCTTAGACATCAATAAAAAGAAGCCCTGTCTTCAGGCTTCCAATTAGAACAGATGTGACAAAAAAAGGGAGGGGGCAAGAAAACTTGGGCACTGACTGCTTCCTATTCCCCTACCCCCACAATAAGGAGATGCAATGCAACTTAATGTTATAATGGCTGTAATGCGGGTGAAGATTGTCTTCTTATGATCAGCTGGAGCGACTTCATCCTATGGAATCAGGAATTCTCTTGTCAAGAATTCTAAGTTCCTTAACAAATGCCAAGCCCCAGGATTACATAGGGTAGAAACCTGACATTTAAGACATAGTACAGAGACTGACTCTTAGTATTTGGAGAAACCTCAGATGTATCTTCCTCCACCCCCTTTCTCTTTATGCCTTTTCACAGTAACCCAACACACTCATATGGTATACAAAGAAAGATAAATCTTCACCTGTATGCCTCACTGAAATTTGCCCTTTCAAATTAAAAGTGGCCACACTACCCTCTCCCAGCAGGATTGACAGCTAAAATAGTATTGTGTCTAAATTGCCTTTGATTTGCTGGGGCAATGAAGAAGCATTTTCTTCTGCCATCAGCGGGGAGACCAAGAGTCACTGTGAGATGACTTGCAGGGGAAGACCAACTTAGCCCTCATCTGTTGCCAAAAACAGGAGACTGCTTCATATGAAGCTGCCTTATCCTGAGACAGATCATTGCTCCATCTAGCCCAGCACTGCCCACTCTGGCTGGCAGTAACTCTGCAGAGTTTCAGGCTGAATCCCTGGCTAAAGTTGAAGATCCTTGGTATTCCCTAATGATTTTTCCAGAGCAGCAGCAGGTGGTTCCTATATTGATGGGGTGGTAAAACTTCCCTGGACTTTACTATGAACTTTAAAGGAATTACCCAAGATGCTGCATCTATTTTGCAAAGCCATGATTTACTCCCTTATCCCAAATACTAACCAGTTGGAAATCAGACAGGATTGGGTGGTTCAGGCTGATACAGGTTTCCCTCACTTATCTGACAGATTAGGGGCCAGACCACTATCAGAAAGTAGAATTGGCTGAAAAGTGGAACCCATGTAGGGAACATGATGGATTTATGGAGGCCTGCTTGGGACAAACTGCACATGCACACACATTACTTGCAAAGTCAACTTGGTGCCTTTTTTCCCCACTCTCAGATCGCTTTGCAAGCAGCATGCACACATGCAAGCAGTCCCTAGTGTGCTTCTATAGGAAAGAAGAACTGATGAAGCAATAGACCCAATGTTGAATTAATAGAACTTGTCTTTAATTTGGAAGTGTTGAAAGAGTGAATCAGCAGATAATGGAGCATCAAAAGGTGGGGGCTTCCTGTATAGTGATCCCTTCCTTGTCCTCCTGACAGAAACAATATTCATCTTCACTAGTCCCTGGATTGTAGAGAAGAAAAAGAAACATTATCTGGTGACCTGAATAGTCAAAAACTCAGAAGTTTTCTCAGGGGGCTATAATTGTTCTGCCTGGGCTTTCTCTCAAAGAACTATTGGTGAGGTGGTGGTCCTTTCACCCTCCAGATATTGATGAACTATTATTCTCATTATCCCTAACCATGAGATGGGCAGTCAGGGAAGAACAGAAAGATAAGTCTAATGAATCTTTCTGTTCACAAATTCCTCATCCTCAGTCTACGAGCTGCTTGGTTGTGGAGCTTTCACATTAAAGTCTGTTAACAAGCCACCTTGAAACACCTGTTGACTGAAACAGCATGTTTGGGTGGGAGGCAGAGTAAATCTTAAAAATAAACCAGCGACCTGAGCAGTAGTGTGAAAGGTCAACAGGGCAATATTAAAATCTGTTTAGTTAATCTTGTTAATCCCACGGTGGTTTCTGCCACCAGGTGAGAGTAGGCTCTATTGGGAAAAGAAAAGAGGAAAGAAAGCCCTGTTAGTCTCAAAAGTTTCAATTTTCCTCTGTGTCAGTCTTCAAGCAGTTTCTTATATGCCTGCCAGATCCTCCCTAACATTGCTGTCAGGGCTCTCTTTTATGTGGATGCCTGTTTGAATTCTTTAAAGAAATTACAGTCTGTTAGAGCTTGCTTCTTTGCCATAGGTTTCTTTTGTGTATGTTGAACTGTGATCAAATTTGTCAATGACTTCAATAGGCAAGAAGAGAGAAACAAAAAACCAGCAGCAGTGGGAACGAGACAAAGATGGGAGCTGCTACAGGCGGTGGCTGGGAGGGCTGCATTACAATATTTGAAGTCTTGTGCTCAGTAACTTGAAATAAACAAAATGGATGTGTATTATGGAAGAGAAAAGAGAACATAGTGAAAAAGAGCCATGTCATTGCCACTAAAATAAACTGTATCCTAAAGGCCTTTTAGTTATGCTAGGGAAGGTCGAGGTTTTGCAACTGGAGAGGTTAGAATGAATCTCTCTACGTATATGTGAGGGGCTCAAAAGAGCTATCCAGGGTGCTGAAATAGAGATGTGATACTTTGCTAATCCACAAAGGAAGCAATAAATAATTTCAGCAGTTTTCTTTTTGTGCTAAGAAAGATTCTTTTTAAAGACTCTTTGCAGATTGGGACTTATCCTGTACAAAAAAAATGCATGCTTGTTTTGTGCAAAAACAGCATTTTCTTCACCAAAACAGGCTGCAACTTCTGTTCAGAACAGAATGCACAGAAGAATGTGTTTTATTCCCAGTTCCAAAAGTGCAGGCACTGCAGAAGACAAAAACAGGAAAAGTTCAGACTATGCAGAAAAAATGCTGTTTTCTCTGTGGAAAATAAATCTGCGAATTGTGCATAGAATAATCTCCTAATTGTGAAGATTCTCATCCAGTCAGGATGCTTCTTGCCAGGGTTTTTCAATACTTGATAAACACATTTTCAACCATTTTTTGAAAATTTTCCCCATCCCTGTACTGAACTTATTTTGATGACAAGGTTTAACTTGAATAGCTTCATTAACTTCTGAACTATAAACCAGAGCAGGTTCCCTGAACTTCTCACAGGAAAGCCACTAGGGGCCTGTGTGTATGTGCATATGTGTGCATGTGTGCATGTGCACATGTGCATATGTATGTGTGAAGGCATGGGAGGATTCTTTTGCTATGTTGTGACAGGGATTTGGGGGTTATCTCTCATTTCTTTAAACCTATAACTATATTTAGTTCAGCAAAAATTGATGTTTTGGATATATTAGACACCTTGTTACCTTTTAAAGAAAGAAAATGTCTCCTTCAATTAAATGCTGACATATAATCCAGATAATGCTTCCTTGTGCCATATGAAGTAGGCATATTCACTTGCTACCCTGTTCCAGTTGGATGCATTACAAAATATTAATTGGCATTTGTAGACCTATATGTTGTTTTAAATTGTGTGTGTGTGTGTGCCTTCAAGTCATTTCCAACTTTTGGTCTAAGGTGAACCTGTTACAAAGTTTTCTTGGCAAGATTTGTTCAGTGAGGTTTGCCTTTGCCTTTATCTAAGGCTGAGAGAGTGTGACTTGAGCAAGGTCACCCAGTGGGTTTCCATGGCTGAGCAGGGATTTAAGCCCTGGTCTTCAGACTCATTGTCTAGTGCTCCAACCACTGCACTTGCAAAAATCAATATCCCAGCAAACAAGAATTAAATTGATCATGACACAGCTGGATCCTGCATGCTCTTATTGTTGCTAAAAGGTTGGAAATATAAATGTTCACCGTTTATTGTTCCATGGCTAGATCTTAAAAGTTTAGCCATGCATAAGTGTGCATTTTACAGATGTCAGCTTCAGGAAAATGTGTATTTGGAAGCACAGTCACCTAATGAATGTAGCTAGCACACTTTTGCATCCTAACCTCCTCCTCCTCCTCTCTTTATTTTTTTTTCCTTTCTGTCTGATTATATTTCTCACCTCATTGAAGAAACAGATGGTGAACCTCCAGAAGTTGCTATCCTATGATCCCCATAATATGTGACAACTGACCATGCTGACTGGGGATTCAGGAAGCTAAAATCTAACAATATCTAGGAATGCAAGAATCACAGAATCATAAAATCATAGAATTCTAGGTCATTCCCACACTACATTGTTACAGTGCTATTTTTCCACTTTCAACATCCTATGGAATCCTGGGCTTTGCAGTTTAGGGAGGAGCATTTAGAATTCCCAGTCAGAGAGTTCGTCGGCCTCAGTAAACTACAAACCCCAGAATTCCACAAGACGTTTAAAGTGGAATAATAGCACTATAACTGTGTAGTGCAGAAATGGCCCTAGATTCTAACTTCCTGTTATTAATGAATACATAGTTGAAGTACTCTTGAGTACCCATCCCACTTTTGCTTAAAGATGGAGACTGCACTACTTTCTGAGGAAGCCCATTCCATTCTCAAACAATTTGCATCCATTGGCTCATGTTCTACTCTTTGGACCAGAGACTGGAACAGAAGAAAACAAGTTTACTTCATCTTCTCCACAACAACTCTTCAGATATTTAAAGATAGCCACCATTTTACCTCACAGTCTTCTCTTCTCAAAGGTAACCATACCCTGCTCCCTAAGTCATTCCTTATAAGACTTGAGGAAGTCTTCTTCCTCTGAATACATTCTAACTTGTCACTATCTTTCCTGAACCCTGATGCCCAGAATGAAATATAGTATTCCAGGTGATGTCTCACCAAAGCAGAAACCAATGGCACTACTAATTCTCTCAGTCTGGACACCATATTCCTGCTGATGCCCCCCAGAACTGCATTGGCATTTTTTTTTTACTGTGAACCTCACTGCTCTAACTACAATCACCATCTTAACAGTCAAAACTAGGTTCTTATTTCTCTACTGCATCCAAATGGCAAACAGCTCTTTCTGTAAACCTGAAGAAATTGAAGGTGCCTAGGCTAATAGTTTGATTCCCTGGTTCAGCTAGTCTTGTCTTGTGATTCTGCCAAGAAATTCCTGCAAATGAGGCCCTTTAGTCAGACTTAATAATAATAATTTTTTTTTTAATTTTGTGACCCACCTCTTCACAAAGCTCGAGGTGGGATACAACAATGGTTAAAATACAATTAAAACATGGCTTGGGAAGTTCTTTTGAACAAGAGTACATGGGAGTTAAGGTTAAGAGATGAAGCGTATCAATACAGTACAATTATTAAATGACCTTGTCCCAGTAACAGTCAGTTTTCAAAGGCCTGTTAAAACTAAACAAAATAAAACAAAAGTCTTAAGCCCTGGAATGTACCATGGAGAGACCCAGTCTAGCCTCTATGAAGGGACTTACAGATTGGGAATTAGAAACTGAGAAGTCCTTCTCTTGTGTTTCCACCAGACATCTTTGTGACAATGATGGAAAGACAGGTAGACCTTATCACTAGGCAAAGGAAGAAGGCCACCTCTGAAAGCAGACCTGCACTGTCATGAGAAGATAGCAAAATGCTGTGGGGTTTTTTATTTATTTTTTATTGCCAGGGGTAATGTGGAATGTTCTGCCTCAGGTGCCAAAATATCTTGGCACTTTAGGTACTCTCTATCTATCTATCTATCTATCTATCTATCTATCTATCTAGTCTACCTACCTATATGTCTATCTCACATCTATCTGCCTGTTTAATATTCTACCTTTCTCCTAAAATGGGAACCAAAGCCATGTGCAATGTAGAATTAAAACAAAATACTATTAGAACAATATTTGTGACATAAGTGTTTTAAAAAAACTAGCAATGGACAAATAATGACATTAAAATATTTTAAATAGTTTGAATACTATGTACTTTGTTGGGGGAAGGGGCCATGAACAACAACATATTTTGGTACAAGCCACTTTTTTTTTTCTCTCCCCATCTGCTGGCATGTTCTAGACATGTTCTTTGAAGTAGAAATGCAATTTGCATAAAGTGGATCTGCATGACTGATGCATATTGCATGCAGATTATCACCCCCAATCACACCTCATGTTCTGTATCCAAAATACAGACAGAGCTATAGATCTGAATCATTGCTACCAGTCTCAGGCAAATTGCCCTTGTTGTATAACATACCTCCCCAATCAAAAGTGTAACTAGCAGGAAAGATTAATGCAGATCTGAGCCACTGTTGTGCATCACATCTACAATTGGGTTAGCTGAACAACAGCTTGCACAATTAAGGTACTGTGTTTTCCCTGGGGACTTTCTGGGGATAATCAGAAACTTTCTGCTACTTCAAAGCACTTCTCTGTAACAACAGAAACATGGTAGCTGGTTCTAGAAATAAAAGTCAGAGACATTTACAACTCTCTTAGCCTAAAGAGCTGCTTTAGATTAAGCAGAAGGAAGGCAGAGAAGATATGAATTTTATCACCGAAATATGATCAACCAACTGGCTGAATCAAAACATCTCAGTAGACAAGTTTTCTGAGAAAATTTATGAGATCTACCCCAACTTTGTTTAAGAATATATATAAAGAATGTGTATGTAGGTGTGTATGTGTATGTATGTATGTGTGTGTGTGTGTGTGTGTGTGTGTGTTATATAACCAGTTTTGTGGCAATACCTCTCCACAATGCCCCAAAGCAAAGCAAAGCCACTGTGGAAGATGAAAAAATGTGGCCAGGCTATCTGCATAGCTTCTGGTGGTACAACCAAAGCAGAGGTCAAGAATAAGGGAAATCATAGAATCATAGAGCTAGATGGGACTGTAAGTGTCATCTAGTCCAACCGCCTGCTATGCAGGAATACATAGATAACGCATTCCTGAGAGAAGTCCAACCAAAATTTGTGTAAAGACCACCAAGAAACGGAGAATCCATCACCCTTTAAGCAGTCTGTTTCGGCTAGGGATGGGCCAACCAAATCCTTGAATCCTCAGCAAGGATTCGAGATTCACAAATCCAAATCCCTGTGCTAAAATAGGCAAACTGAATCTTTTGAATCCACCAACCAAATAATTGGAGACTGAGACGCCTGAAAACACAGGAGACCGGGACGCCTGAAAACCTGGGAGACCAGACATACAAGGGGAGGTGACAAGTAGGTGAGTTTTTCCCTTGGAGTAATAATGGCCTTTGCTAACAATTTCAGAAGTTACACCTGGCATTGTATTCTAATATATTTAAAATGAACATGTAATATTTAAGTTCAGACTATTTTCTGAGCTGAAAATCAATGGCATGTATAAATGTTGGGTCTGTGGCTCTGACGCCTATCAGAAGTAGTGGGCCAGAGGGCAAGGTCACACAATCTTATCCAGTGATTGCCACATGGAGGCCAGTGTACCTCCTTCCACAAGACCAGTGCCTGATTGTAAACCTATAGCTAGAAAAGCATGAGAAGTGAAATGTCTCTCATGGTTTCTCATGAGTCACATGACAAACCATATATGACGAACTTGATGGGAGGGGGTCTTGACAACAGAGCCTCCTTGGCAACTGAGAGTGTTTAAGCTGATTGGCTGATGAAATGGAACCTTGGATAGCCCAGGGGAGGGGCTGGTGGAAAGAGGAAAAATAACGGATTTTAACTGTCTGGGGTGTGATTGAAGAGGAGTGTGATTTGTGGTGTGTTTGGGGAAGGTTGAATATTTGAAGAGCTCTGTGGGAGAAAGGACTGAGAAATTGGGTGCATGAAAGATAGTGAGTGAAGAGAGAGAGAGAGAGAGAGAAAGAGAGAAGAATGCTGCGCTGTTTGTAAACACTGAGATGCAAAACAAATTTAAGCCACAGTGTTACAATAAATGTTTGAAGTTCTGTGTTCCTTAAAACAGTGTCACAGAGTCTCATTCTGAATCCTGGAATATACACGCTACCAATAATATTATCTTGACCTTAGTGCCAACAGTACCAGTTTTGACCTGGATTATCTCTGTGCTGTAGTATGTGGTCCTGTTAAACAGGCAGGAAAATGTGGGATTAATTCACAATTTCCTGCCTGTATTGAAAGGGCCTTCACGTCATTTTCAATCTGGGAGATCCTGAGGCAAAACTATGACAATTGTCCTGGCCACATTTCTTCAGAGGGAGGTTTGCCTTTGCCTAGACTTTTGCTAAGGCTGAAAGAGTGTGTCTTGCCCAAGATTATCCTTCTTTCCCTTGTTTTTTAAACTCTTTTTTAAAAAAAGGATTCAAGAGATTTGAGATTTGTGAGATTCGTGGATTTCTAGAATCTTCCAGGGACTTGGATCCAGATTTGGAAAATTCTGGATTTGTCCCATCCTTAGTTTCAGCTCTTACCATCAAGAAGTTCTTTGTAAGAAGAAAAGGCAGAATCTCTTTTCTTGGAATTGAATCCACTGATTCATGTCCTAGTTTTTGGAGCAACAAAAAATAAGGTTGCTCCATCTTCTACATGGCATTCCTTCAGATATTTAAGAAGAACAAACATCTTGGATGTATGTGGAGGGGGGGTAAGTGATACCATTGCTAATATCAAGCCAAATTCCTGAACAACTTTTGAAAAATATGGTGAAAAACTTTTTGAAATTTCTCCCTTATAGATAGGACTGAGAATTTAGAGAGGCCATTCATGATTAATTTTCTTACAACATCATAAAGCAGGGACTTGAACCATGCTATCTTCCATATTTCGTTGGACTGAAAGCTCTAGCTAATATAGCTAACAGTGAAGTGTACTTGGAGTTCCAGTCCAGAATGAGGTAATGTTGGACTTGGGTTCTAGGAGACCAGGGTTCAAATCCCCAATCAGCCTAGGAAACCCTCTGGGTAACCTTGGGCAAGTCACATGCTCTGATCCTCAGAGGACAGCAATGGTATCCCCCCAAACAAATCTTGCCAAGAAAAAACTGTAAGTTCACTTTAGGATTGCTATAAGATGGAAATGAAATTTGATAATGCATCAGTGGACATTAGATATAAAACAACCCTAGAATGAAGGCAAAGCTGAAAAATCAATGACCAAAATATTCTAGTAAGGACAGCAAGGCATCAAGTTTGGAAATCTTTGGTATAATACTGCTATTAAACCCTGCAGTCATTATAACAATGATTCCTCATAAGAATAAGTGGAAGCTTCACTGTGTGAGGCATTTAAAAGTACCCATTTAAAAATGAATCAGCACGGAAGACACTTGACAGGAAGAGTTGCACTGTGGCTAAGACACACACACACACACACAAGAAGCAAATCTTGTCAGATCAAATGTATCTTCTCCACCTCTAATTTCTGTAGCAGTCTCAGAATAAAAGGGGAAGAGGTTTTAGGCTAGCAGATACACAGAGATAAAAGTGAACTAATGTGGCAATACCATATCAGATACCATAAGCCTTTGAAGACATACTAACAGGCAGAGCTTTTATTTATGGACCCAGCATGCACTAGGCTTTGTTTCAAGACTTGAGATTAAGCTTGGAAGACCAAAAAGGAAGTCTTCAACAATCCATCCAAGTGTGGTCTAAACTAGGGATGGGCCAGCCGAATCCTCGAATCCTGAGTAAGGATGTGAGGTTTCCGAATCCAAACCCCTGCGCAAAATAGGCAAACTTAATCTTTCAAATCTGCCAACTAAATAGATTGTTGGAGACTGGGATGCCTGAGCACCTGGGATACCATACATACAAGGGAAGATAATAAGTAGGTGAGGTTTTCCCTTGGAGTAATAATGGCCTTTGCTAACAATTTCACAAATTACACCTGGGCTTGTATTCTAAGATATTTAAACTGAATATTTCATATTTAAGTTCAGTACTTGACTGGAAGCTACAGGCTTGAGATTTCAAGGACAGCTGAAACATTCCTTGTGGAGCTCTCTTGCAAACTTCTTTCACACACAATTCTGGGCTTTGGAGTTTTACAAGGGGCCACAGCCTTCTCTGACAAAGTGTATTGGTGCATCATCAAACTACAAACTTCACAATGCCAGAAGGAGCTATGCAAAGAAAAGTCAGTTTTGACATGGATTATCTCTATACTGTATTATGTGGCCCTGTTTACACAGGCAGGAAAACGTAGCATTAATCCATATTCTCCTGCCTGTGTAGAAAGAGCCTTCATGCCATTTTCAATCTGGGGAGATCCTGAGGCAAAACTATGACAATTGTCCTGGACAGATTTCTTTAGAGGGAGGTTTGCCTTTGTCTAGGCTTTTGCTAAAACTGAGAGTGTCTTGCCCAAGATTATCCCTCTTTCTCTTGCTTTTTAAACTCTTTTTTAAAAAAAGGATTTGAAAGATTCGAGATTCATGAGATTCATGGATTCCCAGAACCATCCAGGGATTCAGATCAGGATTTGGATTCAGAAAATTTTGAATTTGTCCCATCCCTAGTCTAAACAAAAGACTGCATGATTTAGCAGAGTCACTATTAACACACATTATCAAGGGTGATTCTTTTCCTATTTGAAGATATCTCAGCCCCAGCCCCACTGTAGACATTAAAGATATGGCAAAGCATTGCATATCCAAAGTTTCCTTTCCATTATTATACCCATTCAATCTTACGCTGATTCTGACTGACTGTAGAACAGTGGCTCTCAACCTTCATCATGCCGCAACCCTTTAATACAGTTCCTCATGTTGTGGTGACCCCGAACCATAAAATTATTTTCGTTGCTACTTCATAACTGTAATTTTGCTACTGTTATGAATCATAATGTAAATATCTGATATGCAGGATGTATTTTCATTTTTACAAATTGAACATAATTAAAGCATAGTGATTAATCACAAAAACAATATGTAATTATATATTGTGAAATATTTATCTCTAATTACAAATAAATGAAAATTTGTCTTGAAGCATGGTGTAACATGGGTAACAGTCTTAATATAACAACAGTAAACTACATTGCTACATTTTGCGACACTATGCGTAAAAAGCCAACATCAGTGCGAAGGTTGAGATTGCTTCTTTCTCACCAGATCAGAAATTCTCAGGGCAGTCTTTGCAAGAGCACAACGAAGATCATCTTCCACAACAAGTCTACTTCTGTATTTAGACTTGACAACCAACAAGCTGGAAGACCCTGTTTCACAAAGATATGTTGTTGGAAATGGAAGAAGAAGGTGTGTGCAGTAGTTGTCCTTTCAAGAGGTTTGCAAAAAAGAAACCCATCTTTAAAGTCGCCATCATCAATATACCTCACGTAAACCAGTAACTGTGAACAGTTTGCAATGTCTGTAGATTCATCAAGCTGGATACTAAATACTGGAAGTGGAGCAGACAACACTGTTTTTCTTTCTGCTTAATGAGAGCAGATAAAGTTCAAGTTTGCAACCTTTGTCCTGTACTCTTTGCCATCATCATCCAATTCCAAATATCTTGGTCCTGACTGTTTTAACTTAAAGCACAATACTCTCCATGTCTACTAAAATGTAAATCCTACTGCATTCTATGGGCCTTACTGAGAGGAAACAGGTGGTTGTTTCAAACCCACCAGTGCAAAACCTAAAGAGGTCAAGACCACCCCAAGGAGGGCACACTTTCTTTTGAAACACCCTCACACCTGCCTTCCCCTGCCCCCCACCAGAAGACCACCTAACAACCGTGACATCCTGTGCCCGGGGTTCCCCAGCTGGGCAGGGCGGGTGGGGGGCCATTCTGGTGGTTACCTGTGCACGGCCGCTTCACCTGTTGCCTGGCCACCGCCATCCAGAAAGGGCCCGGGCTCTTCTTCCGTGATCTCACGCACCAGCACCAGCGTCTTCTCCTGATTGCGGGTAAACTCCCCCAGCCCGCCTCCGCTGGGCCCCTCCTCCAGGGACTCCACATAGAAGACAGTGCATGGGGCCGGCAGGTGGTGGTATTGCTGCTCGGTCAGTCCCTGGAGCTGGGTGGCAGGCAGCAGAGTCCCGTTGAGGGGTGACAAAGAGGCAGCGCAGGGCCACGGGAAGGAGGAGGAGGAATAGGACGATGACAACGAAGAGGAAGAAGAAGAGGAGGAGGAGGAGGAGGTTTTCTTCCAGAAAGCACCGCTGCCTCTTTCCTGGCTCTTCAGCAGGCGGCTCTGGCTCAGCCCCCAGTGCTCGAAGCTACTGTCCTGTTGCAAAACAGCCACCCGCTGAAGCTGCCGGGTGACTGAAGAGTTTCCAGAAGAGGCGCAAAATGTGCTTCACATCAAAATCCTTCCGGCCCGAGTTCGACATGCTGCCATTGCTGCCGAGGAGGAGGAAGAGGAGGTGTGTGGTTCAGGCAAATAGCACAGGCATGGCTCTGGAGCCAGGCGCCCCTCGCTCTCTCGCTTTCTCACTGGCTCTGTGCATGCATGGCTGGAAGGAGGATGGCTCCAAGGCGCTTCCTGCGCCTCTGGGAGGAGGAAGGTTCCAGGGAAAAGGAAAGAGTGGAAAAGGAGGAGAGAGGAGTTTGGTTCCTAAGACCATTGGAAATATGTTTTTTCCGATGGTCTTAGGCGACCCCTGTAAAGGGTTGTTCGACCCCCAAAGGGGTCGCGACCCACAGGTTGAGAACCACTGCGGTAGAAGAAAGGCAGATATTAGCACATTTTGTCCTGATGTTAACAGCCTGAAAAAAAGTGGCCGGACACCAGCAATCCAAGCTGATGCTTAAAGGAGAGAAGCAGACCTTTATAATACACTGATGCTCTGAAATGAAGAAGAGACATTGGACATTGTGACCTAGTAGTGATTCCGCCAACTTAAAAAGAACATTATGATGTCATGGTGATGCCACCTAACTAAAAGAGAGAAAGACTGGGTGACCTTGTGCTGATGTCTTTTGCTTGAAGGAGAGAGACTGCCCATTGCGACTTAGAGTGATGACACCTGCTTGAGAGAAAGAGACTGGGTAACCCCTTGCTGTTGTGGTCTGCTTGAGGGAAAGTGGATGACCATTTTGACCTAGCTCTCATTCCATCTGCTTGAAGCAGAGACACTGGGATTTACAATCCTGTGTTGATATTGCATGCTTATTGAAAGAGTAGTCATTTTGATTCCATACTGGTGCTGTCTACCTGAAGGAAAGAGGCGCGCCATTGTGACCTTGTGATGATATTATCTGCCTGAAAATTATGGGTTGGCCCCTGAAGCACCACACTGCCTGCTTCAAGGAAAAAATCTGGCTGTTGGGACATTGTGACGATGCTGTCTTCTTGAGAAAAGAAACATACCATTGTGAACTTACGCGGATGCTGCCTACCAAAAGACAGACTGAACTATTCTGTCTATATGCCAGAGTATCTCCAGTCTCTAAGCCAACAAAGGAGTATTATTCAGAGAAATGGTAGCCCTAACTACTAGTGATGTTAACAGAGGACATGTGGAGGGTAACCTGGCTTTAAATAGTCTTCTCTCCTGGTCTCTGTCATTTGATGCATCCCAGCATGCCCCATCGGGTGCAAAGTATGATGGTCTCTTCCAGGGAGGGCACCAAAACAGTTCCCTCCCCCTCAGTGCCAGAGCCGTGAGGGTCCAGTTGTGCATTCCTTGGGCAAAGTAAGGCTGTGGCATTAATCAATATATCCTGGTCAACACAGCCTTAAGCTGAAAGAGGTGGGGCAGTTGTGGACCAAATTAAAGTAATTTGATGAGACTAATTTCTTAGAGATTTTTTTTTTAATCAAAGAACAACATGGTCCCAGTTTGAAATCAACATTTGTTTTTAGAGAGAAGTATGAGGTTTCTCAGATAGTGATGGCGGATCTGTGAAGCTCAGCAGTGTGATAAGAGAAAATTGTGTTTGGTCTCTTATCTTCTGCTTTTAAAAAAAAACTGGTTAAGGAAATATAGTTCCAGGTGAAGCTCCAGTGCCTAAGATAGGACTCTTCAGAATATGCTGAATGAATAGAAAAGCAGCAGGATCAGCTTGCAGTTGCCACATGCTGCTCTGCCCATGTGATCTAACTCTGACCTAGAGATGAGGGCAGCACAAGCAATAAGAAGGTAGTTCACACACTGTGTGATCTTCAGTCCCATGTTGCCCTGCTGGGACTCCAGGCTAGGGTACCAATTAGAGAAGATTTCTGAAAACCTGAGTTGAAGATCCCCTGTCTCTTTCTGCTTTAGGGTTTTATAATAAAATACCAGGAGGACAGTTGGAAACTGAATATAAGAAGGCCTCCCAAAGGAAAATTTCACCAGCCAGATACTGAAAAGAAATAAGGAAGAAAAATGCTAAGGCTGTGCACAACCTCACTGAGAAGAGATTTACCAATTGTATAGAACTCTTAGTTTCCCTTGAAAATTCCACAAATATTTTGCCTGTGTGGAAGCTTCCAACTTCTCCTTAAATTTGACTTCAGGCCATCCCTGTCCTCAAAATTATTAAGTTTTCAATATCACTTGAAATTCTTGCTGTTGTTCCACCTGCTGTTGGTTTTCTAACCTATGAAGAGGTATTCTGGACCTCCACTTTCTAACTTTTGGAGGAGTATTTTGGGCCTAAGACATCCAGCTGAGTGGCCAAAAGCCCCAGACTGCAATGGATTGAGGAACTTGTAGCCCAAAACAGCTCTAGATCCAAAGATTCCTTGCCCATTTCCTAAAGGTAAGTGAAATCTTTCATTAGAAGACATTTGCTAGCAAGGTATAAGTGTACAAATTCTCCCAGGGAAACTTTGCTGAGCTTACAAAAGGCTTTCCATCAAATTTGTTCTAAATCAGGTCTTTGGTGCTCAGTTGTTGTGACCTGTCAAGTTGGTTGCTGCATCATCTGCCATAATTGCTTGTTGTTTGACAAGTTCTAAAGAATCTCCTTGTTTTTATAGTTTTGGGCAAGAGTCAAGACTAGTATCAATCAATAAGTGTAAAGTTCCACAAACAGCCTTATGCTTTTCAAAAATCCCTCCACCTTTTTGATTAATTTGGAGGCATTTAAGGAAATACATGTATAAGATTTCTGCATTTTTTAAAAAAATCCAGTTGTTTATGTTCATCTTCCACCAAAGATATGAAAATCTCCCAAACTCATTATTGTTACATTTCTCCAGGTACACCTATATTTACTTGTTACCCTGATTTCTGGAGTCTCTTGGGGGATACCTCCATGTGCTCCAATTAATGGGGAATAAAAACTAGCCAGAGCACAAACAATAGAAATATGAGAGGCAGGGCAACCTAGTGAGGTCTTTCAACCCAATTTACTGGTCAGGCCAAGCCAAAAATCACACCAAATTGCTAAATGAATGATTTTATTTAAAAATAAAGACCTGTGCACGTTCACACTTATGCACTCACTCACACAAGAGCTATTTAGAAATAAAAGAGAGGAAATTGGATAGGGGGTTTTGGAGGGGTGTTGCTGGGGTATACTGCACCTGGTCTTGAAGTCCAGAGGTCCGGGACAGTGGCAGAGAGGGAGAGATGAGGCTCAGCATGTGGAGAGCTGAGGGGATAGCCAGACAGAGTGATGGCAAGTTGAGAGCGATCCGGAGTGATCCGAGGAAACACTCAAAAACCGGGTCTATTTATGGGGGAAAAGGTACCTGAAGGGCTAATCCTATCCCGGAGAGAACAATCGGTGGAGGAGCTAAAACAAAGCTCCAAACTGTTCATGTCCTTTGCATGATTGGGAGAACAAAGCTCCAATATGTCAAAGTTCCTTGCATGATGGGATTTTGCCACGGTTGTCAAAGGCCACAGTGGTATGCAAATCGTCCTCGCTTGATGGGCTGTTTGTTAGAAGCACTAATCCCTTCAAGCAGGCTTCTTGGGGCTGAGGATCCTTTTTGTATTCTAAGTTTATACCTGGCTGGAGGTCTCCTGGGGCTATGTGGCTGTAAATATACTGGCCTGACTGGGATTTTCCTGATTTCAGCCGTTCGACCATGCCTGCCTATGTGCTCATTCGGGGGCCCTCTCAAGCACATGAAGATAATTTTTAATTTTTAATTGTAGATCCTGGGATAGGGTGATCTACTGCAGTAACATACTTCCTGTGCTTGTTTCATATCTGTTTGGTTCTCAGACTTCTTCTTTCCGTGAAGAATTGTGTGTGTGTGTTTGTCCATACTTTTCCTAATAAACATACTGTTTTATATATAATCTAATCTATCTATCTATCTATCTATCTATCTATCTATCTATCTCTATATCTAATATGCATTTTATCATATTTTCAGCATTGAGAAAAGTGTGTTTGTGTACCTTTTTTTCCCCAAGAGAAACATTTTAAGTTGTACAAACCTATTTGCATATAATTCAAAGAGGAAATGAGGCATCTGAAGAGAATTTGACAGTTTCCTCCCAATGACAAGGAGCAGAAGCTTTCAATGATAGAAACAAAAGAAAAGAGTCTCTTCAGTGGTTGCACCAATACTGAAATCCTTTCCCTGGAGGTCACGCTGGCAAATTCATTGACTGTTTCATCTTATGGCAGACTTTCCAGTTCAGACGGCATTCTCATCTGTTTGTATCTGTTTTTATTACTCTCTTTTGGAATTTCATTGTATGTCACAATATATTTCAACTCATCTGAGTTGCTCTGAGTAGAGTACAAATCAACAAAAGAGCGGCACAAATTTTTGTATCAGTCAATAAGCAATAATACAGATTTTTTTCATTTAAAAAGTTTGTGTACATTTATTTCCATCTCTGAATTCCACATGGTAATGGGGCTGCAAAATCCAGCTTTATTCATCCTCAGTAGTACTATCACAGAGCCATGGCTGATTGGCTATCTTGATGCATGATATCAGTGCATTCACTTGGTGAGCATAGCTTCAACTCTGACAATAAGAGCTTTTTTCAGGGGAAAAAAATATAATTTCAGAGCAGCACAAGAAGAGAATCATGACAATTGCACAGCAAGAAAAAAGTAAAAGGAAATTATAATGGTATTGCAATGTTCACATGAAGACAGATTACATGGAAATTTGGCATAGCACTCAGAAAAAAGAGACCAGTCAAGGTCTCAGCTTGGAGAAAAGAAGATTCAGAGGTGGCATGATAGCCATCTTTAAATATCTGAAGAGATGTCTGGTAGAAGAACAAGGGCAGCAAGACTTTCTGTTCTATATAAGTGTCCTGAGGCAGCCCTGACACAGATCTTCGCTGCATAATTCTAATTGCATGTATCCCTTGTGTCATAGAGTTTATGATGCAGGACAATGGACTGATGTCAGCAGTGGGTAACATCACTTTATTCCATTGCCAGGTTACCCATGCTTTTAGGCAACCTGATGAAGTCTTGTCTCTGTTTACTACCTTCATCAGCCAACTGCTTCTATTGCTCATCACTATTTGGTCCAGAAAGGTTTAGAGTGAGAATGATTATTATTCATCTGATCTGTGGCTAAGAAAGTGACACCATAGGTGTTACCCCAAAATGTGGGTGACTGAGGGATCCACCCACAATGCCAGTACCTCCGTGAAAAGGTGGGGAATTTTTAGCTCAAAGAGGAAGCCTACAAGAGGGGGGTAACCTAGTGAGATCTTTTACACCAATGTTTATCAGTACTTCTGCAAGAAAGAACCAGCCAGAGATCAAGAGTAGACTTAATTATGTTTTATTGGGCAATTAATCACTCACACAATATCCAGCCACACAATCACACATGGCTAACAGAAGTAAAAGGGACAAAAGTTTTGGATAGCAAGATTTCAGAGCATAGTGAGTGATATTTACTGATCTAAATTAGCAGCAAAGAAGCAGTGATGTGTCTTAGACTCATTACTAAGGACAGTACACTATCAAGAATTGGAGGAGCAGAATGGTGACCAGCAATCGGTGTATTGCAAATTGACTTACCAAAACTAGGGGTTTATATACCTACTTTTTGCCTGGAGGGCGAAGATGTGAATGGATCTCCAGCTGAGTGAACAATGGAGTTCACAGAGTGGGAAATGAGGTCAGGAATGGGCTAATGGTCTTTGCATTGGGTGACAAAGGGCTCGGTGCTTGTTGGACAGGTTTTGGGAGAAAGGAAAGGTTTACTTGGTCAGAGGAAAAGGAGTTAAGACAATCAGCAGTTTTGTGGGAATCTGCCAGATGCTATTGTCTAAAAGGTTGAGTCGTTAAGGCTAGGTGCAAGCCTATTATCTCTGGAGTTTCCTGGTGATTTCCTGACTATGACCTGGCTATGTCTAGAGGATTTTTCTGACCTAATTCACAATGCATGTGTTTGGCCAGTTTTTTCCTTTTGTCCAGCTCGGTCATACAGCCATAACGGAGCACATTTTCAGCCACAACAGGGCTCATTTTATATCAATGCCAATTAATATATCTTGCCAATTAAATCATATTTCACCAATTAAACCATATCAAGGTGTGGTTGCGTATGGTCTGGTAACTGAGGTGTGATTATTGCCAAGGAATTCTGAGCTTCATAAATATGTGAACTGTGTCATAATCTTAGTCAAGAACTCAGTTCAAAATGTTGTATTTTCAATATTTAGTTTTATGTTTGTTGGGTGAATGACTCAGAAATTCTGCAGATTCAAAAATACCAACTCTGCATGATTTTTTTTAAAGGTTATTTTTCTTCTTGTTTTCTTCTTGTTTTCTGCTGCTGCAAAAAATAGGATATGAACCAATGGATTCGAATTGCAACAAAGAGATTCCACCAATATATTATTTTTTTAAAAAAATCCAGATGGTAATAACTCTTCACTTGTGGAATGGACCACACTTGAAGGACAGTAGAATTTCCTCCATTGGAGGCCTTTAAGCAAAAGTTGAATAGTCATCTCTCAGGAGTGCTTTGTGTGTGTGTTACTACATAGAATGAGGTTGGATTAAACAGCTCTTAGGGATTCATTACAACTCGATGATTCTTTTCTAAGGTGGCTTGCCATATAATGCTTGTATACTGCATTTGGCTTGGTGTACAAACCTTATGGCCTGCTGTAGATGGCTCATCTGAGCAGGATCTCTAAATTAGCATCCAAGTTTTCCATTGGCAATGGAAATTTAGGCAAAATGTCTTTGTGGGATGGAGGGAAGAATTCATGGTTGGCAAGGAAAATCCCTCTGATGTACATGGGCACATAATAGGAAGCATAGGCTGAACAGAATTCAAAAGCCCACAGCTGTATTTCCTCCAAAAGAAGACGGGGAAAAAAGCTGTATTTAGTTATAGAGGATTTTTCCCCCTCTGGAGGAAAGTCTCACAGATGGTGCCTCACAAACATTCCGCTCCAATCACAAGAGTAATTGAGAACAATTTGTTTCCACTTACTAAATTCTCCTATACAGGCGAAGCAAATAGCAAAACGTTTTTCGTCATTGCTAAATAATAGAGAAAGCAAATTAAACATATATAGCAGATGCTGCCATCCTGTTTTGTAACTGGTGTGTGTGCACATGTGAGTGTGTGTTCTTCTCCTGTCAGTCTCCATTATCCACAGGTCACAGATGTAAACTTCACAAAGAAGGAGTACTTTCTAAGGCTGGATGGCTTGGGTTGATTTATTTACTTACCACACTTCTCTGCAGCATTTCCTGGTGTTAATCTGGTCAGTTAGAAAACCATGTCAAGCTTCAATCACAAGTCTATTTTTTTCTATTAAAAAAAATACTTTAATACCACCTTGTGAGGCAAAGCCTCATCTATCTGAAAAGATATATAGATTATTGACTGATGGATGGATGGATGGATAGATAGATAGATAGATAGATAGATAGATAGATAGATAGATAGATTGATAGATATAAGGTGACAGATAGTTAAACGCCCACACTCAACTCCCATAAGAATACCGGAACTAAAATTCCTGTCACACAACTTTATGAAGGACTACAGAGGGTAATAGACTGATTTGGGCTTGCTGGGGGATGGCCCATGGAAATCTGAGAAGGCTCCTATACAATTTGCCTACCCTCAGCCTATATTCTGTTAAAGGCTTTCTGTAATAAAAGTGGGAAGAATCACTTGTGTAGGGCTGGGGGGGGATCGAGGAGACAGTGTGCCCTGAGCAGCATTTTTCGGGGGTGCCACTGGTCCTTGCCTGCCCTCCTGTGTGCCATTGCCCCTCCCCTGTGCCCTGTAGCCCTGCCCATGTGTGCTGTCATCCCACCCACGTGTGCTGTAGTCACACACACATGTGCCATAGCCCCTCCCTGTGCACTGTAGCCCCTCCCACACATGCCAAAGCTCTGCCCACACATGCTGTAGCTCTGCCCATATGTGCCGTAACCCTGCTCCCAGGCCTATGCCTATGCCCCTATCTCGCTCATGCCAAGCTATGCCACTGGGAATAATTCAATCTACAGTCTTAGAGTATGGCCTTACACAATAAAGGGGCCTTTTAGAAAACAGGGATGTAATTCTTCACTAGTCTTCTCCTCAAAAGAAATAATGAGTAATATTAGCATCTCACCCCCCAGAAGAAGGTCAAAACACACAGTTTTTGAAATCCTCTTACAATTCTGGACATAATCTGCACAAAATTTGGAAATTGTATTTTTGATGAGAAAACAGCATTTTCTGCACAGAGATATAATCTTCTGCGCAGAAAAATGCTATTTCCTGTGCAGGGAATTCTGCTTTTGCTTAAAACAACCACATGATATTTTGCATTGAATAGATCCTCAAATGCAATAGTTTCTTCAGAGGGTATAGCACTCTCCACGTAGAAAATAATATTCTTGTGTGGAATGATTTTTTTTCCTGTGGAAAACTCCATGCCCACCTCTTCTGTAAATAAGTCTCTAAGTCTCTAACTGAAAATGTTCTCCTTGGTCCAGGTTTGCTCTTCTCAGTACTTCTTTATGCTGAAGAAACTTCTTTGACTATTTTCTGAATACTGTTGAATATTGTTTCCATCCCTAGCAGAAAAGTCTCTATCTGTTGTAACCACTAACAGATCTTACTGAAAAGCACACGGCCTAGGCCTCTGTTACCCTAAGAAGTGGGGGACATTGGGGTCCACACACAATGTCAGCATTTCCTTAGAATTTGGGGAAATTATAGCTCAAAGGAGGTGTGCAAGAGGAGGGTAACAGAAGGATCTTTTCAGCTATGTATTCCAAAACTAACTATAGAGAGGACTCAAGTTAAAGTTAAACAAAGTCTTTTGTTTGAATTGACAAACATATGAGAAATCAGAAACTCTTAAGAACCATACGAGGCTATCAGAAAGTGAGGCAAGAAAGGTTGAATAAAGAGAGATTAAGGATGGAAAGGAGTGAAAGTTACCAGTCTTGAAGAAAGATGTCATACTGAAGGGGCTCAAACAGCATTTAAGGATAGCACAGAGGAACAGCAGTCTGGAGCACACTACACACAATGTACTACAATGGGATGGGGTCAAAACTAGAAGGTTTTATAGCCTATTTCATGCCCTGAAGAGGTGCATTGACAAAGCCATAATGGCTTTCCCACAGGTCTGACTGTGTAACTCCACAGTGACAAAACACAGATGAGAGTCATGACAATCTCTTAATGTTTGGTCAGGTAGGGTGTATAGGGAAGAGGGAAGATCTCTTGCTCGCCAATCTGGGCAGTTCACCTTTCATTGTATTCAAAAATGCCAAGAGCCTATTGTTACAGCAAGAGAGGAAAGAGGAAACAATTAAGTCTACAATGACTACATGGGCTCGAAACCTAGGACATTCAATTCAGTTGGAGTTTTGGGAACAGAGCTGGAAAAGAACACAGAAATTTACAGCTGCCCAAAATTTAAAAGAAAATTATTATAAGATGTTTCATAGATGGTACATGACTCCAGAAAAACTTATGAGATTTTATAAAACAGGAACAGGGCAGTTTTGGAAATGTCAAAAGGAGGTTTCATATGTGGTGGTCATGCCCCAAAGCTAAGAAATATTGGGGAGAAATTCATAATAAGATTTGTTCAGTATTGAAGGTACAATTTGAAAAAACACCAGAAATGTATTTCTTGAATATGACACATATGATTGATGTTACTGTTCAAAAGAAATATTGGCGGATAATATTGTACATGATTACGACAGCTAGAATTGAGTTTGCAAGACTTTGGAAAGTGCAGCAAATTCCTACAATTGATCAATGGTGGGCAACCTTTATGGAAAACAGAAATGCAAGTATAGTCTCTCAGAAATTAAAGGAGAAATCACATGAAGAGATAATTAAAGAATGACAAATAGTGTTGGGTAATTACTGGAGACTATCAGATGATAATGTGTAATGTTGAAGAATATAGACTGTATATTAAGAAGATGCAACTGGGTGAATAGATGGACATTATGTTATAATATACTGTGTCTGATATATTGCAGGATCTAGCATGTAATATTAGCATTTCATAGTGTGGTACATTAAACTTCAATATGTTGATTATCTGGAAAAAATATTGAAATCTAGTGAGGGATGGAAGATAAACAGAAACAATTCAATGATATGTACAATTATATATGTTTCTTTTATATTTTGGAACTTCAATAAAATTATTATTAAAAAAAAATGCCAAGAGCCTGAAATAGTGAAGGAAATAACACAAACCCATCAGCGTCGGGTTTTCTGCATAATCCTATCTGACCTTTCATGACCTTGAACATGACTCTGGCCAGCCATAACCCCAAACACATTCTCTGGTCAGTGTGACTCTATCATTTTCTCCAGTCATTAATACATCCAATTTATGAAAACTACGTATCTCATAGGAGGGGTGGTAGGATATGGTAATACCTCAGTGGCTGATCTTAGGATGCAAGCAGGTACTAATGCATGTGAAAAGTCCTTCAAATGACTTAGCCCCGAACTATTTGGCTCACAAACCAAATTGCTCACAATTGCAAATACTGGCTAAGGTCCATAGAAACTGCAGAGGAACAACCTCTTGGGGAAACATAAACTGTCCATTGTAGACCTAAAAGGTCAATTGTCAGTATTTATCAGCACAGCTAAACTATATAAAATGACCATTTGGCAAAACTTGTTAAGTATAAATAACTCTGAGGGTGGGTGGGGGATCAAATTTTTCATAAGTTTCAGAAATCAAATTGCTATTGAATTCTTCCCACATCCTTCCAGCTCAAATGAAGTGAACCATTTCTTTTCTTCTTTTCCACTTTTATTAAAAAAGAAAAAAATGTAATGAGACAAATCTGTTCATGCCACTTAAACAAGGTCACTCTTAGATTTTATAGATTTCAGCACAGAGCAATTCCAGGGAGTTCTATAAAGAACTCAAGCTTTAACATGCTAGTTTATTTTCCTGCTCTTTTCTTTAATTTAGTGTTGATTATGAGGCATAAAAACACAGTTCCAATTAAATTTACACCATACTTCAATTGTAGACAGGAGAAGCAATAATCTCTTCCAGAGACTGCAGTAGTCTTTGTACTGTATGTCTTTTTGCAACCAGATATCAGTAACAGACTGAGACACCATAAACAATTGATCACATCCTTTTGGGTAGGACAATTTTTCCTGCAAGAATGCCTAGTTCCATCTAGGAATTCCATTTTTAAAAAACATTCACACATGTTTTTATTTTAATATTTTTTACTAAAATGACAGGAATAAAAAATAGAGACAGTGGCTATAAACTCTTCTGGCTAGAAGAGTAGAGAATTCATTTGGTAAAACAGTCATCTGCATTAAAACCAAGTTTGTGAAGTATACTTCCTTTTAATTAAAAAAAAATTCAGTGTAATTAATTGAATGTGTACCTTTTGTTCTGAGAACATCCAAATGAAAACTGGATTAGATGTTGTGACTGAAAGAAGGAATGAAGAACTGAGACACAAGTTCTGAACTGAAAATGGAACACAGTTTATATTAACAGATAGGCTTTGCAAATCAATAGCTAAATAGTCTATTTACAATCAAGTTCATTCTGCAAGTGTGGTTAGCTACCTATGGATTTGATAGTGGCCAGTTGTCACTCATCTTATCTTACTAACACCTTGCTGATTCTGAGCAACAGAACCATCTAAAGGGTCACTCAGAGTCTTTCATACTCTCCAACTTTTCACAGGAGAAAACTAGGACACAAACAGGTGTACATCATCAGAGTATGATAAAAAGGGTCTGACTAGGAAACAAGATAATAAAGGTTATTAATTTGGAACAATCCATAAAAAACTATTTTCAGTAGAGAATCCTTAGAGATGATCTGCTGAATTTTAGAAAACACACAAAAAAAGAAACTCTCAAATCAGTAGATACAGTACTTTCCCTATGTATGTGCACACAGCATAATCTAATATATAAAAGTCAAAGTTTGTTTTCTGTGTCAGGCAAAGACTTCATATGATTAGTTGCCTAAAAAGATTCTATGGAATCCTGGGGTTTGCAGTTTAGGGAGAGGCCTTTAGAATTCTTGGCCAGATAGCTCTTGGGCTTGGCCAGTTGCTATGGAGAGGAGATCTAGCAGCAAGGAGGAGGGCAGTGTATTCCCTCAGAAACACAACCTGTGTATGTTAATAACTCTGAATACAGATTGGATTGGGGAATATGGGAAAAAGTTACAGATACTGGGCAAGACATTTTGGGGAACTGGAGACACAGAATCTCAAATCTTTCTAACAAGTATTACCTATGAGAAAATAAAATCCTTGGCAACTCCAGATATATTTGCTAGTTAACAATAAATCTAATATTGTATAATATAATCAAAATCCCTTTAAAAGACCTTGCCCAAAATTACAGCTTTCTCTTAGAGTCACAGTCATGCTATGAGCTCAGTGTTTACACCCACTCATCTCTTCCCTGGAGTAGGAGGTGGAGAGAAGAAAACAAATAAAACTAAGCCTAAAATAAAGCTTATTCAGATCTTGGAAACAAACCTATATACAGAGCTGAAGCTGGGGAGAAAAAAATATTTTGAAATTAGGAATGCTGCTCTGCAATATTGATTTTATTTTAGGGAAAAATAGAGTGGAATCTGAAATCTATTAACATGGAAGGGATCTGTGTGTCTGTGTGTGAAAGACTGAGAGAATGTCCTGGGCACAGATCTCTAAGTGCTACAGTTTAATGGAAAGGAAACCCCTCTTTGCTTACCTCCCTGCAAAAAAGAAAGCAGTTGAACTATTGAAGCAAACCTCGGAAGTACTGCCAAATCTCCTCCTTTTGCTGGGAAGGGAAAGAATCTGTCCTCTCTTTTCTGCAAGAGCAGAGAGGTAGGGTGCCTCCTACTGAGCTAAATAAGTACACAGTTATTAATCACATTTAAGCTTATGGCAACTGCAACTGATTGTTTAAAAGAAAGCAAGCAAGATGTGACTGTGGTGGACAGGGTATTTCAGAACAAATGAAGAAAACATGAATGCAGAGGTAAAATCATGACCATACCAGCTGATCCTTAGCTGTTGTTGGTTGTACTCTTCTCAACCTTCACATCCAGGTAATTAGCTTAAGAGGAAGGTCTTAAATCATGTTACTTATATTAGCCCTGGGTAGGTGAGGTGGACTGGTCCAAATGGTTTCCATTTTCATCTGCTCTCTGGTCAACTAACTCTAACAGAGGTGATTGCCTTTAAATATCTATGCACATATATGAGGGATCCGGAGAGAAGCATGTGAATATTTAAGGTTGCAGATCTGCTGCTCAAACTTTGTATCTTTTGGCTCTGGAAAAACACTATTTTACCCACAACTGCTATGACTGCTGTCAAAAGGATTCATTTATACAAACCATGCAATTTTCAACACAATTGTGCCTTCTTTCTCTTGGCTGAGCTGCCTATACTCTGAAGTCTTCCTATCCTAGTCCTCAATCCTTTGAAACATCTAATTTTGCTTCTCACTTTTCTGTATGATCATTTTTGACCTCTGCTGCTCATTTCATTGGTCTCCCCTCCTCTCTAATATCCTCTCCAATCCTGAAGTCTTTTTTATACATAAGCTGTTTACCTTTGTGTAACCTTCTGTCATTGTTTTATTTTTATGCTTCATTTCTCTGTTCTCTTTGTCTCTCATTCTGCTAACACACCAATAACATAGCATGCTGTCTGTTCCCAATGTACTCCACTTGAGAACCTTTACCACTTAGATTTCCTTTTCTAGACATCTAGAAAAGTTCTTCTTTTCCTGCATTCAAGTGCCTCATTGAGATTAATCTCTGCACTCAGTTCTGTTGTTTGAATTCTTCCTTCTCTAGACCCTAATTACTCTAAGTACTACTCCATTTGTCCATTGTGTCTACAGAGCATGAACTGCATCTGTTTTGAATTTTGTGGAGTATCACTACAATAATGGAAAATAGCTCTTTCATTGCAGAACATTAACTGTCCCATTCTAGGTGTTTAGGGCATTTTTTTCTTGCTGTGCTATTACTAGTAGCTACTACTTGCCCCTATATCACCAGAATCAAGGCATAAGACTGGGAATGGGCAGAATTATGAGGCATCGGTTCAGTAATTACATGTCTGACCTGTGGCTTTCTAACATAATTAAAGTCAGTCTACCTAAATTCAGTGAAGAAATGCTTTCGACCCAAGAAGTAACCAAGAGCCACCATTCCTCCAATTTAGCTTGGATAGATGATGCTTACTGAGACAGCAGGAATCAAATTAATGGCGGTTTTTCACTTTGCATCTCTCAAATGTACTTCAAAGAAGTCCAGTTTATGAGCTTAAAAGCCTTGGAACCAATGGAATTGGTCTGAGTAATAATTTCTTCCCCACTACAATGCCTTGAGACTCTTTTATACTGCCCAGTTATAGCACTACAATTCCAGTTTAATTGCCAAAGAGGCATCCTATGGAATCCTGAGATTCATAGAGTGGTAAGTTCTCTGGCTGAGAAATACCTCTCTCTGAATATCAAACCCCAGGATTCCACAGAATGTTTTGGTGGCAAATAGAATAGAATCACAGTACAATTGGCCCTCCACATTCACTAGGGTTAGGGGTGTAAAACCCTTACAAAAGTGGAAAAATCACAAATATCAAAATGTGTCTGTATCTATGAGAGGGGGGTGAAGGCACGGTGGAGTGAATGGGCACCCAGGTCCAAACTAGGTCAGGAAAAGGAGAGACAAGATGAAGGGCTGACCTTCTACTTTCTCTCTCTTGCCCATCTCCTATCTTGGGTGTGGGATGGCATCAAAAAAAGGTTTGTGATACTGAGAAATCAGTCTGTGAGCCACCCTTAGCTGACCAGACAGCAGCTCGTGAAGGAGGAGGAGGAGGACCAGGGAAGGGTTTCTAAAGGGCTGCATCAGAGGTTCTGAGAGGGAAAGTTTCTCCAGAAAATAAATTCCTGAGGTGGAGGAGGGGCAGGGACTGAAGAAACTCACAAATCAAATCCATGAAAGTCAAATTCGCAAATGTGGAGGGCCAACTGTACTATAATTGTATATTCTGAAAAGACCCCTTGGGTGCTTCCCAGTGTTCACTATCTTTCTCCTTTCCTTGAAGCCCACATTGAATCTAGCCATTTGTGACCTTTATGTGTGTAGCTATGGCTTCATGCTGAAACCAAACTGTGAACTCAGACAATACAACAGAGCAGAACTGGCAGAAAAGCTGCCTTTCTGTGATCAATGTAGCAATGGGAACCCAAAATTCTTTGCTCAGTTCCACTGATGGTGCTGCGCTGCCAGGGATTGGTTGGATGATGATAGCAGGATGTTCCTACAGCTAGGAACTGAGGCACAGAGACAGAAAGAGAGAGTGCCATGCCCACCAGGCTCATATACTAAGTCAAAGCAGCTCAACCAGTCCCCTATCTACTGTTCTATCCAGGAAGGATTGGACTTTTTGTGACCTTTCAGATGTACTTGAACTATAGTTCCCATCATCCTTCATCATGGACTATAATAACAGAGGCTGGTGGGATCAATAGTCAAGCAACATGGACTGCAATGAGATGCTTGCCTTGCTGTAGAATGGTAGAAGTCAAAACTACTTAGAGAAGGCAGGCTAGCGAGCACAACTACAGGTGAATCACAATTACTCCAACAGACTCTTATATCAGAAAGACACATTTCATTGAGTTCCAGATTTCTGGCTCAGTTACTTGTCCTGACCTCTATGTGCCATCTACCAATTTGGGAGATTGTTTCATGCAGCTGGTACATGAAGATTTGAGCCACAATACACTTGACCATTTTTGAAAGATCAAATAGACTGTCAGCAATTCAGGGTGTAATGATCTGGTTTTAGTCCTGCAATGGAATCATTGGCCTTTTCCACACTGGGTGAGGGAATAGCCCCACGCCGCTACTCACCAGACCTTTTGGCTCCCCGGTCCGGTCCACGGCTCTCTGGAGCAGTGCGTGCTCATCAATACGCACTGCTCCGGCATCCCAAATGGCAGCTTCCGGTTGGTCGAGGGTCTCGATCAACTGCTGAAGCTCACCAGCCTAAAACCTGCCCCCAGGCAGATCGCAGGCTCGCATTGGTGCGAGCCTGCAAATCTGCATAAGGGAGCAGGCTCGCAGTGGCGCGCTGCGTGCTTTTGAAAGACCAGAAAAATCAGGTCTTTCAAAAGCACGCTGGAGGACCACTTGGGGTCGTTCCGGACCGGACTGAGGTGCGGATCTACCTTAAATAGGTCCAATCCAATCTGGTCCAAGGTGCAGACCTCCTCCTTGGAGGACAGACTGCACCGTTTCAAAAACTCCATGTGGAAAAAAGCCCTTTGTCTAGCTGATGGGGACAGCAAGCCAGAAAGAGTGGGAAAGGGAGATTTACAAAGAGAAGGACAATTGCAGGAACAATACAAAGGAGGAAAAAGAGCTGAGAGACAAGCTAAGCAGAAAAAATGCTGAAAAGGATCACGGAAAGTAACATCTGAAAAATCTCACAGCTGATCAGTGTCTGTGACAGGAAACAAGGAGGCAACAACTGTGGAATTACACAAGGTGGAATACAGTCTGGGATAAAATGTTTTCCATTCACAAAGCAAACAACAGGTGATACAAACAGAGGTATCAAGAAGGACTAGCATCTTTTTTGTGTCTATGTATGAGGACACTTTTTGGCTGATGCATATGTATACAGTTGAAGATAATGAAACGAGTAGCAATACATACAGTGCCATTGCACATTGTAAATTCATTGTCATTTACTGTCATTTATTGTCATTTACTGTCACATTTCTGTAATAAGATGATGTAGTGCAGTAAAGGCAGTAAAGAGCTCCCCCTTGCATCTAGACAACCATCTTGTTGTCTTTTTCTAACTTGTTTTGTGTTTTCCACAAAGTATGTTATAAACTAAACTATACTGTGGATCTTGCACCAAAAGAAAGAAAGGGAAAAAGAAAACCACTAAGTTTTAACACAAAAACCTGTTGCAGAATTTTTGGAAAAAATCTCCCAATGCATTAAAATAATGATTTTAAAAAAATCTCAGAATGTAACCCGGGGGAGAAAACTTTTGATATTTTTCATTTTCACATGTAAGGATGAAATACATGAAAATTTACTTCTCTGCTTAGAAAATCCCTTTTCATCACTCTGTCAAAAGGGTTTGGATAGATTGCATAATGATCCTTCCCACCACTCCCAAACCTAAGGTTTAGCAGCACTTTGTTACATTGGATTAATTATAAAGTTTTCAGTACCCCCTCAAATATAGATGTGAATTATTCTGCATGTTTCTCTTCTGAAAAACTAAAAATATTCTCTCTGTGTGTGTGTGTGTGTGTATGGTGTTAAGTCTATCAATGCCAATAGCATAATGGCACACGGGGACAAATACAGATACAATACTATGTACAGATTTCAGACTTTATAAATCAGTTGAATGGGCAAGATCAGATCTTAGTTTGCTATTCCATTTATTTATAGAGTTAGATTGGATGTCAGGTTTGCCTGAGGAAAGTTGTGGACGGAGTGGTTTTTGAAATCTGTGTTAGCCCCTATTAGAACCATGAAACTCTGTCTCCTAGATCTATTACCCATCAGCAATGAACATAAATCTAATCAGACTGAGCTTTCTGGCTGCCATAATTTAAGAGCCTTGGGTGGTTTGGGTAGCTCTACCCACACATCCTTTTTCATTTTGCTGTTTTTGGATGTGTATGCATGTGTTAAATAAAAAAAGAAGTAATCAGTTCAACACTGCTAATTACTCATTTGCTAATGTACACAGAGATCTCTTCCCAAGGCATTTGGAAGAGACTTAAGGGTTTAATACCAAGCTTATTTCTGTCCCCTCCATGTAATATAAAGAGACAGACTGGAGACAAGAGTCGATACTTGTTGGACTCTGGGGGGAAAAAGTTTAAAACTCACTCTGTACACACTTTGAAGGCAAGGGGAAATGCAGAGATTTATATATGTGTAGGTTGCTTCAGTAAGTGGAATTGAAGTGGAATGGGAGCTGAACAAAATTTAGAATGGAAATTTATTACATTTAGTGAGATGCTTGTGCTCAACACTTCCTGTGAAAACCTTTTCGTATCAAAAACTCTTTGAGCTCCCCTCAGAACAACTCTGATATTCTGCCTGAAGGAAAGCATCCAAATTTGTCTTGAATTTTATTTTAGTTGAAATTTTGATGACAACTCACATTTCTTAGGGGAGAAATGTCTAAACTTTCTTCATGCATATCTGCTGCCTCAGCCTGATGCAAACTGGATTATCAAGAATTTATGATTGGAAGCAGAAGGAACTGGAAACATCTAACAAATCAGATATAAAAGAAAGACTGAGTCTCAGAATGTTTAAAAATGGACTAATTTTAGGAATTTTTTTTAGATACATCTTCAGAATTAGTCTTTCTTTCTTTCATATCTTAGGGATTTGTGGTCTCTAAAGGTTTAGCAAGAACAACAGAATGACTCTTCACTCTTGTGCCAAACTATAATGCTGAAATAAATAAAGCTTGGGATAATCAAATTCACTTTGAATCCATTTCAAGGGCAGCTCACATAAAGCACACTGTTGAAGTCAACCCTACAATGCAGAAGGACCCAGGATATGTCCAATAAACACAATCCACAGAAGACAACCTTAGCTATGACTTGCGCACACTTACCATGCATCTGGTAGAGTGAGCTACAGTCCACGAAAGCTTATGCCAAACAAAAATTGTTAGTCTTTGGGCAGCCATAAGGTTCCTTGTTGCTTTCACCTCCTTATTCAAAAGTCCAACAGGATCCAAGTATACTGTCCCTCAGCTCTGCTTTTACACATATAGGGAAAGAACCAGACCATTTATCAGAAGCCTTGCTACCAAGCCATACACCCCCACTTGATGATATGATATAATTGGCAAATAGAATTTAATTGATATAAAATATAAATTATATAATGTTATGACTGAAAAGTTATGCTGGCAAAGAGGACTGGCTGAATACTTAGGTCAGATAGGACCTCAGGGCATAGCTAGTTCATAGTCAAGGAAGCTCTGGTGATAATGTGCTTGCAAATGTCCTTCAATGACTCGATTTTGAGAAACAATAGTACTCAAAACTGCTTCAACAGAGCAATTGATTGTCTTCAACCCACTTCCTCTTCCCACTGAATTTTTCCTTTGTCTCCTCACCTGCCCAGCTATTGAAGAGCCTTCATGATTCCCATCAGTCCTTTTTCACCTATTGCTAAAGCCATTAGCTTGTTCTGGACCCCATTATTTACTGTTCCAGAGAGACATTAACACCTTTCCCATAAGGGCAGAAAAATGAGTATTTAAACCCTGACTCTGTCTCAGAGGGCTCGTAGTACTCTGGACATAGGCCACCACTCTGCTGCTCCAATTCTTCTTCTTGTGGTACCCTTGGACCTTCAGCCTGAGCCACATTGCTTCATCTCATCTCTGCAGGATAGGTAAATATGACTCACTAAGCCTTAACTTCTTATTGTCCAATTTTTAATTCCTTTCCCTCAATTAGCCTTGTGTGGTTATGAGACTGGTCGGATCTTGTGTGTGTGAGATTGTAAATTCTCTGAATAAAACAAACATTCTTTGACTCTCTAACTGGCATCCCTGGATTAATACCAGTATACATAGGTGTAAAAGAACCTGTAAGGTTACCCACACACACAGGCCTCCCTTTGAGCTAATATCCCCCACTGGAGGCACTGACATCACAGGTGGACCTATGTCACCTGCCATTTGGAGTAACAACATTGCCTGAGCTCTCCATGTTTCACTTCCCTCATGTGAGAAAATTCACCATATTCACACCAACTGTAACATCTGAATGTTTCAATGGGGTTATGCTTTGCAGAAATGTCCCATGTTCACGTTGCTGTTGTTTCCACTGTTACTAAACACTCATAACATTTGCCCTGTACACAAACCAAACCATATGAAAAATAACTGAAGGAACAGAATATGTTAAACTTTCAAAAAGAGAAGACTTAGAGATCTTGATATGATAGCGTGTTTAAAATATCTCAAGTGATGTCAGATGGAGCAAGCTTGTTTCTGTCTTTTCCAAAAGATAAGATCCAAACCAGTGGACTCAGATTACAAGAAAGGAAGTTCCAACTAAATTTTAGAGAAAATGTTTTGCTCTGTTTGGCAGTGGAATAGACTCCTATAGAAGGTGATGGATTCTCCTTCAATGAAGGCTTCTAAACAGAGGCTAGTGGGCCAACTCACAGAAATATTTTTGTACCTTGCTCCAGAAAGACTTTCTAAGATGCATAAAGAAATGAAAAATACCAGTTGGAAGTGCTTGAATCATGTTAGATCTTTGTACCATATGTGGTGGACTTGTGCAAAGGCTAAACAGTTTTGAAAGATGATACAGGATACAATTCAAAAAAATTTGAAGAGTCAGATCACAAAATCCCCAGAATTATTTTTATTGGGAATTTGGCAGGAAGATTCCAACTATGACAAACAAAGACAAAGAATGATTCAATATATGTTACTGGCAGCATGACTGGTTTATACAAAGTGTTGGAAGAATACTCAAATACCAACTAAAAATGAATGGTTTATTAGGTTAATGACAATTGTAGAAATGGACAGATTGACAGATAGATTAAAAGGCTCAACAGAATGGGGGTTTGTTGAAAATTGGTATTTATTCATTGAATATTTGAGAGAAAATGAGGCTGAAATCATGAATATGAGGTTCTGAACTTGCTGTTGCTATTTTGCTTTGTATAAAATAGAGGAATTTATAATTCCTGCAAATGACTCTAAGAATATTATAGATGACTTTAGTTTGCTGCTATAGATTATTATCTATTTCTCATATGCATATATAAAATATGAAATATAATGTGATTTTTTTTAAAAAAAATTAGAGTAAAAATTGTTAGTTAAATATTAATATAACTATGTTTGAATATCCTTTTTAGAAGTTTTTTTTGCTATAGAACTAAGATAATGCAACAAATGCTATTTTAGTGATTAGTGTTTATTTTACTATACTAGTATATGTACAAAGAATACTATACATAGCTGATAGTTGGGGCAGCAATCAGCTTTTAATTTGTCATTTGAACGCTTTGATAGAAGTATATGTTGACATTATTATTGTGCATTCTTTCATTTTGATTGTCATTGTTGTCTTTTGTAGATATAGTATGTTGTGTCTGTTGCTGTTATGTTGGTTTTATATATTCAATAAACATATAATAAAATTAATTTAAAAAGAAATACTTTTGTTTCTGTACTTGTAGAGAGTTGAATTAAATGGTTCTCAGCATCCTTTTCAATTTAGTAAATCTAAAGGTCTTTGCTGTTTTTGTACATATGCCCAGTACAGTAAGATAAAGGATTGTATGCAGTACAATTACTGTTATCATCTGGTCCATTTCAGGCCAGAAAAGCACTACAAGAGAAAACTATTTATATAGAAAGTCATCTCAAAACCTTAGTAACTTGTATGAAATAGATTTATCACTGTTCCTGCATGTGTCTGCTTTTCCATTGATACATACATAATGAGAAATGAATGAGCCATAAAGTAGTAAAGATACAAATTACAATGCAACAAACAAGGTGTCTCCATGTAATGTGTGTGTTTGTGCATAGTTGCATGCATAAATCTGCATAAATACACATGCACACACATACTACCACACACACAAACACACATCATATACACTCATTCACACACCAAGTGCTGGCCCCTGAAATTTTACTGCTTGAGGCAAAGCAGCAAATGGTTTTCCTCATTCCTGTCCCTATTTAAGTAAAGGTGTAAACTATTACAAGCCAGAAGAATTATTCTGGCACCACAGGCAGACTGTCCCATACCTCATTTTCTCCTATTTCCTTACTGGTGGAATGAATGAATGAATGAATGAATGAATGAATGAATGAATGAATGAATAAAGGTCCTTTTGTAATACCTAAAATCTACCTGAGGGTACCACCTCACTCTTTGTAATGATCAACCTCTTTACTGCTTTTTAGGACAGGTAGAATTGGTGACCCTGTCTGTGTCTAACTTGCCACAGAACTTTGCCTGAAGATTCCAGATTTAAGAAACATTATAGGCATTTTGAGGGAATTAAAACATGCTTAATGCCTCCTTTACATTTTCTTCTGGAATTTCAGGGATATCCATATAAAATATTGGCCCAGTCATATCATATGATTCCGTATGGCCCTTTCCACACAACAATGGCATCCTGGCATGGGGATGCGAGAGGAGCAGGTTCGTGACAATGCTTCCACAAGACATCATTGTGGTCCCATCCTTCTCACATCACCAGCCGGCATGATTGCAGGGTCAATCATTGACAGATATTCTTCATCAATGACCCTCAATTGCACAACATTCCTGCAGTTACCTGCCATGTGGAAGGGCTGGAAGCACGATGGAAGTGCTTCCTGCTCCAGCACAGCATGGAAAAGAGCCTGACTGCACTGTGGAAGGACAAGGCATGTGCCTCATGCTCTCTTCTGCAGGAAGCCAGTTCAGTGAGGAGAAAAGAATTCCTGTCACGCTCCCTTCCTGCCAAAGGCACTGCCGGGATCACAACTGGAGGGCAGCAGGATAAGGTAAGATGTGGAAAAGGCCTAAGTGTTGGTCTGCAGCATCATCTCACAGTTGGGGCTCTAAACACTTATCATAAACTTGTTTCCTCTGCTTTCCTAAGGCTGCAATTCTGTGTGCATTGACCCTGGAGTAAGACTGTTGCACTTTGGACATATTGAGAAGTCATGACTCACTAGAAAAGACAATAAAGCTTAGCAAAGTAGAAGGCAGAAGGAAAAGGAAAAGGGGAAGACTGCATTACAGGTGGATAGACTCCATCAAGGAAGCCACAGCCCTGGGTCTACAAGACCTCCACAGGGGTGTTGATGACCGAATGACTTGGAGATCTGTTACTGCGGTCCAGGCCTACCCGGCGATAGCACTTGATATCGTTTTTGATATCAAACCATTTGGCCTTCCTCTGCCACCCCGCTCCACGTGTTTACGAGGCCTCCGGACAAGCATGTAAACAGGTGCAGCCAATAATTGCTGGACATTCCATTCCCCACCTAGGCAGGCCGAACTGAGCCGGCTCGTCACTTCAGGGACCTCCTTGACAAACACCCTTTTGCTTATGTGCAATACTATCAAAGGCTCCCCTGCCCAGAGCAGGTAGACTTACAAAGCTGTACTAAGCGCTCCGCATTTGCATACTGGCTACACTATTGTTGATTCGGCTTTAAGCCAATCATGCTAAACTCTGACCTTTCCAATGCTTTGTTCTGCTCCAAACTCACATTGTTCTCACCAAGTAAGGTATGGCCTGCAGTCACAATTCACCCTATATAAACCCCCCAATTCCGAGACCACCTCGGATCGCTCCCGAGTTCCAGACCACCTTGCTGCCGTTTTGTCCAGCGAGCTCCCCTCAGCGAACCGCGCTGAGCTTTCTTCCCTGCGCCCCAATGAACTCTATCTTCATATTTCTCCAGGACTACAAGACAGGTGTTGTATCACCCATTTCCCCCAAAAATCCCTATTCCCAGTTCTTTATGTAGCTGTGTGATTGTGGTATCTTTACTGTTTGTTTGTCTTTTAATAAAACATCATTTTTGCTATTTTAAAACCATCTGACTGCTTGACTGACCTGACCCCATAGACTCTGGGTTCCAAGATCCCTGCAACGTTACCCTGCCTCTCGCTAGCTTTAGAGAGTGCTCCAGTTAATTTTTCCCAAAATTGTGTTATTGTGTTTTGGTTATTTGGGCACCCCTCCTGGGACCCCCAGAGAACAGGGTAACAGATCTTTCATCCAAAGGGTTGCTGTTAAGTTGAAGTCAACTTGAGATCAGTTAACAACAATAAAATCTAACTGAACTCAGTGAGAATTGCTTCTCAACTGTGAAGATTCACACTGTAAATTCCCCAAGCCACTGCCTCAGATAAAGGAAATGGACTCAGCTAGTTTCCTCGTATAAAGAACACATATTCCCATTTTTAAAAACCAAGCTGTAATGGCACAGTCTGGAATGTCATGTCTTTAACTTTATTGCTGTGATTTCTATGTTTTCTGCCAGATTTCACTGCTTTAAGATAGCTGTTGAAGCAATACGCTATACTAGTCAAAATAAAGACTCTTGCTGAGGGAAAGAGCCTATGAAGAGTTACTGCAACTCTTTTGTCAATGGTAACTCACCAAGCTTCCCCACTTACTCGCAGACGCACCAGGATACAGGCTTACCCCCAAATTAACAAGGCTTTCTATAAACCTCCTGGGAAGTGCAGTCTGGTATACTGTTGTGTTGCGCCTTGTTTACCGTCCATCACAAAAACAGCTAACAATTTATATGGGGGCTTAGAAGTATATAAGTACAGATACAGTGGAACAATTTGTTAATCAGCTCCCTCTCTGAGGCTGCTGACAAACATCTGCTGAGAAGCATCTCTCCAGTGTTAAAGGAGCAGGAGGATATTAGTCAAGATACAGTGAATGGGGAGGGGGAGTCACTCTACATCTAAATCCCAGTGTTTCCTTTGGAAGCAGTGAAACCTCACAGTTATAAATTCATTCTTTATGGTTATAGTGAAAATCCTAGTTACCCAGATATGCTGATTGAGGTCACTGAGGCTTAGCTCTGCTATTTGCAGGTAGAAATAACCACACAATGTGACAATACCTCCACCTCAGCTAAGATGGCTATTAAAAAGAGAACAGACAGGTCTATACTAGGTGCCATAGGCTATATTTCAGAGGAAGGAACTTCCAAAGCCCCTCTGAGTTCTTTGCTTAAGAAAACCATATGAAATTCATGGGGTTACCATAAGTTGAGAGATGACATCATCATCATCATCATCATCATCATCATCATCATCATCATCATCATCAATTTCTTACCTACCTCTCCTCATGGCTTGAGGTCACATACATCATAAATTAAAATGCAGCTAAAAATACACAAAACTATTTAAAATATACTGATCTAAAATTCATAGCTAAAAATTGACTGGGTAGGCCTACTGTAAGGTGTGCACGCACACATGCTCATTCACTCACTCTCTCTCTCTCACACACACACACAAAATATGTGTGGCTACTCCATGTGCCAGATGCAAACAGGAAAACTGTCATACCTTGGCATAGGCAGAGGAACAGGTAGAAGTTTACTTCCCATGTTTTAATTACCAGAGAACCTGTGAATTACTATAGACACAAATTCAACAACAAACTGGCCCTATCTCAATAGCTGTGGATTCCTTCACTTCCCTTATCTTTTACCAATTCTTAGCTCCCTCTATCGCTTCTCATTTGCAGAGCATTTAAACCCTTTTGTCCATATACTCATATACACACCATTCAGAGCCTTCCCTCCATACACTGTATCTCAGTCTCTCTCATTTTCTCTCAATAAATTTTTAGCTACCTGGAATGCTGTTGTCATTCTAAACAATCTTCTCCTTTAAGGATCAAAAGGTCTGGAGCATTACAAAACGTAGAGACCCTTTTACCTAGATACTTGTGAACTGAAGTTAGAAAGAGAAATAATATTGAGCCAGGTCTAAACATTACACTTACAAAGCTGCAAAGACACCAGAGTAAGGAGGGGAGTATAATGTTGCTGCATGAGTTGCTTGCTCTACACTAGTCTTGTGCAACTGTGTGAATGAAATAAACATGAGACTTCTATGTATTACATTTTGGAGGACTTTCTCATTAGACACCAATAACATTGAAATGGATGTGATGCCTTCTGTTTCCCTGTTCTGTGTCTGCCATTAACTGACATGACCACTGTGCTAGGACAAAATAGTGATTCCCACCAACAGACAGCTAAAGAAGAAAACCAGGCCATGGGACAAAGAAAACCTATAAGCTGGTCCAGAATTTAAATTTGCTTGTTTCATTCAGAAATAAAGATGGCTGCTCTTTCCAACAGACAATTAGGAGGATTGGTATAGGTTAGAAAAGACAGAAATTGCCAGCCAGTGATGAAAGGCTGCTTCTTCATTAAAAAACAGCAGGAGAGGAAACCACCACTTCTCATTCTGCTATTCCATTGATATCATCTATCAAAATCTGATTTTTTCTCCTGGTAACATACCCACCTATTTGGTGCCACAGGAGGCTTTTGTATCAGTGAAGTGTAAATCTGTTTTGTATTTTAGTCTAAGTTTTAAAGGAGCTATCCAAGATGCTTTCTAGGAGTTTGGAGCAGAAAAAAAGGTTTTGAGTGGGGAAACGTGTATTCTTTCCAGTAGTGGCTTTGGAAGAAAGCCTATGCTTTGAAAAATGAATATCCTAAGTTCAGTTCCTAGATCTTTGGGTAGGGGCTAGGAAAAAAACCTGTCCTGCAAGCCTGGGGAGACTGTATCCTTTCTATGTAGAAGTATAGAACTCTATCAGGGTAGGCATGCTCCAGAGATCGGCATGCCACCTTGCTCAATTTTCAGCTTTTTTGGAGGGCCATAAGCAATTGTGGAGGCTGCCATTTTATGCAACTAGAAGTAACAATGCATCACTTTGTTGCCTGTTAGAATGTTATTGAGAAGGTGGGGGTTGAACTTTTCCAAGTCCATTTCAGCACTAGACTGTGATAGTGCTATTATTCCACTTTCAACATCCTATCAAATCCTGGGATTTGCAGTTTACGGAGAGGCCTTTGAGGCTTCTCCCTAAACTGCAAACCCCAGGATTCCATAGGATGTTGAAAGTGGAATAATAACACTATAGACTTTTCCGCACGTTACCTTATCATGGAGGTGGGGGGTGCTGTTCATGCAAGCAGGTTCTTGTGCGAGGTGCTCTCTTCGCTGCTCCTTCATCCCACAGCTGGCTTCCTGGTCACGCGACCGCCCCTTCCTTCCTTCCGCAGTGCAGCCTGGGAGCTGTAGGCTGCACTGGGGGAGAAAGTGTGACTGGCATGCCTGGGATGACGTACTGCAGTGCAGGTAAGTGCGTGTGGGCCCTGGAAGCCTTGTGCAACTGCGCACCATTTTTGGCTTGAAGCCAAAAATGAAAAGGTGCGTGCGCGGTTCGCGTGAGACTCGTGAGCATTGCGTAAATGGGAGTGTGCCGTACGGACCGCTGCTCCCATTTACGCGACGCTCAAGGGGCCCTCTCGCAAAAGAAACTGTGTGTGAAAAGAGTCTATAACAGTCTAGTGCAGAAATGGCCCAAGTCAGAGCATCAGAGCATCCAAAATAATATGTAATGACCCCACAAAGTTTTTTTAAATCATTTGAAAGTATTTTCAGTGGGGGGGGCAGGAGAGTGTGAGGGCCCTTGAAGAGGACAATGTGTTCCCCAGGGACCATACTGAATCCCCCAAAAGGCCACATGCACCTCAGATGTAACATAATTCCCAACCTGAAACTAGAAGGAGTAATATTGTGCCTATGTATACAGCAGATTCCTACGTTCTTATAAATAGCAGTGTGTTCCTTGTCCCTAATTCTCAGAAGATAGTTCAGCAAACCTTAGCAATGGATGGTGAATATTCAAAAATGTCAGCCGATAGAGAAGAGGCAGGAAAATGAAGAGTCAAAGATCCTGACACAAGGAGAAAATTAAAATCAATATGGCAGTCAAAACAAAACAACACTGAGATAAAATAGAGAAGGAAGGGTAAATATGTTTTTGAAAAAAGTTGAACAGTGTAAAAACATTAAAAAATATGTGGGATTGTAATGGAAGCATGAATTGGGGAGTAAATCCTGAAGGGGAAGTTGGGGAGCAAACAAGACATACAAAGCAACTGTTTCCCATAAGAACAGCCATTCAGGTTCCTTCACATGAGTGCCTCAAATGGATATTGACAAGTTGTGGCAGCATCTGATAAAGTCTTATGACAAGCAAAATTTCTTTCTTTCTGGTTAAGAAGAAAGCCTGACGTGTTTGCAATGTCAATTGACCAGCAGGGATGAGCTGTGTAGCTTAGTTGTGATGCTCATTTTGGAAGAGAAAGGTCCAAATTCAGTTCAGGTAGCACTGTAAGGACGCTTTCCAGAAAGCAAAGAGAACATCTCTCTACCAGTATAGACCAAGGGTGGATATCACACGTCCTTCAAGAAATTATTAGACTACAACTGCAAACAACTGCAACCACAAAGTCCTGAACTATAAAGTACCTTTGCTTTTCCTAATTTATGAGGAGCAGACAAAAATTAAAAAGAAATAAAAACAGAAGAAACTATTACCATTAGTAAAATAAAGAAAATTGTCTCTTCTAGTCGTCAACAGAGATGAAAAAAAATACTAGAAACTATTTGAAAAATTGTCAAAAATGGGAGTTTCAATTTTCAGGATGAGAAAAATTCTTGGCTGGTGAGACTCTTCTCAATTCAGGGCCTACTCCATGCAAAATTCACGTATAATATTTTTGCACCATAGACAGCATTTTCAGAATAGGAAACAGAATTTGCGTCACAGGAAATACTATTTCACCACAAGAAATGCTATGACTGTGACAAAATATGATTTTCTGTGTTGAAAATGCCATTCCTCAAACAGAAAATGCTGGTTTTCATGCAAAAATGCCATGTACAAATAGTCAATGAAAGTTTCATAGATTTCAATTTTTTGCAGTGAAAATAAAATTGCTCAAATTGTGCACTGATTTCTCCAAGAACAAAATTTTGCAAACTAGACATGAAGGCACTCATGCACATTAAAAGAACTGGGGAAAGGAAACCAAGACCAGGAATTACAATGATATGAGAGATTGTACAAAGCCTTACTTATGACTATTTGTAACATAGTTTTCAGAAAACTGGTCCCCCCTAAAAAAAATCTGTTTGTTTCCCCCCAGCCTTCCATATGTCTAAGCTGGAAGGAAGTATACCTAGGCCCTTTCTACAAGAGTTGAGGGAATCGTTCTGTGCCGTTACCTACCACTTCTTCTGGGGTCCGAAGCAACGCAGACTGTCCCTGAAGCCCTTCTGCAGGGCTCCTCCTTGGTCCAGGACGAATCGGAGCAGTGCGAGGTCTGTTGATCTGCACTGCTCTGGTTTCCAAAATGGCAGCTTCCAGCTTCCAAAATGGCGGCTGCAGCTTCCAAAATGGTGGCTTCCAGTTGGTCATGGGTCCTGATCAACCACTGAAGCTCGCCACGCCTAAAGCCCGCCTTCCACAGATCTCGGGCTTGCATTGGTACGAGCCTGTGAATCTGCACAACGGAGCAGGAATGCAATGGCACGTTCCAGGAAAATAAATACCTGTTTTTTCCGGTCTTTAGAAAACATGCTGGAGGACCACTTGGGGTCGTCTTGGAGCAGATGGAGGTGTGGATCTCCGGTAAGTAGTCAGCTCCTAGCCCACTCCAAGGTGCAGACGATCTCCCTGTGAGGACGCACTGCCCCGTTCTAATTGCCTGGTGAGGAAAGGGCCATAGTTACTGCCCTGGTACAGACAGCACTGAGCTATTCATTGATCTGATTCAAAATAAGGAAGTTTCCAATGTTCCTAATGATTGTGAATCTTGAATTGCTACATAGTTTTCAGTTCTAGCCTCACTTTAGATAGCTTGTGAGACAATATTAAAAACTAGAGTCTATCTGTTTTCTGCTTAGTTCTACCTGATGTGATAAAGACAACAAAACTAATTGATTAGCTACAATTAAATGTTATTGACTTTAACTTCATAAACTTAAGTTTTATAAGGACATCAGCAGCATACTAGCTGCAACATTCCAGCAGAACTGAACATAATTTACTATAATTTCAAATTGATATTTCAGTTCAATCCCCACTAAGTCACTGGGGAATCAGTAACAGACAAAATATCTTTTTATATCACAGTACAGAACTACAGAAGAGTGTAAGTTATCTTACTCCAAGTTTGTGATAATAGGAATCTCAATTCTTACATGTCTGTGTACTAACTTAAAACATTAGCCTGCATTAAATCGTATCTATAAAAGGCTGTGTCCAAGTGCCCACATCTAGTAAGAAACTATAAGGATTAGAAAAAGTGACAGCTATGTTTTTAAATAAATAAATTTACACAGATTTGCATGCTGAATATTATCCACAAATAGGTACATAATCTCATGTATGTAAAGCAAAGCCCAAGGCAAGAACCTTCTTTTTCAGAGCAAAATATGCTTAAGGCAAAAAAAGAAAAAATGTGCTTACACAGGTATAGTAACAACTGAAATAGGCCAGTGATAACTTTCATGGAATACTAAACTTATAAATCCCATTCTACATTCCTCATTCATTACTTTGCCACCACAGGCAGATGGCTCCCCAAAGTCAAACTGGTGCAAAGGCAGAGATAGGACTTATATAGCTCTTCAGATGTTCTTGGACTGCATCTTCCAGCATTCTTCACTATTATCCACGTCACCGTCTGACAACATCTGGAGGGCTATATGATATTCACTCCAGTGTTACTGGGCAGGAAGGTTCAAACAATGGTTTAAGCCAAAGAATCTGTAAAGGGCTTGTTGAACCAAGTAAGGTGTGATCTTTGCCGGGTTTAGAAAAATTACTTGTCTGATTATAGCTCTCAGAACCCCAAAGCCAGCATAGCCACTGGCCACACTGCCTGGGGAATTCTGCAAACTCTAGATGATTTTAAACTTTGATCGTTGCAGACTTGGAAAGCTACTTTTAATAACTGATTGTTACTGTATAGTTACTTCAGGCTGTTAGCTCTTTAGATAGAATTTGGGAGAAAGCAGAAAAAGTATTGCAGATGGGAGAAGATCTCGAGGACTGCTCCTTTGAAGGAATATCCGTCTTATTTGGATCCTCACTTACCAACATTTTCTATTGTTCTCCCCCAGTTTGCAAAAAAAGATTCAATTTTACTACAACCTTGAGGAAAGCATTTGCTGCAGCAGTCTCATCTTTCCCTGGTGTGGCTGTCTCTTATGAATTGCTTGCCCCAGTTTTTTTTTTCCTTGTTCCTTCTTTCCCTTTTAAATGCTTTGAAAGCCTGGAGTGTACTTGTGCTACTAACTCTGCAAGGGACCCCCAAGCTGTGATGCATGCTTGTAGGTGACAAAGTAGGGAAAAAAGAAAAACTTTTTTCTTTTCTTTTCTTTTTTTCCAGTTCTGTGCCTAGGGGTGCCAGAAACCTCTTGGCTTTCATGGCACAGTATGTCATCTTCACCAGAAGGAGAGGGAATGAAGCAGTGGCCTGAATTAAATGATACAAGAATCACCGTTAGATGTCTGGTTGATAGAACAACACATCATCATTCAAATCCTTTACAAAACACAAAGGTGAGTTCTTATGCTGAAGCTGTCTTATGAAGAGCCAAACCATTGGCTTACCAGGGTGCTGATTTAAACCTATTTGTTGCTATATACCCTCAAGGCAAATAGTGACTCTAACCTGGGGTTTTTTGACAAGGTTTATGCACAAGTGGTTTGCTATTATCTTCCTCTGAGTGAATGTGACTTGACCAAGGTCACCCAGGGGATTTCCATGGCTAAGTAGAAATTCAGTCCCTTGTGTCTTGGAATACTAGTCGAACAATCAAACCACTGCACCACACTGGCTGTAATTAATACATCCCTGTGAAAAAAACCTGATTGATTTCCCCATCCCTAAACTGGCTGAGGTGGCCAGAGCTCAGAAAGACTCTTTTTGAAATAATTTGTTTTACAATTTGTTGCAACTTCCAAGTAATTCATTCCCATTAATGATCTCCTGTGCTTTTCCTTACACATTACTTTTTGTTCCTTTAAAAAAAAAAAAACTTTCAGATTTCTATGCCATTAAGAAAGGGCCACAAAACTATAAGAAATCCATCTCAAAATCTCATCAAGCATACACACAAAATAGCTAAAAATATTTCTGGAAGTATTATCTTTCCTACACATATTACTCTTCAAATGTAACTTTGTCAAACCTTCGTGGTGAAAGTGCAACATGTTATGAGTAGGTACATTACTTATAATTCATTACTTTTACATATTGCGGTTACAGCATAGGAAGGTACTATGAGATACATTCTGTATTTGCATGTATGTAAGATATAACAGATCACTCTAGAGTGACATATATTTTAAAAATGTTTTATGCCATGGAAATAATACAGTGAAGAGTAGCCTGGGCATGGTAGTGGACTTCATTATGGGTCAAAGTAAGTACTAAGGAGAATGAGTATTACCTCTGATTAACCTTCCACAATGGGATTTCTTCAGAAATAAGTGCCTCAGCAGTCAGACTTGCAAATTAAGTCTATGTTTCGATTCCAATTAGCCACCACAAAACAAAGCATACTAAATGCAAGATACATAGATGATGAAAAAATGTGTGATAACAGGCATTATTTACCCTGTCAGGGAACACTTCTTTGAAGAAGAGATCATGTGTGTTGTCCTACCAGCCAAGATCAAAGACAAGAGATTTGGTTTAGGCCTCAAAACTGAAACTTGCCACTGGACCAGAACCAGAAAGGGTGCCACAGAACTTAACCTAGAATTCATTTGTCAATGAAAGGTCTTCCCAGATATAAGTTTTGCCCTATTTTTTTGCAGATGTTTCTGTATTTCTGCTAGTCAATCTGGGAAAGGAGGAGTTTTTCATTGTGTTTTTTTGCTTAACCCCAAACTCTTGATCCTTGACTTTGAATGGCAGGACACACATTGTGCAGTTGGACCCACAAGTGGCCAAACAAAAGGCAAACATACATTGGATACACATGTACACTGAGACATTCATTAGAGAGCTATCGAACTTCAGTCACTAAGAGTTTCACACAATTAATTTTGAATAAATGGAAGAGAGTCATTGAGGATAAAAGGCAACAAAAATGCAAGAATGTTACATGTGTTCCTGTCATGGCTAAATTCTGTATTTAATCAGAATAAGCATGGAAGTCCCTTAGACATAATTTCCATAACCCATAGAGCTAGATATACTGGAAGTCACTTGGATATAATTTGCATAACCCACAGTGTTAGATATATAGGCTACTTACTGACTGATGATTAGCCCTGCATGTTTCTGATGCTAAGTTCCCATCACCAAAGTGGAATAAAGCAGTAGCAGCAGGCAGGCTGATGACAAAGTGAAGGAGGTATTGATGATGCTCCATTGATATCAGATTTTGAAAATATGCTATACCTTTGAACTGAATGCACTCATTCATTGGGATGCATGGCAGTCACATAAAGGTAGCATTAGCCATTCTTTTCATATTTCCCAAATCAGAATATGGGAGCAATTACAAGAAGAAGAATAGAGAAAAGAAATGTTTGCATGGAGGCAAGGTGTGTTAAGGGTTTCAATTCTTCAGTAATAAGCTAGGATGTAGATAAGGACAGAGTTAAATATTTAGAGCCTATAAATGTTAATATACTGTGGTTTTTTTATATACAATTAGCAACACCATAGATCATGAATCTTATATGAAACAAATAGCATCCTCCAAATTGCCTTTTCTACATTTTCATGAAGGTGAGTAATCAATATGTTCTCTATGTTTAAATATTGAGTAGGAAACATTCCAATACTACCACATGTTCTACATTGATTTTTATACTTTTTAACCCAATAATGTCATTTAAACATTAAAAAGATGCAAGAATATATTCCAGTTTCATCAGAGATGTTAACATTAAATTGCCAAATAGTGCAATCCTAGCCCCTTGATGGGATATATAGGTTGTCAGTCTCTGCCTATTGGAAAGAAGTCCTATGACAGGTAAAGTCCCTGTTATGCCTGAGGAGATGGATGGTAACCAGAACAGGCAGTCTGGGCAGATAACCAATAATTCTGAGTCCACCAGATATAAATTCCTACAAATAATGTGAGGGGCTAGTACTTGAGCCGCTTAGTTATATCAGTCTGGACCTGGCATTGTGGCATAGAACACACAAACCCCAAATCCAATCTGGTCAGCAGAAGTTAGCATGGTTTGGGATGCTGCAGAGGAACTGATGTTCCGAGTCTCATCAGCTCTACTTTAGACTGCTCAGCAATCAGGACAAGTAATATCCAGACACCTATATACAACAGAGAAATTATTCTGCACAGATATATGTTTTTTTTCCTACATGAGAAATAGTGGCTGGAATTCACTAAGGTGATTACAAATGTGTAGCTACCATAGTTGCATAGCTATGTAGTGTCTTCTAGACTGATCCCTCTAGTTCCTACTTACCAAGCAGAAACTGCTGAGATTGACAGGGATCTGTTATCTTGTGTTACTGCATTTCCTAAGCCACACTTGGGGTGACATTAGATATCACTTTGATATCAATAATTTGGCTCTCTTCTACCATCCTTCTCCACGTGTCTGTGAGGCCCCCGGACAAGCATGTAACTATGCATGGCCACTAATCAGTGGACATTCCATTTCCCACCCAGGCAGGCCAGAAATAGCCAGATTGCCGCCTTAGGAGACCTCCCGGCAAGCACGCTGTTATGTATGCACACTACTTACAAAGAAATCCCTGCCTTGAGCAGGAGGCTTGATTAGGAGAATCCTCATCTGTCAAGCACTCTGCATTTGCATACTGTCTACTCCTTTGTCAATTCGGAACTAACTCAATCATGCTAAATTCTGACCTTTCGGAGGCTTTGTCTCCAGCCTGAAACACATTGTTTTCCCCAAGTACAGAATAGCCTGTAGCCACATTTTTCCCTATAAAAACCCCTGATTCCGAGACCTTCCTCGGATCACTCGCTCAGATCGCTCACTCGAATTGCTCGCTCGGATCGCTCGGAGCACTCCCGAATTCCATCCAGCCTTGGTGCCGCTGTGCTTGGTGAGGCTTCCCTTCAGTCCCACGTACTGAGACTACGCACCTTCGAACTTTCACAGTGATCTACCCGGGCTTCAGGACAGGTGTAGTATCACCCAAATCAACAATCCCTCTTAAGCATCCCTCTGTCTCACTCCCACCTTTTTTTTTCCATAGTTATCTGTGTGAGTGTGCTGCATACACTGTTTGATTGTATTTTAATAAAGATCACATTTATTATTTCAATCCTGTTTGCTCCTTGACTTGGCCTGACCCCGTAGACATTGGGTAAAAGATTCCGCTTCATTGCCCTGCCTCTCACGGTGCTAACTTGTGATCTTGCTAATTTCTCCACCTTTTGATATTTTGAGAGCGCACTTTGGTGTCCCTCATGGGACCCCCAGTAAACAGGGTAACACTTGTCCATCTGGAAGCAGTTGACTGACATTCCCACTTCATCTTGTGACTGATCTCTGGTGTGGCAGCCAAAAGCAGAACCCATGTCTCAATTCTCACTTATGTGATGAGTGTGTATGGAAATGTCAGTTGCTGCTTCTGGATTGACAGAGTATCAGTAAGTGAGGAAAGGGGGGCTTTTGTGGTCTCTATATATCCTATAAACTAGGGAATACATAGGAATGCATAACTCTAGGTTATGCACTAACTGTCAGAAGCCCTTTGTGCACCGGCCTATTAAAACAGTGCAGAGAGACCTCCAACGGAGGTCTTCTGCACCGTGGAGTGGACTGGGGCAGACTACTTTTTGTAGTTCTGCACCTCAGTCTGCTCTGGAGCAACCGGAACTGGTCGCACAGCGTGCTTTTTAAAAACCTCTTTTAAGAGGTTTTTAAAAAGTATAGAGCGTGAGACCCCGTGTCGCTCTGTCGCTGCACTCCGGTGCAGATTTTCAGGCGCGCACTAGTGCGTGCCTGCAGATGTGCCAGGGGCGGGGCGGGCTTTAGGCTGGTGAGCTTCTCCGGTTGCCTCCACCAACCAGAAGCCACCATTTTTGACACCGGAGCAGTGTGGAGCAACAAGCTCACACTGCTCCTCATCCCGACAGACCCAAATGGACCCACCAAAAAGCCGGTGAGTAGTGGCGGGGAACGTTTCCCTCGCCGCATGTGGAAAGGGCCTTAGTGAATTCCAGCCAATATTTTCTGTGCAGGAAGCAGATTTTTTTTCTGTGCAAAAATGAAGTTCCAAAAGACTTCACAAATAGCAAATGCATCTTGCAAATTGCATAGAAATCTTTGCTTTTTCTTGAGAAGAAACAATACTTACTATGAAAAATAATTCTCATTGCAGGCAATGACAAAGAATAAGAAGCTTTACATCCCTGCTTTGTTCATAAAGAAATAGCAGAACGACTAGCTCTATTCTTCCCACAGGGGTTTCTGCAACCCATTATTCTGCAAGAAAACACATAGCAACAAATATGAAATTAAATAAGCCTTTGATCTTTAACTGGATATGGCAGAGAACCAATGCGGTGTAGTGGTTTGAGAATTGAAGTAAAACACCGGGAGGAAAGGATTTGAGTCCCTGCCTGGCCATAGAAACCTACTGAATGACTCTGAACAAGTCACACTCTCTGAGCCTCAGAAAAGTAAAGGTAAACCCTCTCTGAAGAATTCTTGCAAAAAAAAAAAAACTATGAAAGTGTTGCCATAAATCACAAATGACTTGAAGGCAATGACCAAACCAGAAATGGCAGAAAAGTCTGTATAATAAGGTGTGTTCTAATTTTATCTTAACATGTGCTGGAACTTGTATGAATTTTAAACTGTTTCAACTTTTAATAGGATTGTTGATTTAGTGTTTTTTAAAAAAATATGTTTGTACTATATATTGTTTCAATTGTATCTTGTCCTAATTTTATACTGTAAGCTACCTTGTGTCTCATAACAGGAGAAGGGTAGGATATAATAGAATATTCTTTCTGTTCCAAGAAAGAAGTGAACAAAAGAATGTTCTTTCTATTCCAAGAAAAAGTGAACAAAATAAGAAATACTTTCAGCATTACTACTTAGAAATAAATTTCTGTTTGGTCACCATCTCCTTTTGCAGACTTCCACATATTTTCTAGCGGCGGTAGTCATGGTATGCATTTTGTGGTGATAGTTGGGTGAAAATAAGCTCTTTCACATAAATCTGAGCACTACTGTAATATCTTTCCCTCTGTACTAGTTGTTAACAATGTGTGTGTATGCATGTGTGCCTTCAAGTTGCCTGTTGACTTTATGGTGAGCCCATGAATTTCATAGGGTTTCCTTAGACGAGGCACAGGCAGAGATGATTCCCAGTTTCTTCCTCTGAAACATAATTTTACTGCATCCGGTATTTGTTGGTGGTCTTCAGTCCAAGTAATAACCAAGGCTGATCCTAATTAGCTTCCACAATCAGAGAGGATCTGGTGCCTAATTGTAACAATAGCCCCTCTTTTATTTCTACTGTGTCTTCAGAGGCATTTGGCTTGCTAGTGTTAGAAATGGAGGATTAGGTGGATCTTGTATTGCCCAGCAATGCAAGTCTTATACCTGTAGTCTTAAATACTAGCTAGAACACCTACTGTCAAAGAAAAGGAAGAATGTCTGCTCACACAGGACAGTGATCAGTTTATAATTGTTTCCTGTTACTACAGGATGCTCAATGTGTCCTTTAATTATGCAGTGAAGATTGTTTCCTGTCCCTGATTTTTTTCTCTATGATTATGCAGCAAAAGTCACTTGGCAGAGAGCAAGGGATGAAATATATTTGATAGTTAGTCAGGATACCCTTTCATAGGGTCATTTTTAAAGTCACTGTGCTTCTCTATATGCTTCTGGATTTCTCAGACTAGGAACCAATAATGTTCTTTTAAATCAGGATATAAAAGCCTTTTATATTCATTGGTTTGGTTTCCCACCCTCCCTTTACTCCAAGTACCTCTCAGACTGAATGTGCTCCATTCAATCTATGACAGTTACATCTGTCAACCCTGCCTCATTTTTCATTCTTCTGTGTGAGATGCAAGCTAAGCAGATGCTACAGATGCTGGTTTGATTAGAGCAATCTGTTGACACTGTTACTTGGTATTCAAAAAACAAGAAAGCTAGAAAAAGGTAGAATGGCAGACAATGACATAGAATGGCAGCACTTCTTCAAATAAATTAGTTGAAGCATACCCGATCTGCTGTGATGGTGTCAGCTTTTTCCAGTCAATACTCTCACATATCTTTCCTAACAGGTGGTGCAGTCAGTGGCTTTCTTCTAGTAGTATGTGGTGAGATGGTGACACTTATTACATTCACATACAGAGAACATTAATCAGGCTGAAGCAAGATAGAGGACCAGGCAGCTGTAGCTTGCTGGGTGGTAGAAGACTTGGCCTTTATGTGCATGTCATTGCTTGACAACTAGAAATAGCAGATATGGATATATTTAATTACACATATGCATAGATTATCACCAATTCAATAGCCAGTACGTAATTCTCACCACCTCTCCGTTTTCCTTGAAAAAAAACAAACATGCTTCTCACTGGAGTCACCTCAGCTTGCGGCTTCATGTCATTCCCTATTGAACTGTTTCAGGATTGGCTCAAAAACTCAGGCCTGTGTGCTGAGCCAGTGTACATCTCTGCAAAGCCACCTTCTCATGTCCAATTACCTTTATTAGTCTCTCCCCTTGTTCTACTTTCCCCCTATAATTGGCTCCTGTCCTACACTTGTCACTGTATAATTTGCTCATACTTATAGCAGTTTGTACATGCAGAATATAACCATTTGTGTGGCATTTAGTCTTTGCTACTCCTCTTGCCTATTCCTGCTTTGTTCATGTGAACCAAAGCTCAGTCCACTACTTAACCACTGAAGTCATCTAGTGATTCCTCCTATCTGCCAGGTCTATTCCTGCTTCTCTGGATGTAGTGGCTCATCTGCTGGAGTGCCTTCATGAAATGGTTCTCAGCCTACTTCTGCAGCCTACTAGTCCTCCTGCAACAGGAATGTGTGTGTATGTTCCTTCAAGTCATGTGTTGACTTATTCCAATCTTAGGAATTTCATACGGTATTCTTAAGCAAGGAATACTCAGAAATAATTTTGCCAGTTACTTCCTCTGAAATACTCCTCAGTATAGCTGTTGATATCCCTACCACAAATTGTTCCACTTTCTTTCAGACCTCATTATTAAGCCTCCACAATTAAAAATAAATAAAGATAGAATCTCTTTTCCAGTCACACCTGAATTCCAAGTGGTACTTTGCTCTTCATTTACATAATCCTGAATTATGTTAGGAACTAAATTCCATCCGGGTGTTGCAGTGCAGTGTTATCAAAGGGGATAGCTAGCAAGAAAACAGGGTCCAGAGTCAAGTCCATATGCTTGTTAGAATTAATTTGTTATGGCCTACTAATCTCCTTCCGCAGTTCACCACAGCAATTTTCAAATTCTCTTTTTGGAACCTAGGAAATTCCTGGAAGATCATAAATGGCAGACCAGCTTGCCCGCTCTTACCGATTTCTCTTTATCATACAAAGCTGCCAGATCATTTGAAGCCTATTCCAAAGAAGAGGTGCCAATCTTTTGGCAAATGTGCAACAAGTCAAGTCTAAATTCCAAGAGGAATCATCAATATTAAATGTGTTTGGTGCTTGAGAGTCGTTATGCCTCTAATCTCCCGAAATATTCATTCAACGGGGGAAAATACCAAGGGCCAAAAAGTCTGGCTTATTTCTCAATAGTGTGCCCCAAAGAATGCTACTGAATCTTTTCAGTGAAGGAGATCCCACTGGTTAGGGGTGCCTGAGCAGGCAAATCAACATAAAGCTGGTTCTCTTGTTACCACGGTTATGGTATGTCTGGTGAGAGCACTAGATATCTCTTGATATCAAATAATTGGCCTTTATGTGACCTTTCTCTGCCACCCTACTCCATGTGTTTGCAAGGGCCACCGGACAAGCACGTAACAGGCATGGCTGTTAATGGTTGTACATTTCAAACCCCATTTAGGCTGGCAATTTAATGCCTCTCCGATGCTTTAGGGACCACTCCTTCTTGCAAACCACCTTGCTCAGTGCGACTTTACACAAAGATGCCCAACTGAGTGCCGAGCCAATCCTTTATGTTGGGCCATTTGCATACTGGCCATACTATTGTCATCCAGCGCTAAATTCCTCATGTAAAATCTGACCTTTTCCAACACCTTTGTCCAGTTACAAATTTCCTTTGTTCTCATCGAGTATGGCATGGCCTGTAGGTAAAATCCACCCTATAAAAAGTCCCCAAATCCAAGCCTCCCTCGGAACACTCTGGACTGCTATCCTGCCTTGCTGTCGGTTTGTCCAGCAAGTTGCCCCCTCAGCAAGCTGTGCTCAGCTTTCTTCCCTGCAACCTCCACTTCTCTCCAGGACTACGAGAAAAGATGTCATATTACCCATTCCCCCAAACCTCTCCATTTCTATTTTCTCAGTTAGTTAATGTATGTCTTTCGTGTTGTTTGTTCTCAATAAAAATATTATTTGTTGCATTAGAACTTGTCTAACCGCTCTCTGACCTGATGCTGTAGACATAGGGTTAAAAGATCCCAGCTAAAGTTACCCTGCCTCTCGTTAGTTTGAGAGAGTGCTTGAGTCTAATTTCTCCCATCTTGTGTTTTTATTTGGTAATTTGGGCACCCCTCCCGGGACCCCCAACATACAGGGTAACACTCTGCAGGTAGGCTATTTTAAAGCCAGTGATATAAAACACAAAAATTTGTGGACATTAACAGTTCTGGTCAGTTACAGACTTCTGATGAGACACCAGCTAAAACTATTTCTCTTACAAACCTTGGCATTACAGCCTGTAAGACAAAAACCGGCACGTCACTAGTAGCCACAAGTGAGGTGAAAACACTCAATATGTAACCAATACAATTAATCCTTTAGGTCAGATGTAATTCAACTTCAGCTGCTATCAACACTCATCCTTGACTAGGGCCCTTTTTTCATGGCATATTCAATGCGAAAGGGCCCCTTGAGCATCGCACAAATGTGAGGAGCGGTCCACACAACGCACTCACATTTGAGCGACACTCCAGGGCCTGACACGGACTGCACACACATTTTTTCATTTTCAGCTTGAAGCTGAAAAAGCTGCACAGCTGCGCATTGCTCTGGGGCCCCATGCACACTTACCTTGCATGTGGAGCCTCGGAAGCCAGGCCGGTCACACTTCCTGTCTCAGTGCAGCCTGGGAAGGTCCTAGGCTGCACTGCGAAAGGAAGAGGCAGGGCTCTTGCGTGAGCAAGAAGCTCATGCAGAGCCAAAGAAGAGCAGGAAAGCGAGAGCCTCTCTCCAGAGGCTGCTTGCACGAGCACCGCACCCCAGCGCCGAAAATGGGTGAGATGTGGAAAGGGTCTAGAACAGATGGGAGCTGAATATCAATAACATTTGGAGTTATTGTTCCCTAAGCCTGTAGCAGCTGATACTTTGGAGGATTAGTAACTTCCTATGGGGATAGTGATCTTAGGGAATATTTACATCTACATAATTTCTGTTACCCTAGTGTCAATCACCAATGAGACAAACTATCTGGAAATTAGTTTAGCAATGGCTTTGTATATTTGCAAGCCAATGAGAAGAGTGGTGTAACTGTAAAAGAAAAGGAATGAAGTTACCTAAGGGGAAGTCCTTGCCACTGAAATGCAAATTTCTGCCTGGGTTGTCTGACTGTCGGCTAGCACAGACATTGCTTTTTTTTTTTTATAATAATTTTTTATTGATTATATAACTGAAAAACAAAAGCAAAAAATTAAACACCATGTGTTATACATAATAGTGGGGGGGAAAATTTTTTTTTCCTTTAAACAACATAAACTTACATTATCTTTTTTCTCTTTTACACTTGAAATCATAACCTTATTCAGCTTATTCCATATCATTCAGCTTATACATTTTTGTTACCTATCTTTAATTCTTATTTTCATTATATTCATTTTTAATATTATAATTTCATTCTTAATTCTATATTTTCGGCTTCCATTTAACCTATTACTATTATTAATTATAATCTTATTACTTCAAAGCCAGTTAACTTTTAACTTTTTTTTCCTTTTAAAAATTAAACATCACATATCCAATTTCATCAATAGATCACAAGTTTATCACACACGCGTAATATAAAATAAAAATACAAAATACAAAATACAAAACAAAACAAACAAACAAAATATATATATATATATACCCACCTCCCAGAGCCAACTTTTTATTTAATCCACTTTCCAAAATTGCCATTCTTCTTGTAATAGGGTAGCTTTACCATCTCTTATCAAAGCTTTTTCCAAAAATATTTTCCAAATTTCCTCAAAATCATTCCCTTTTGTTAAACCTTTCATAAATCTAATTCTACATGTTAAGTTATCATTAATTGCAATTTTCCACACTTCTTTATACCATTCCTCTATTTGAAATTTTTCATTTGTTTTCCATTTTTTTGCTATTATTAATCTCGCTGCAATTAACAAATTTGTTATTAATTCTTTTCTTACCTGAGTACACTCAACCTTATTATATATAGACAACTACGCTATATTTGGACATACTGGTATTACTACTCCTGTAATCTCTTTTATCTCTTTAAAAACCTTTTGCCAAAATTCCATTATCTTTTTACAATCCCACCACATATGCATATATGTACCAATTTCTTGACATCCTCTCCAGCATAATCTTGTATATTTCTCATCTATTTGATTTAATTTCACTGGAGTCAAATACCATTTCCAAACTATTTTATAATAATTCTCTTTTATTCTTATTAATAATTTTTTTAAATGACGTTGTTTCCAGATTTTTCTCCATTCTTGTATATCTATGTTTTGTGCTGTCTCTTCCTCCCAGATTTTTCTAAGATAATCCTCTTCTTGTTCTTTTGCTAATATTTTATATATTTCACTTGTTGTACCTTTTAATATTTCATTTTCTTGCATATTTTCTCTTTGAATAATAATTTGTTCAAATTTAGTATGTTCTTTAAAATCCTTAACATATCTTTTCATACTCTTTGTCCATTGCTCTAATTGTATGTAATTTAACCAGGATATTTTAGTTTCCTGCAATCTCTCTTTCATTCTATCTTTATTTATCATTATTTTCATCCAATCTTTTAATCTATATATTTTTTGTTTTTTTATTTCTTTCTCTATTATTTCTCTCAAATTCATTGGAAATTTTTCCATCATTACTATCGGAGTTAATGTTGATATATTCGGTATCAATTTTCTTTTATTTTTCTTCCATATTTCTATTATATTTTTTATAAAAGGATTTTCTATCTTTTCCATTTCTTTCTTTGAAAAATTCCTAAAAAATATATTTTCTAATTTCATCTCAATATTCTTATGTTCTGTCTCTAACCAATCTAAATCACCCTTTCCTGAAACTCCATCTATAATATATCTCAACTGATTTGCATAATAATACCATTTTAAATTTGGAAGTCCCAGGCTACCTTCTTTTTGACTTTTATACCAATATTTCTTGTTAATCCTCGGTTTCTTATTACCATTACAAAAATTATTTAATATCTTTTGGCACTCCTTTAATTCTTCCTCTGATACTTTTATTGGTAACATTCTAAACAAAAAATTAATTTTAGGTAATATTTTCATTTTTACCACTGCTATTCTACCAAACCACGATAGCTTTATATTTTTGTAATCCTCTAATTTCCGTTTAATTTCTATTCTTAATTTCTTAAAAATTTTTTCCTGAAGTCCTTGTAAATTTTTTGTAATATCTATTCCTAAATATTTAATTGATTCTTTTACTTTAAGTAACCTTTTTTTATTACTTATAAATTTTTGTATTTCTTCTTTAGTATAATTAAACAACATTATTTCTGATTTGGCCCAATTTATTTCTAATCCTGTCTTCTCCCCAAACTCTTTTAAATGTTTATCTATCCTATCTATCTTTTCAACCGGATTTTTAATTGTTAGCAATGTATCATCTGCAAATAAGCTTATTTTATTTTTCTCCTTAACTCCAATTCCATCCAAATTCTCATCATTTCTTATCACATTCGCTAATATTTCTATAACTATTGCAAATAAAACTGGAGATAATGGACATCCTTATCTCGTTCCTCTTGTTATTTGAATCTGCTCTGTAAATCCATCATTTACCATCACTACAGATGTATTATGTGAATATAATTGATTTATTAACCCTTTAAATCTCTCTCCTATTCCTAATTTATTTAATATTGTTTTTAATGCCGGCCATTCCACGCAATCAAAGGCTTTAAATATATCTAACGCTAAAATTCCAGCTTTTTGTTTATCTCTATCCATTATATTTATTTTATTTATCGTTTTCCCTATTAAGTTTGCCATCTGTCTTCCTTGAATAAAACCACATTGATCTTTATGTATATACTTATAAATAAATTTATTTAACCTCTTTGCCATTATTGCTGTCAAAATTTTTGCGTCTTGGTTTATTAAAGATATTGGTCTATAAGAACCTGGTTCAGTAGAATCCTTATTTGGTTTTAAAATTAATATTATTAATGATTGCTACCATGATATTGGAATTTTTTCACCCTTTAATATACTATTGTATAACACTTTTAATTTAGGAATTAAACATTTTTTAAATGTTTTATAATATCCTGGACCTAGTCCGTCCAATCCTGGTGATTTTCCTCCTTTTAAATTATTTATTACTTCTTCAATTTCCTCTTCAGATATCATTTCTTCCATCAACCCTTTATCTTGTTCTGTTAGCCTTTCTTTCCAATTTTTATCAATATACTCCTCTATATTCCCTACAGATTTTTCCTCTGCTGAATACAATTCTCGATAAAATTCCTCAAATATTTTTAATTTCTCTTTCATCAGCCTTTTTTCTTTACCAAATTTATCTTTTACTACGCCAATCATATTTCTAGTTTTTTTTTATTGTACTGATTTAGCCAGCATTTTAGAATTTTTATTACTATAGTCAAAAAATTCCCTTTTCAAGTATATTAAATTTTTCTGGACTTCATCCATTTCTATCTTTTCTAATTCATCTCTTTTTGCTTGTAATACTATAAATTTCTGTTTTGTTCTATCTATTATATAATCATTCTCTAATTGTTTTATTTCTTCTTCTAATTTCAATTTTTTTTCTCCTAATTGTCTCTTTAATTTACTTGATTCTTTAATACATAATCCTCTTGCCACTGCCTTCATTGTATCCCATAATACATCTTGTGTTACTTCCTTATTATTTATATCCCAAATTTCTTGCCACTCCTTCTCTATTTTATTTACTATCTCCTTATAATTAAGTATTTTGGTATCCAGTCTCCACCTTTTTGCTTCTCTATAGTTCCTTTTCATAGTTATATCCAAATTCATCAAAGCATGATCTGTCACTTTTATTGTTTCAATTTCTGTATTTATTAATCTCGGTATCATATTCTTTGAGACAAAAATATAGTCTATTCTTGAATAATTTTTATGAACTGGTGAATAATACGTATATTTCTTTTCCTCACCCTTTATTAACCTCCAAACATCTATCAATTCATTTCTACTCACCAGTTTATTTAAAATTGTTATATTATTATATCTATCTCTAATTAATGGATCCGATTTATCTTTCCATCTATCCATCACCATATTAAAATCACCTGCCATTATTATATAATCTCCTTTCATATTTTTAATCTTGTTAAATATTTCTTCATAAAACTCTTTTTGCTTCTCATTAGGTGCATAAATATTCACTATAACATATATTTCTCCATCTATTTCACCTTGTATAATTACATATCTACCTTTTTCATCTAACTCCACACTTAATACAATAAAATTACATCTTTTGGAAATTATTATTGCTACTCCTCTTGATTTGGATGTACCAAATGCTTCCTCATAAGTGGCAACCCAGTTCAATCTAAGCTCATTTTTTTTAATCTCTTTTTCCATGTGTTTCTTGTAAGAAAATTATATCAGCCTTATCTTTTTTTAATATAGATTCTATCCTTTTTCTCTTTATTATTGACCCTAAACCTTTCACATTCAATGTTGATATTCTCAGTCTATTCTCCATTTTTCATATTTCCATTCTCTTAATCGCACTCCCCATTGGCTCTTTAATGTGATGGTGCTCCCCTTCCCCTTCCCTTCCCCCTTCCCACTCCCCTCCCCCTTCCCTCCCTCCCCTCCCTCCCCTCCCCTACCCACACAAACATTTATCCCCCCTTTCCCTCCAAAGCAATTCTGCCTTGCCAACGACCACCTATGGTCTTGGGGGGGGTGAAGGTATACCAACTCCCGGCACAGAGACCAATACCCTCTCCCGATTAATTTTCTTTCCCACATTTTTTCCCTCTCTTCCCCCTCCCTTCCCTCTCTCTACCCTTTTACTTTATATACATATACTTCAATCTCTATGCATAAACAATCTATAAGAATATATTCTAATCACTAATCATCAACTCTTCGCCTACTCTATAAAGCTCTCTTTCTTCTTCTTCTGTTATATCATATTATTTCTTCCAGTCCTCCTCATCCTCTATCCTTTCGTTTATCTCCCGAAGTCTTCTTCTCTTCTCCTCCAGTTGCTCCTCCCACTGCTCCTTCTTCTACTCCTCCAGCCGCACCTTGCTCTTCCTTTTCATCTTGTTGGATCAGCTTCAGTTCTCTCAAAAGTTGCAATCCTTGTTCAAGAGAATTTATTCTGTGGTATTTGCCTGCGCATTGGAATTTCAAGAAAATGGGATATCCCCAGGTATATCTTATTCCAGCCCTCTGTAGAACGATGATGCATGGTTTCATTTCTCTTCTCCAATTTATTGTTTCCTGACATAAATCATTATAAATTTCCACTGTATTATCTCGATACTTCAATAATCCTGGATTTTTTCTGATAGCCCTCATCAAATCATCTTTTTTGTTGAAATTTGCAACTCTCATAATAATGTCTCTGGGAGTTATTCCTCTCTTCGTAGCTGACACACGATGAATTCTTTCTATGTCATGTTCTTCCCATAAAATCTCGGGAACAATGCTTTTTAACCATTTTAAAACTTCCTCTTTCAAGGATTTTTGATTTTGTTGTGGCAGCTCTGCAAATCCACGAATCCTTACATTGTTCCTTCTATTTTGATCCTGGAGCTGAATAATCTGTTTCTCCAACACAGAAATCCTGTTATCATGTTCTGCTAGTTTGGTCTGCTGATCCCCTTGAGTTTTTTTTATATCATCCACTTTAAAATCCAATGCTTTTAACTCTTGCGAGATTTTTTCCTGCATCTGCACCATTTCTCCCCTTATATTAGATGTTATTGTAGTTACAAGAGTTTGATTTGACTCTGTTATCAGTTTATGTATAAAAGTTTTCATCTCTTCATTAGCCCCATTCGCCGCTTTTTGCTTGGTCGCCATTTTAATTTCTTTTTCGTCTCCGTTAGAGTTTAAGTTTGTATTTTCAAAATCTCTAACTAGACGATTATATGTTTTATCTGTTGCCGTAAGTCGTCTCCAAATAGGCTGTTTATACACCTTTTTTTTGTTTTGTTTGGACGACATATATCTCTAAGAGCCGAAAAAGAAAAACTGTTTTGCTTTGACTCCGTTTCAGCAATTCTTTCAGGTTTAAGCAGAGTCTTTTATTTTTCTTCCAATTGGAGAAGAATCAAAACCAATCCACTATCTTATCTTACATTCTTTCCCACATTATTTAGTTAATTACTCACAGTCTTTCTTTATTTTAAAAAGGCTTCTGGGGTTGTTTTATTTTCCTGTATTCCGAGAGACGAAAATTAGCCTCCTTGTGCCATCGCAGCTGGCTCCTCCCCCCTAGCACAGACATTGCAATGAATAAACTGACCACAAATGTCAGCTCAGCAAGAAAGATGACAAGGGACTGGGGTATTCCTGAACTGATGCAAGAAGGAAATGACAATATACTGCCATGCTCAAATTTATTATTATTATTAAAAAGAAAACAAGAGTCTGTATTTTGCTTAGATTTTTCCAGAGTCTGTATTTTGCTTAGATTTTTACTCGATGCTTGAGGAAACTTCAGCTATTTTAGCATAAGCATTTACTGCTGGCCAAGGGAACAGACAAAGGTCCATGACAGCTGCAACTGTTAAAATGTCATCCATCACCCAGAGAATGGCTGTGCAGACTGGAGTTCAGCGATTTCCTTTGCATTCATCTTCAGCTGACAACAGAATAGCCACCTAGTTCGCATGGTTAACAGACTGATTGCTTGAAGCGCTCTCAAACTGTTGATTTGACCTAGCGCTGCACGTTTATTATTTACCCATTTCTTTGTCAGATCACAACATTGTTCTTCTGTAGAAGAAATTTTGCAGAGTATAAAGCAGCAAACAAGCAGACAAACAAGCAAACAAATATCAAAGAAATACTTTAAAATAGTTAAGAAATGGAAACAAAAGCAACAGCAAAATAACACCTGCCTTCAAGCTGACCATGATAGTTCAGTGGGATGCCTGGTACCAAACACTTAAAACTGAAGTGAGGTATAATCTAAGGAGATGGGTGAAAAATTTAGGAGGGTCCTTGCAATGGCTGCTAGCTGCTATGTTAAACCTGATGAATAGGACTAGGAGAAAATACTAACCCACATTCATTACTCACTCACAACTAAATCAAAGATCTCAGCCAGTGTTTTCTGTGTGGGGAGGGGAAGGTTATTTTAGGCAGAAGAAGTCTTGAAAAAGAAACCTGAAAACAAACAAAACAACAAACTAATAGCAGTTCATCATTTTCTCAATGAGAGGAAATGTATTGAGACTCCCTTTTATGTTGAGGACAAGAAAAACTGTTGATGTTCTGGACTTCTCCAGTGAGAATTTACTTGGTTCATTTTTTAAAAAAGGAATTCCCCAAGTTATAAACTTATTCATTTCTTATTTTATAATTTTTATTTGATAAATTCAAACATAGGCGAAACTGACAGGTTTGCCCATCCAGAGGACTTTGAGTACTTGTGTCTTTCAAATCTTGAATTTTTGGGATACTGAATTTGGGGTACTGAAATACTGAATTTGTGGTACTGAATTAGGATTGCCACTTCCTCTTTTCTGATAGGTTCCTTTTCTTGACAGGCAAGCTCTTGACAGGCGAGTTCTTGACAGGCAGCAACATGGCTCTCGTTATAGTGGGAATAACTGCTGCTTCTTGAGTTTAACCAGTAGAGAGGATTAAGAACATTGTTAAATTCATTTTTCATAAGTGCTTTCAAAAATTTACTAATTATTTCATAAATTTCACAGAAAGAATTTAAGATTTTTTTAAAAAAAATCAAAGATGAGAGAAAACCAAATTTTGAAATTTGTTATCCCTGCTGTAGTCTCATGATTCTTCCTAGAATGCATATTCTGACTGTAACCTCAAACTGGATGAGACCCTGTTTAATTTGTTGTTAGAGCGGAGTGTGGGTCTATTACAGAAGTGTGGATCATGCAGTCCTCCATATGTTGTTCGACTGCAACTCTCAACATTCTTTAACATTGATTGTGATCATTTCATCTATAGATCATGTCAGGCAATGATGGAACTCGCAGTCCAACAATAACTGGAGGGCTAACTGATTTCTTTTCTGCTGTATTGGATCCTTATCACTCTTTCTATGAATAGTTGCCAGGGATTCCATTTTTTTACCATTTTCACCATTACCCATGTGTTAATAGTTTTCTGTTTTTAAGAAAGAGGTAATCACAATCCCTGGTAACTTTATATTTCAAAGTTCAGAACAAATCTTCACTGTCCAGTGACTGGTGTTGGCTGATGAATCCCAAGTCAATGGGGCACTAAATCCACTCCAGGTTTTCAGTAGACTTGAATGAGCCACCCAAGGTCTATTTCCTATTTCAGGAAAGGGTTTGGTACCTTGGATAGCTCATTTCAACTAAAACTTGAAGTAGGTTCGCTGTCCAATGACATAGGCTCTGCCAGTTGCCGCCACCACTGATGAACCATCAACATATCGTCACAGTATCTGTACAGCCAGCAGAAAGAGAAAACCTCTTGATCAGAAGGAACCAAGCAATTTGATGAATTATAACATTTTGAACTCATCCTGTGTACCTCACTGGTGGGCTACCTAAAAATGAATCACATTTTTAGAAAGAAAATTGGTTCTATGTGAATGTAGTCTAGGCAGGAGACAGAACTAAGGCCAAAAAAAAGTGTTTTCTACTATGGCCTAGTTTCCTTCATCTCTATTTAGAAGGAGCAGCTGTTGCTTGTTTGTACAGCATGTCATGTTTTTGATCTCTGTGAACCTGACCTGTTACCTTCTGCTATGATTTGGCCCTGTTTCTATTCACCTTCAACTTTAACAAACCTGGCATACAGTTGAGACTTAAAGATGCGATTCTTGAATCTGAATCGTACTCATGCTATCATTTTGGCAAAACACGGTTGATTGATACTTAATCTAAGCCCTGTCTATTTTATCTTTTAAACAGAAAGTGTGTCATTTCATCTATAGAGCATGTCAGGCAATGAAAGCAATGGTGCGGTATGTCAGTCTAACATAAAAACTTATATTCTTTTCTGCAAAATAGACTTTCCTCAGAACCACTTGAAGCTCTCCATAGATTTGAATACAAGCTGTCAAACAGATCCTTCTCTAGTCTTTTCCAAGGCACTTGAAACTTGACTCATACACAGCTGGAAAGCCCTTAAAATATTTGTGTTCCTTATTTTTCAAATGCCAGTCAACCATATTGGATAACACCAGACACTATCATGGATAGTAGGCCTACCAACCTCCAGAAAGTGCTTTGAAAATGAGTTACCAACATATTTCAGTCTGTCCTTGTGGTCATTTTGTGCCTGCTTTAATGTGTCAGATTGTGGCAACTTCCACACTACACTGTTGTAGTGCTATTATTTCATTTTCAACATCTGGAGGAATTCTGGGGTTTGTAGTTTACTGAGGCCAAAAAATTCTCTGGCTGAGAATTCTAAATGCCCTTCCCTAAACTGCAAACCCCAAGATTCCATAGGAGGTTGAAAGTGGAATAATAGCACTATAACAGTATAGTGTGGAAATGGCCTGTGTCACATATTCATAGTCATAACTTTGTAAACAATCCAATCTGGACATTACACACATCACATTAGCTGAAATGAGAAATTTGCTAGTTAACAAATATGTGATAGGCTTAAAATAACCATGTGGCAGTTTAAAATGGTACACTAGTTCAAAGTCATTCCTTTGGCCCTACTTTCTGTTCTTTTTGTTGCTCCTAAAATTTCACTCATTTAATATCTTTGGTAAGATAGGCCTGAACTTTAATCGTGGTAGGCAGAATGCCCAGATGGGCTCCTTACTTTCTAGAGTGTGTGAATCTTCATGCAAGGAGGTGGGGAAGCTGGAGCCTTCAGTATCCACAAAGGCCCCTTGTGATTTTTGTGGCTTTCATGCACAAACCACTCCAAGAGTCCTCTCTCAAATTTATTTTGTTCAGGCACATGACCAGTGCCAGAAACCATCACAAAAATGCTGGGAAAAGTGGCACTTTGGTTGGTTCCTTCAAACATCTGGTTTTCTCTCAGATCCTGAAAAAAGTAGAAAACTCAGCCAGGCTTCAGCCAAAAAGTGAATCAAGAGTGGGTGACACAACATTTCAAGCTCCTCACTCTTCTGGAAGGGTGACTATATAACCCCAAGCCCTCAGTCTCTCTCTCTCTGTCTCTCTCTCTCTCTCTCCATATAATTTAACTTCTGACTGCTCAGAATGTGCTGGTGAAGTCCTGGGGGGGAGCATGAGGACAAAAGTAGTCCTTATTCTGGCACAGTTTCCTAACCTTGAAGTAGACCAAAGCATTCTAAGAAGTAACTGCGTCCATGAAAATGATCTTCAGTGCCATTAGGAAGAAAAAAAATTCTCCAAGTGATTCAACCATAACGTCTTTGCCACCAAGGGACACGATATCCACTGGAAAATCCAAAAATATTCCCAGTGGAGTTGTTACCCCAAAACATAGGTGACACAAGGGCCACCCTGTGATTCCAGATACCTCTTGCAAAAGTGGGAAATGAATTAGCTCAAAGAGGAGGTTTGCAAGAGGGGGTAACTTAATAAGACCTTTCCTACCAATGTTTATGGACTCACGCAGGAAAAGAACCAGCCAGAGATTCAAATGTAAGCTAAAAAGGTGTGTTTTTATTGAGGGGAATTCACTCATGCATGCACACAAGATACACACAGTCAAACATTCACACAAGAGCTAACTGAAGGATAAAGGGAGGAAAAATTATATGGACAGAGACAGACTGAGGGTTTGGGGTTAAATAGTTACCATTCCAGAAGAGTAGTGAGGAGCTTGAAATGTGACTTAGATTCAGAGCAACATAGCGGGGTCCAGTATTTCATCTGACTGCATCTGACTTCGCAAAACCAAGCGTTTCTATACTCTGTTTCTCTCCCTGAAGGGATGTGAGTTAATTGCTTTCCCAGCCTAGTGGACAATGGGAGTTGCAACACAGACAATGGGGTCTGGATGGTGTTCATGGTTTCAATGTCTTTGAGCCAAGCTGCAGTAGGACATGCACACCATAGGGGTCCTTGCCTCTGCAACTGGGCACCTTATTGTTTTCTGAGGTTGGCAGTTGATAGGATTAGCTCAGAGTCATTAAGTCAGTCTTTCTTGGCTAATTTCAGTGAACTTTTGACCAGGCCACACTGTGGTTACCTTTTGGCCTGTTTTTCAGCAAGGGTCTCTTCTTCTACATGGCTTCCAGTCAGTGTATATAATTTATATTTTATGCCAACATGTCTGCCAATTAATATATTTTGCCATTCAGACCATATCAAAATGTGGGGGTCTACAGACTAGTAACAGAGTATACAATTACACAATTGACCTAACATCATACAAGGAAAATGCCAGAATGGGAAGAAGGGAAACAGGGAGGGGAGCTGAGTTTTATTCATCAGCAGATTTAACTGCTATTGTGTGGGTGGGCGGGCAGGCAATATCTAACAGCACTCTTCATTTACATGGCTTGACCATAGAGGTGGGGGAGAAGTTCTCTGTTAGCAGAAAGAGAGCCATGTAGTTCAACAGTCTGGCACGCAGGACATAACTAAAGCACTCCTGTGAGATGGCCCTCCAACCTCTGTTTGAAGACCTCCAAACAAGGAGAGTCCATCATTCTGAGAGGCAGTATATTCCACTGTAAAATGGCTTTTCCATTAAAGTGTGTGTGTGTGTTCCCCTAATATTTAGATGGAATCTCCTCTCTTGTCATTTGAACCCATTGTTTTACATTCTGGTCTCTGGAGCAGCAGAAAACAATCTCACTCTTCTATATGAATTCCCTCAGATATTTTAACAATAGCTACCACATCACACTGTTGACTCATGTTTAGCTTGTGGTCTACTAAGACACACACACCCCCGTGCAGTTACAGGCTTTTGCTATTGCTAAAAAGGACAGCTATTTAAGAGATTTTTGGACCTTTCAGTTGCATCTAACCTTTAATAAGAATAGGAAGACACAGGCCCTTTTCACACCTTACCTTTTCACAGCGTTGGGGTGTGGGGATCATGCAAGCAGCCTCTTGTGAGAGGCTTTCATGCCCCTGCTGCTTCAGCTCTGCAGCTGCTGCCTGCTAGCAAGCAGGCAGCGTGACGGCTCCTCCTCTTCCTTCCACAACACAGTGTTATTGCAGTTTAGGCCTCCTTGGAGATACCCCTAGATATCATTTTGATATCAATAATTTGGCTCTCTTCCACCACCCCTCCCCATGTGTTTGTGAGGTCCCCGGACAAGCACAGAACTAGGCTTGGCCACCAATTGCTGAACATTCCATTCTCCACCCAGGCAGGCCAGAAATAGCCAGATCCTTGCTTTAGGAGACCTCTCTGCAAACACCCTCATTATGTATGCACACTGTTTTACAAAGGACTCCCTGCCCCGAGCAGGCACACTGATAAGCTGAATACTCAACTGCCAAGCACTAAGCATTTGCATACTGTCTAAATCTTTGTCAATTTCGACTTTAACTTAAAATCATGTTAAATTTTGACCTTTCCAAAGCTTTGTCCCACACCCGAAATGCATTGTTTTCCCCAAGTACGGCATAGCCTGCAGTTACATTTCTCCCTATAAAAACCCCTGATTCCGAGACCATCCTTGGATCGCTCCCGAGTTCCAGACCGCCTTGCTGCTGCTTTGCTTGGTGAGCTTCCCCTCAGCTCCACGTGTTGAGCCACATTGAACCCCAGCATCGCTCTCTATCTTCTTTCTGGGCTTCAGGAACAGGTTTCATATCACCCAAATCAACTATCCCTCTGAAAATCCCGCTATCATACTCACACCTTTATTTTCCTTAGTTATCTGTGTGCGTGTGTTGCTTACATTGTGTGCCTGTATTTAATAAAGATCATTCATTTATTTCCAACACGGTTTGCTTCTTGACTTGGCCTGACCCCGTAAACATTGGGTTACAAGATCCTGCTGCATTAACCTGCCTCTCGTAGTGCCAACCAGTGCTCTTGACTAATTTCCCCATCTTGTGTAATTGTAAGGTTATTTAGGTGTCCCTCCCAGGACCCCCAGTAAAGAGGGTAACAACAGCCTGGGATTTTCCCAGGTTGCACTGGGGCAGTAAGTGCAAGCACCATGGCTCTGGAGGCTCCTCACGCACAGTAAGTGTGCACGGGGCCCTGGAGCGATGCACCATTGCACACCATTTTCGGCTAGAAGCTGAAAATGAAATAGTGCGCAATTGGTCCTGCCGGCCCTGGCAGCATTGCACAATTGTGAGGATGTCATGTGGATGGCTCCTCACAGTTGCGCAATACTCCAGAGGCCCTTTCGCATGGCAAATGCCATGTGAAAAGGGCCAAAGTGTACGAAGGGACTATTTTTTCTACTGGCCACTGAAGAAGACAGTGCCGTTGAAATGCATCTAGCTTATCTGTAGCATTTGCTATCTGTCTTTCATTATCACTGTGATTATGCCAACTAGCTGTCACTTCTACATGTTTGTATGCCTCTTGTGTTAAATATTTACTTAGGTATTTAGGCTTTATAATTTGTACTGGAAAAATATATACGCTTTACTGAAAATTTCCTGACTCTTTTGGTTGTAAGTTTTTGGTTGTAAGTTTTACATCAGGTCTTCTTTTTGTATTTTGCTGTGGTTCTCATAGTAAAATATTTTCCTGCCTGAAGCAAACCAGGAAAGGGTTTGCATGTGGACACACACATACACAAACTGCCCAAGTCTGAATACACAAAACCAGACAAGTTATTTTTACTTCTGAGGAAGAAAATCTCATAAGTACCTCTTCTCCTACATAAAAGATAATAATAATAGTAGTTGTAACAACTGTAGGAATATTTGGTATCCATATCAAGCAGAGTGAAGATTAGCCAGTGCAATATGAGCTTATGATAGGAAACAAGAGAGTCTTGTAAAGCAGAGGAGGAGGAGCAGAACTTACATTTATTATTTCAGGATATCCAACGTGGAAGAGGAAAGGAGACAAGAAAAGAAGATCATCTAAATTTCAGTTGAAGGACCCCTAAAAGCTGGCTCTCATGCACTGATGGAAGCCATCCTGAGGCAGAAACTCATGGATGCTTCCTTCCCACACCAAGGAAGACAAATGACTGATTTTTGGGAGAAAGGGGAAGTGACCTGTGCAGGCAGGAAGGAAGCAAAAAGTCTTGAATACATATGTCAAAGGGGGGGGAGGCTTGAAGGGAGCAAAAAGGCTTGAATACATACGTCGGGGGGGGGGCAGAAAGAAGAAACAAAAGGACAGGCATGATCTCTAGAGTTCCTGCTAAATAATCACTTTATGCAAGCGTTGATGCTTCTTTTCTTATTCCAGCAGCAACAACAGTAACAACAAATTATTTATATGTCACTTTTCCCCTCAGAACCAGAACTTAAGCTAACTGAGTGTTAATATGTGTTTAAAAGCTATTTGCTACTGTTTCATGACCTCCAATATTTTCTGTCCAAGAAGCTGCCTTGTTCTCCCTGTTGGTTAGACTGGCACCGAAATACTTCTCAATATGTTGCAATTCCAGTAAACTACTCAATGTCCTAATTGGTTCACTGGAGAGACAAAGTGATTCTGTGGCTGAACTACCCACAAGTTACCAAATCAAAAGATGATCACAGTGATACTCAAAGTGGTGGCCCATGGACCAGTTGTCAGTGCAAGCACCACTAGCTACTGATCTCTATTGTTTCCAGGGAAGCCAGAAACAACTGTAGCTAATGGGCACAAATATGATACTGGTGCCTGCCACACTGGGGGAAATAATGCAAGTTCTAGAACAAACTGCAGCTTATGAGAATCCTTTCCCAAGCCAAACAGCGAGTGAGCATTTGTACTTAATTTACAAATAAAGTATCCTGTAATTAAAAAAGCTACAAAAATAAGCAAAATAAAACCAATTCATGATAGCTGTACACATGCAATTGTTCACTAATCACCAATCCCTTTTAGTGACAACACAGCTCATTATTGTTGAACTTTTGGTACTTTTATCCAGTGAGCTATGGAGCACTGTGACCAAGGAGACAATCAGCTCAGAGACATTTGTATGCTAATGAACTACAAATGCGATGTTCAATAGTCTGAAAAGAATAGTACACTTAACTCTGTGTAATTAGTTAATGTGCAGTGAACATTGGAGCTAGATAAATACAAGCAGAGAAATGAGTACATTCGACACCTCATGGATTATTTCTTTTTAATCCTAGTAAGGCAACCTTTAACCACTTTTGAAAAAGAAGATGCCCAATAGCCCAATCCTACAAATGCCTCCTCATTAGAAGATTTCAAGTAAGGAGGGGGAAATGTTTTAGTTTCATTTTTTTTCTATATTTAATTTTTAACTTGTTTACCCATATTGGAAAGAAAACATTGATTGAATGCTTTAAATATTTCTATTCCACCCTCTGTCTAAAGACCTCACAGTGGCATGCAATAAAATCGACATGACCAGTCTTAAACAATACAAGTAATAAAATGACTTTTTTTTAAAGCCCAAAATATTTTAAACACTTTTATCAAGCTTAAAGACAGATTAAAACCAGTCAAATACTTTACAACAATTCAAAATCATGCATGTTTGTGGATCTGTATAAAATCATTTAGGCCCCAAAAGCTTTTTGTACATGCCCACATTTTCCACTCACTGCTAGAACAACAGCAGTGTAGGCAACAATCAAGCCTACAAAGGGAAAGTATTCCATAACCAGGGGTGTCATAACAAATGCCTTTTCTTATGTCTTCCAACAGCACATTGCCCTGACTAATGGAACGTGTGATGGGGGGGGGTACTGCCAGGAGACCTCAGTCCTTGGGCAGGCTAATGTAGGGAGAGATACTCCTTCAAGTCTCAAAACCATTTAAAGCTTTAAATACTATTATGTTGAACTCAGTCTACAAGCTTTTTGACAGACAGTGCAATTCTTTTCAAACCAGTATTTTATGGCTTTCGTATAATGTTCCAGTTTGCTGTCTAGTCACTGTATTTTGCATTAGCTGCAGTTTCCAAATCATCTTCAAGGGTAACCCACATAGAGTGCATTACAGAAATCTAATTGGGAAATTACCAACGCATGGGCTACTGTGGCTCAGTTACCCCTATCCAGGAAAGGCTACAGTTGGTAAAGCAATCAAAGCTGACACTAGGTATGATGAACAATGGAGTCCACCAGTTACCCTGTATTGTGGGGGTTCCAGGAGGGATGCCCAAATAACCAAATAAAAACACAAGATGGGGAAATTAACTCGAGCACTCTCTTAAGCTAACGAGAGGCAGGGTAACTTTAGCTGGGATCTTTTAACCCTATGTATACAGCATCAGGTCAGAAGAGCAGTCAGACAAGGTTTTAAAAGAGCAAAAATAATAATAGCTTTTACTAAAAGACAAACAACAAAAAGACACTACAAACACCCAGCTAACTAGAAATTAGAAATTAGAGTTTTCAGGGGGAATGGGTGATACAACACCATTTCTCGTAGTCCTGGAGAGAAGTGGAGGTTGCAGAGAAGAAAGCTCAGCACTGTTCGCTGAGGGGGCGACTCACTGGACAAACTGACAGGAAGGAGGATAGCAGTCCGGAGTGTTCCGAGGAGGGCTAGGATTTGGGTGGATTGTGCCTACAGGCCATACCATGCTTGGTGAGAACAAAGGAAATTTGGAGCAGGACAAAAGTGTTGGAAAAGGTCAGGTTTTACATGAGGAGCTTAGCGCTGGATGACAATAGTATAGCCAGTATGCAAATGTCTCAGCATAAAAAAGTGCCGGCTCAGAGCCATGCCCCTTTGTTTAAAGTCGTGCTTAAGCAAGGTGTGTCTGCAAGAAGATGTTCCCTGAAGCAACAGAGAAGCATTAATCTGCCTGCCTAAATGGGGATTGGAATGTCCAAACATTAATGGCCGCACCTGTTTATGTGCTTGTCTGGTGGCCCTTGCAAACACGTGGAGCAAGGTGGCAAAGTAAGGTCAAGTGAAGGCCAAATAAGTTTGATATCAAGAGATATCTGGTGCTATCACTGGGCATGTCAGAACCGTGGTAACACACCCTGGGGTCCAATGGCAAAGACAGATGTAAGAATGTTCTTAAGTTATGTACCTGCTCCATCAAAAATTTACAGTTCTTGATCGATTCTTAAAAAATGAATTGAACAAAATCTTCCTCCATTGGCACTAGCCAAATTCAATAGATACAATTTTCCCAGAGTAGGGGAGAATCATGCTGTACTTTCCATAGAAGTATTAAAGATGCAAAGCGTCTTAGGGAGAAAAAAAGATGACAAGCTATTTCAGCACTCACATAGTTCACTATACAGCAGAAGTGGGTATCTGTGGTTCTCCAGATATTTTTGGCCTACAATCACCTTCTAACCTAGCTAGTACAGCTAATGGTGAGGAGTCTCACCAAAAATACATGAAGGGCTACAGTTATTCTTCCCTCTGATAGAGAGAATACAAGCCAATGTTTTTGAGTTTTTTTTAAAGAGCTGTGCATTTAAAACCCATGGGCCCAGATCTTGTTTGGGCATGCTCTGGAGTTTGAAGGATGTGTCACTATAGCCACCGTTTTGGACAACCAGAACTGACATCGCATCACTCCCAGTCACTTTTGGTGGCCGTTTTGAGATTTGTTTGTTTGCTCTTTAAGGGTGGGAAGAGGAACAGAATGAAAATTTCCAAGTGTCCTGAAGTAGTTGCAACTGTTTATTCTGCCAAAAAGTGTTATTTGGACTGAAATACTGACATTCTTCAGGGGAAGTAAAGGGGCAAGGCCAGTGGAGGACAAATGGACAAATCTGTCAGTCTCGGCTTCTTTTACATTCATTTTTTTAAAAAAAAAATAAAGTAGGTGGTGAAGTGTTGAGGTCAAAGAGCTTGCAGGTCAAGGTGCAGGACACTATTTTTAGAGCAGGAATAATAACACCATCTGTTGAAGTGCTACTTCCTTGTTTGTTTGGTTTAGGCTTTCCAGGGTGAGGTGATAAGATGGGACTGTGATATAGCCAACTCCTGCTTCCTTTTAACTGCAAATATATATCTGCATGGCCAGATCCTATCAAAAGTGCTGTACTAAGTTATTAATAGGTTTAGTAAGCCAATGGTTTGCCCACCACCACCATGCACACACACTCATTTTGTTTTCTAAATGACTATTCCTGAACTCCTGACTGCTTAGTTCTTCAACAAATCTGTTGAATTGGAAGCAGAAACTGAATGAATGAAGTTTACTTAGTTTGTGGTTTGGATTCCACTAGCACATATTCTGCTGGATTTCAAGGAATACAAAGAAACTTTGAAAAAGGAATCTATCTATCATGAGAGTCCAAAACTGGCTTCTTTCATATCCACATTTTTATCATTACTAAAAATGTGAGTAGCAGTTATAGCAGCTGATGATTTTCATGTCAGTTGGGCAGTGAATATACTTTGAAATTTAGCCTGAATTGTAAAATAGCCCCCCAAGTCAATAAACCCTATCTTCAAAATGGGCTCTGTGTTACCCTGTATGTTGGGGGTGCCAGGAGGGGCACCCAAATTACCAAATAAAAGCACAAGTTGGGGGGAATTTAGCTTGAGCAGTCTCTCAGCTAAATGAGAGGCAGGGTAACGTTAGCAAGGATCTTTAACCCTATGTATACAGCGGCGGGTCAGAGAGTGACTAGACAAGGTTTTCAAAGAAATAAACAATATTTTATTAAAGACAAGAAACACGCAAGACAAGACATAAACTAACTAACTGAGAAATAGAAACGGAGAGCTTTTGGGAAAGGCAATACGACACCTGGTCTCGTAGTCCTGGAGAGAAGCGGGGTTCTGGGGAAGAAAGCTCAGCGGGGCTCACTGAGGGGAGTTCCTTTAGACTACCGGCAGCAAGGTGGGATGGAAGTCCAAAGTAGTCCGAGGAGGTCCCAAAAGTGGGGACCTTTTATAGGGTGGAGTTTACCTACAGGCTATGTTATGCTCGGTGAGAACAAAGGAAATTTGGAGTTGGACAAAGGAGTTGGAAAAGGTCAAGTTTTGCATGATTGGTTTAGCTTTGACTGACAATAGCGTGGCCAGTTTGTTAATGGCCCAGTATAAGGGAATGGCTTGGCTCTTGGCTGCATGGCTTTCTGTAAATCCGAGCCAAGCAGAGCTGGTTTGCAGGGAGGTTTTTCCCTAAAGCGACGGAGAGGCTTAGAGTGCTTGCCTGAATGGGGTCTTGGAATGTACGGTCATTAATGGTCACACCCATACATGCTCGTCCAGGAGGCCTCTGCAAACATGTGGAGTAGGGTGGCAGAGCGAGGTCAAGCAAAGGCCAAATTATTTGATAGCAAAAGGATATCTAGTGCTCTCAGCTCACATATCATAACCGTGATAACATCTGTACCTAAATACCCAAAAGGCACCAGATCCTGTCAGATTTTGGAAGCTAGGCAGGGTCAGCCCTAGTTTCTACTTGGATGGGAGACCAGGTACACTGTACACTGTATTTCAGAGGAAGGAATTGGCAAAACCATCTCTGTGTATTCCTTGCTTCAGAAAAACCTATGAAATTCATGGGGTTTCCATAAGTTGGCAGGTGACTTGAAGGCACATCCACACATCCACCTTAGCTAGCTCTGTTAAAATGCAGACTAAAACCCAGAGTGGATTTATGGCCCTACAAACATGGGAGCAACTACCCTACACTGAATGGTGGCAGCCTAGGATATTTAGTGGTTGAAAAGGCAGGAATGGTGCCTGGTAGCCTACCCTACATCAAAGGCTTGGAAGTGCAAGCACTTGTCATAGGGCACTTGTCCAAACTTTCTGCTTGTGAGACCTGAAAACATTAATTACATTACTTGTTACTCATAGCCAAGCTAGGATTCTTACACTGATCTCCAGAGTTGTGATCCAACACTCAAAACATTTTGGCTCTTACCTGAACATGACAGTTGATTGATATTCTTAAACCACTTCTATTTTGGTTTCTTAGATGGTACTTTCTGAGTTCAGACAATTCACTTAGAAATGCCATGAGGTCCACCCATGGCATCCTGTGGGTTAGTCCCAATTAAATCAACTGCTGCTTGGTGTGTTGGCATATAGGTGAATCCAGCTGTTAAAAGGGTTCTACTCTAATTGGGATTAATAGTAGTATTACTGAGATCTAGTCTTCCTTTGCAGTTTAAAGGAGATGTCCAAAGTAATGAACCTGGTTTGAAGATAGAATTAAGGATCTTGAGCAGCACCTTTAAAGTGTGGGTTAAAACAGAGAGCAAATGTTAACACTCTACTGGCAAGGGAGCCATCAGCCATGAGACCACCCTGGGCAATGAACTAGGACTTCTTGCTGAACTATCATTGTTAAAGTGAGAACCTTGTAGGGACTCTATCAGGGGCATTTCTCATAGTAAATTAATCTGAAACTGTTGCTGTGAAGTTAACAGCACTGTAGTGGAGGAAGAGTCCAAAGAAGTACAGCTTCAGAACATTTTCCTCTCTAGAGCAGTAGTAGTAGTAATAACTATTGTCTGATGATGGTGGTGGTGGTGATGATGATGATGATGATGGGGTGCCAAGATAACTGTTAGGTTCTCCTTGATTGGGCAAGTGAATAAAATAATAACTTAGTGTTGCTTGTGACAGATTAGTATAGAGGAAGTCATAGAATTAAAAAAAAGAATCAAGCAGAAATAATTTTTTTCTGTTATTGGAGGTGGTTCTTATATTATGCAAGCTATATAAATAGCAGATACTTCTTTACGTGAGTGTTTGTCTTTCTGACTAAAAGCTAAAAAGTCCATTTTCATTGGAATCTGAAGTTCAAAGTGATTTACAAATTGAAACACACTATCACAGCACAATCGACTTCAGTGGAACTTTAATCCCTGGTAGCTCTACGTATGATTGTTGTCCTGTATATTTGGTTGTGAAACTTGTTTGTTTTTGTTTTGGATGTCTTAGTTTTATTATGGAGATTTTAATTAAAGTGGCACTGATTTACATATAAATAATAGAAACACTGGATGGGTGAATGGGTGAAGACAGTCAGGAGACAGACAGATAGATGTGGAATGACTATGGACTCTTCTCAAGACTGTCATTATAAGGCTATCACGATGAGCTCCTGCACTTCAAAATATGCCACAAAGCCACTGGAAATTAATCTGTTCTTAGAAGATGAGACAAGATAAGGATTAGGCCCAATTGTCTGGCCAAGGCAATATGAAGATTCAGAACTTGAGGCAAAATGCTCACTGCTTGTTGTGGAATGTTCTCTACCTTCTTGAAACCTAACCAACATTTCCATGAAACGAACCATATTTAATTCAGTTCTCAAGTAAATTTACTTCCATCAAAATTCAGGCATGGTACAGCTTGTATCTTGCATACAACAGTATCTAGAACACTCTGCTCCAAATTTGGGCCTTCAGATATTGTTGAAATAAATGTCCCATAATTCCCTGTCACATGCTGGCTAACTGGTTTCCCAAGAAAACACGTAGAGTGCAATAGCAGTGTTTTTACTGAGGTAGCACTAGCAGCATAGTCATGGATAAAAGTTGTTAGATCTAAAATATGTCAGTTAGCAGGCAGGTTATGTAGTTGAGCATACAAATTTGGGCATAAACAGCATTGATTGATGGGGATCGTAAATGTCACTTTGTCCCCCCCCCTCCATCTCAAGTTTCCCAGGTGCTTTTGGATGTTTACATACTTCGTTCTTATCTGGCCTTCCTAGTTATTCTCACAGCGTCTCCTTGTGATCACACATTTCATTCCCTTGATGTTTCGCCCATCCTTGCACTTCGCTGGACCTGGAAGCCTTTGATCCCTTACTCAAATACATACATCGATTGCATTTCAACACATTTTTGCCTGTTGATGTGCAATTCATTGTTACAACTGGTCATTAACATTCATTATAGTGTTGCCACCATCCAATCTATTTCTACAAACCAGCTAAGCATGGCATTCTCCCCTAAAATACCACGGCAGGAGCTGAACCTTCTGATCCTCCTGACATCTGCAAACAGTCTGCTAAGACTTCTAGATCCTTTTCACATGTATCTTACTTGACTTCATTGCTCCATTGCTTGCCATCTGATGAGTAGTATCTTAATTTGAGAACTTAACTATTATAAACATTGCTCGAAATTATCTAAAGTGTTTGTTCATTGATTCATCAGAGATGACTCATCATATGGACAAATCAGCACAGTCATAAAGGGGCAAACACACACAAGAACCAGCCTGCATCCGTGTGTTTTTTTTTGATCATAAGTAGTGTCCTATGGACAAATGTACTGCAATTCTTATACAATAAATGGCAGAAGTATTTTCAAAATGGATTAAGTTTGTGTAAAGAGAAGACAAAGACAGAGGTTAGGCACAGAACAATCTCACAAGAAGAGATTAGCTTTTCAAATTCATCTTCCTATTCCATCACAATCATTTACAATTGCCAAAGGCAGTATGGTAAGTAAGGAAACTGATGCTGGCAATCAATCTCTGGCAGACCTTTAACCATTCAGTGATTGAGACTGATAAAAGCCAACTTGTTTTCCCTGTCAAACATCTCTTAAATCAGCCACCTCTTCAGTGGGTGCTGATGAGTTATTAACACTTTTGAGAAGACTGATCTCATTTCAATGGCATGAATTTAGTGGTAATGGCTTTTTAAAATATTATCCCACAGTAAGTAAACACTCAAAGAATTGACTTCAGCAGGCGAAAGAGAGCAAGATGATTTCATATGGCTTGTTGCTGGAATAGAAGTCATATTGTTTTTGCAGTGCTCTATGATATCTCCCACATTTACTAATGGAGAAAGAATTGACATCATCCTACAGAACTTGTACTCAAATGGAAGCTGAAAGTTGCTTTACACATGCCACAAAGACAAACAGGGGCTTGTCCAGTGATGTAGTGAAGTATGCATTCACAAGATAAAAGTGCTGGGGAGGGGTGGATTAGCCAGAATGATGGGGTCATCCACAATCCACCCAGACTTCTATTTTTCCTCTTGTTCTTAGAGGTGATACTTACAGTTGCTGGGTGATTGGAAAAGTCAGGCTGGCTCATCTTTTATTAGATTCTGGCAGATAGCCATGACTACAACATTACATACAACCTTTGGTGCATAAAACCAGGGTTAGATTATGTGTATTCTTTTTTTAAAAATTTTTTTAAAGTTCTTTCTTTTTAAAAAATATTTTAACCTCTTTTTAGCATGCTTTTACTTGCTATACGTTGTCTTGGAAAACCTGGTAGGCTGAGAGATGATATCTAATGGAATAATAAGTAAATTCTCCAAGTAACAATTGACTGGCTGAGATCCTGCACTGGCAGATATATGTATGATGACAGAGCTTCATTGTTGTAGCTATTGTTGTCATGCCATCCCCTCAAAAAAAAAAAAAAAAAGTTTGTTATCCTGATTTCTGTGGGTCCTGTGAGGGACACCCAAGTGCGCTCCAAATATTATAAAGTTGGGAATTAGCAAAGAGCACAAGCTAGCACTACGAGAGGCAGGACAACGTAGCAAGATCTTTTACCCAATGTCTATGGGGTCAGGCCGAGTCAAGGAGCAAACAGACGTAAATAATAATTGTTTTTATTGATATACAGTCAAACACATGTATGCAACACACTCACACAGAGATCTATACAAATAAAGGTTGGAGTTGGATAGAGAGATTTTAAGAGGAGGTTTTGTATGGGAAATACTACACCTGTCCTGAAGCCCGGTTAGTCTGAAGAAAAAGGTCCATAGCAGAGGAGATTCTCAGCATGAGGAGCTGAGGGGAAGGTTTGCCGAATGAAGTGACAGCAAGGCGGGATGGAAGCCAGGAGCGATCTGAGGAAGTGCTCAAAGTCAGGGGTTCTTATAGGGGAAAATGTGGCCGTAGGCTAGTCCGTTCCTGGGGATAACGGTGGGTTTTGGGCTGGAGACAAAGCCTCTGAAAGGTCGGTATTTTGCATGATTAAGTTATGACAGAGTTGTCAATAGCTCAGACAGTATGCAAACAAAGAGTGCTTGACAGTAGAGTATTCAGCTCGTCAAGCTGCCTGTTCGGGGCAAGGAGTTCATTGTAAGTAGTGTGCATATATAATGTGGTACTTGCTTTGAAGTCTCCTAAAGCGGCAGTCTGGCTATTTCTGGCCTGCCTGTATTTGTTTGGAATGTTTCAGCTATTGTCAGCCATGCCTGTGTGAGTGCTTGTCTGGGGGCCTCGCAAGCACGTGGAGAGGAAGGGGTAAAGAAGGCCAAATTATTGATATCAAATGATGGCCCTTTTCACATGTTACCTGTTTGTGCGACGGGGGAGGGCGTCTCGTGCGAGAAGCCTCATTCGAAACGCTGCCGCTTCCCCCTCCTTCCTACCGCAGGTCGCTTCCTGTTTGCGCGACCGTCACGCTAGCGCCCTACCCCTTCCTTCCGCAGCGCAGTATGGGAGTTGTAGGCTGCACTGGGGGAGGAAGCACGACCCGCCCGGCTCACCGACGCACCGCACGCAGGTAAGTGCGCGAGGGCGCCACGAGCATTGCACGAGCACGGGGCATTTTTGGCTTAAAGTTGAAAATCAAAAAATGCACCCGCGCTCCGCCTCAGCCTTGTGAGCGCCACGCAAGTGGGAGTGTGTCATACAGAGCAGCGCTCCCATTTGCGCGGTGCTCAAGGGGTGCTCGTGCTAAAAAAAAACATGCGAAAAGGGCCGATATCTAATATCCCGCAAGTCCAGGCTAGAAACTACAGCAACAAGTTTCTTGACAGACAGCACTCCAACCAAAGTCCTTCTGAGGTACTGAACATCAAAGTAGTGTTGGGATATGATTACTGATCTATGAGCTAGGCAGCTGGAGACACCTTTTGGAGTCCTGCCACAGCTGCTTGTCTCAATGTGCTTAGTGACCAGAATAGTATTGCAGTCAGCATTTCCTAGGGCCCCCGTGTGCAGCCCTTTTGGTGAAAGTCTGGCTGAGGAAGTAGGTTTTGGGTGTCTTGTTCAGTTATTAACAACCGTAAAGGGGAATCACCAATGATGCAATCTAGGAAATACTGAACATTACGCCAACCATTGCAGTGAGACTTTGCTGCTGTGATGTAAAGGACTGCAGGGCAGTTTGCTCTTGAACAGGAAATTAAGACTCATTTGCTTTCCAAAAGACCCACTAATAGTGGAGATGAAAACAGCTACAGTAGCTTTGGTGGTATGGATCTATATATCTTGGTGATATTTTAATTTCCCCTAGGTGCATAGCTTATGCAGGTTGTCATAATGAATGCCTGCATTTCACTACTACAGCAGTGGTAGCCATGAGCAGCTACAGATTGTTAACTGGGGAGTTTCCTGCACTTAATTACAGTTCCTGAAAAAGTGTGCCCTTGTAATATACATGAGCACAATTATGTTGTTGTGTTTCATCAAGTTGTTTGTGACTTATGGCAGCCCCAAGACAAACCTACCATAGGGAGTTCTTGGCAAAATTTGTTCAGAGGGAATTTGCCTTTTTTCTGTTTCTGAGTCTGAGAGAGCATAACTTGCACAAGGCCACCTAGGAGTTTTCATGGTTGAGTCTGGATTCAAAACCTGCTCTCCAGAGTCATAGTCCAACACTCAAACCACGACAAACATGCTGGTTCTTGAGCACAGCTATATCTTTTGTTCATGTTCCCCAGCAACTGATATACAAAGGTACACTTCAACAGATATTGGTAGTGGTACATAGCCACTCATTCCTGACTAGGAACCATTGGTAGCCCTGTCTTCCATGAATTTGTGAAGTCTTCTTTTAAAGCCATCTATGTTGGCAGCCATCAGAATATCAAGTGGTAGTAAATTCCACATTTTAACTATAGATCATGTAACATTTAGCCAAGTTGAGCAAGTGAGTAATATAATGCCTTCTAATAGCAATAGCAATAGCATGTGTATTTCTATACCGCTTATCACCTAAGTGCTCTCTAAGCAGTTTACAACATGTTAGCTAATTGCCCCCAACAAGCTGGATACTCATTTTACTGACCTGTGGAAGGATGGAAGGCTAAGTCAACATGGAGCCCCGTAGGACTGAACTCACAACCTTGTGGCTGCAGTATTGGCTGCCACATATGGCAGCCATCCCAAAAATGGTGTCTTCTAGACACATTCCCATCATCCATTGGTCATGCTGGCTAGAGATTATGGAAATACATCAAGAGGCTAATAGGTTGTGGAGGACTGCCATGTGTGTTTTGTTTTTTGCCCCTGTATGGAAAGCTGCCTTCAATCTGAGTGGTGAGAAACTCCAAGCAACATTTCTGAGTAGGATTTTGTCCTCATGAAAGAGAAAATATAATGAGATGCAGTGCTGAGATGACGTGGAAGTTGGATATATCTCAAAAAATTGACAGGCAAACTGAAAAGTGGAAACCTGATGTGTAGTCATACCTTTCTCCACTTCTAGATTAATGAGAACCCTGCTTTGTGTTTTCTTCCTTCTGCTATGTAATTTAACAGAAAGCTTTCACTTCCCATACATTTATTGAAATATCTTATATAATTTATAATATTTTCTTATATTTTTTCTTACTCACTACTCACTGCCATGGCCTTTCTTAAAGAGATTTTAGATATATATATATATCCTGACGAAGGTAATAGGCATGAACATTTTTGAGTTCTGCTGCATATATACTGCTTTATAGAATTTGATAGAAGTTCATATGTGTGAGATATAAATATATATGTCTATTGCCTATTACCTTCTTGAGAATTTTTCAAAATTAGAACAAGTTTGTTCAGTGGGCTTAGAGGAGTGTTGTTATCATTTTCTTATTTCACCTTTTTTACAGTTATAAGGATTCCTTGGTGGGGTGTTCATTAGTGAAAGGAAGAATTCATCCCTGGAATTTCTTTACTGAGTTTACTGAAAAGGAAACAATGAGGGAAAATCAAAGAAAATTTTATCTAGTCTCAACCTTCTAAGCAGGCTGCTGTGCTGAAGAAGGAGTGGACAAGACTTAACCCCTTTTCGCATTAGTCTTCTCGCGCGAGCGGGGTAGGGCAGCTCGCGCATGAAGCCTTCTCCGGGAGGCTGCCTCTTCCCCCTCCTTCCTTCCGCAGGCGAAGGAACGAGCGGGGAAGCGGCAGCCTCCCGGAGGCGGCGGTGGCTCGCGCATCCGTCCATTCCCCCCCGCGCGCGTGAGAAAGGAGCCTATCTCCTCCATCCCCCCCACGCGCGCGAGAAAGGCGCTCCTCCCGTCTGCCCCCCGCGCGCGAGAGAGAAAGGCGCTCCTCCCGTCCGCCCCCCGCGCGCGCGAAGCAGGACGTGTCGCGTGAGCGCCCCGCCCCGTCCCTTCCTTCCGCAGGGGCGGAGGGAAGGAAGCGCGATCCGGCCGGCTCCCGGACGCTCTGCACGAAAGGTAAGTGCGCGCGGGCGCCGGGAGTGTTGCGCGAGCGCGGATGATTTTCGCTTCCAAGTGAAAATCAAAAAACCCGCGCTCGCGCCTCTTCAGCCCCGTGAGCCCAGCGGAAGTGGGAGTGCGTCGTGCGGAGCGACGGTCCCACTCCCGCGAGGCTCACGGGGCTGTCGCGCGAGAAAAGGCCCGTGCGAAAAGGGCCTATAGTCTTTCAGATGTCATTAGACTGCAACTCCAATCAGCCCTAGCCAGCATAAGCAATAGTAAGGGATGATGGAAACTGGAATCCAACAATATCAAGAAGACCACGTGTTGGCCAGACTTGTACTAAAGGTTAGGGCTGGCTCTACCATAGGAAGAATAAGGCAGCTGCTTCCAATACTTGATTTGGGGTACCAGAGCAACAACTGGTTAGTAATGTTGTTCTTGTTACTGTTACATTTTTAATCCCAGGGAAAGGCAATCATAGAAATCTCTGCTTCATGTGCCCAGATAAGATGTCCCGCCTTGGTACTATGTATCATGACTTCATGTATGTGTAAAAGGGGGGCACCATTTGTTGTTCTGTCTTGAGCAGCAGCCTTGGGTCTAGTCATTTTTGCATGACAAAGCTGTTGTCAAAGTCACAAGATCAAGCCCCACCAAAATAAAACAAAAACCAACAGCCTGGCAGCAACCTTATCCCTGTGCAAATTTAGAAGACCGTTTCAAAGGAATTATATTATAGAAAATGGTATTCAACATTAAAAGGCCAAAAATGTCAATTCTTGACTAGCATTTTGTTGGTTAGTCTCAACTAGAGTTGACCCATTCAATAAAATATTGAATGGTGAATCAACACATACATAAGTTTAATGCATTCAATAGGTCTACTGTTGTCAAGGTGAAAATAGTATTTAAGCTGCTGTCTTCTTCCTTGTGATTTGGAAGCTGTTGCTGATGGGGGAGGGAATAAGAAAAAGAGGAAAAGGTAACAGAAAGAGAAAAATACGAGCCTGCCTAAATTTCACTCGGGTCCTGTTTATTTCTGGCTTTGGCCCTGCTCTCCTCTAGTATGTAGTCCCCATCCCTACGTCAGATTACCTTTAAGGGAATGTAGCTCTCAACAGAAGAAAACAAAACAATTTCCTGCTGCTGGGCCAAAAAGCAGGAAGTTTAATCCTCCTCCTCCTCCTCCTCCTCTTTCTCTTTCTCTTTCTCTAGACTGGGAAGATCATGTGGCTTCTAAGATGATGCTGGACCAATACACCAATCAACCCACCACTCTTTGGCTACGCTAGCTTTTGCTGATGGGAGCAACAACTACTGGAACACTACTTGTTCCTCAGCCCTCCTCTGAAGAATCGTCCTTGGTAAATTCTCCAGAAAGCATTTTGTTCCTTCACTATACTTTGTGTCTTCTTTTGGTTTTATTTCTTTTTTTTTTTTTACAATGAAGTGGTGTCATTCTGCAGGCACAGGTCTGAATTCCCTAGAAAACTCTTTCACTGCTGTGGCCTTGTAGAAGAAGGGGACATCCCTGCACCAGGACAAGATGCATCCCCATTCACGGCTCTTTGATGTATTTCCATTACATACATGAAGTTATGCATTTCATTCTCAGAATTTCAATGGCCCTTTTTTATTGCTATCTAGGCAGTGAATTTTCAATTTGTAGTTCCATCCTTAATAAGAACTTCAAGGACCAAGGTTTTGCCTATAAAATAGGTTCTGATGCACACCAAAAATTGCTTTAGCCTTTGTAAAGTTCTTTCTGCCTTCCAATTCCTATTTGAAAGTGATCTAAATAGGACAAGCTGTGATAGAAATGAACAGACAGGTGGAACTTGCTTTGGAAGGATGCGATGGGCCCCGCTCGCTGCTCTATTGAAATGTTTATAATGCTCACTCATGTTTATGAATAGTGCTCTTCTTTAGCATTTCTCTCGAGGCATTGATATGGTACAATTTCAGGAAAATCATGTAGGCTTGAAAAATAAGTCTATATCTTTCTAATACTTGCATGCACAAGAATTGAAGGTGTTCAGAGTTTTGAAAACTGGGATGATAGGGGAAAGTTCCATTTTGTGTAAAGAGGGCACATGCATGTGCATGGTTTTCTCTCAGCCTGTTATTTCTTGTTGGTCAAAACAACCATATTTTGAGCTGGAAAATCAAGGAACACAGAAAGATGTTTTATGCAATGTCTACTCTACCAAAGGGCAACTTGTATCTCATTTTGCTGTTCTCGTGACAACTCAAATCAGCTACCTCAAACTCCCTAATGGTCAAACCAGACTGAAGAATGCATGTTCTTTTTGGACCAACTATATATTGTTCAACCAGCTTCCACCATCCCCTTAACCATTGTTTGTGATGGCTAGAATTGATGGGAGATGCAGTCCAAAAAAAATCTGCAGGGCCAAAGCTTACCCACTCCTGTCTATTCTAGTCTGAAAGAGATTGTCTCATCACTTGTCACTGTCTGGGGATGTCTTCATGCAAACTGTGCTCTCTAACACTGAGCCAAAGACCTTCCCCTGCATCATGAGCCTTTACTAGTACTAAGGTAAAACTGAAGGTTATAACCACTGAACCTCTTGGCCTATTCCTTCTGGGATATTGTTGCTAGCCCTTCTCCCCATCAACTTGAAGTAACAGCAGAATAAGGAACCAAGGAGGCTACCAAGAAGGAAAGGGAAGGAGAAGCAACTCCTTCCACTGTGTTAGAATTGCTAAAAGTAAATATGAGTTTCCTACTCAGGGTTACTCCATCTCTGTACTAATCTTAGCTACAGTGATGCAAATCTGGCATACAAGGAATAGAGAACCTCTGGCCTTGAGCCCTAGTGGTGCAGTGGTTAAATGTTGGTACTGCAGCCACAACATTGCGAGTTAAATCCCGCAGGGCTCCAAGTTGACTCAGCCTTCCATCCTTCCGTAGGTTGTTAAAATGAATACCCAGCTTGTTGGAGGCAGTTAACTAAAAACACATTGTAAACTGCTTAGGGAGTGCTTTGCACTGATGAGCGGTATAGAAATGTAACTGCTATTGCTTTTGCCTTCCATATATATAGAAGGTCATTTCTCAATAGTTCCAGCCAGCATATCTAATGAAGCATAATAATGGGAGTTTAAGTTCAAGAACGTCAGGAGAGGAAAAGTCCCCCCAGCTTTGTGGTTTTTATTAGGAAGACTGAAAAAGGAAATTTCTATATAGTATGAGACGTTAACCTTTTAAAAAGTGGTTTGGGAAGCTGATTTACATTAAGAAAGAAATCAAAACAAAATGATGCAGGCAACATCTCTTTTTATGCAGACAGGCCTTTGGTATCTGAGCTGAGGTATATTTGAAAAGAACAGTTGCTTGTATTTCAGTACTATGTTCTTAGGTGTGCCTTTAACCTATTTTTATGTTTTGATTGTTTTTTATTTGAATTTTATCTACCTTCAGTGTCATTCCTTGCATTAACGGGTGAGATGTGAACAATAAATAATAGTTTATCATCCATAAAACATCCATATCCACCGCTGGATGACTGGAACTTCAGGTGTTGATTCTCCTGATGAAAGGTCTCTAAAAAAATAGAACTAAAAATCCACTAAATCAATGCATATATTCAGCCACTAGAGCAAGGAGCTGGTTTATATATTTAGGCACACCACCTGATTTATTTGTGCTTGATGATTAGCAGCTGAAGGGTGAATTGACTGCATTGAAAACATGACACTGGATGCAATGAATGGCAAAATAAAATATGGCCTGTAGTGACATATGCTGTGACTTATTCTTACATACAGGTCATTCAAGTTCTGTTCATGCATTGTGCAGCAATGTGTTACCCTGTTTACTGGGGGTCCCAGGAGGGACACCTATATGCGCTCTCAATTAACTAAGTTTGGGGAAATTAGCTAGAGCACAAGTTAGCAATGTGAGAGGCAGGGCAATGCAGCGGTACCCGATGTCTACAGGGTCAGGCCAAGCCAAGGAGCACACCAAGTTATAAGAATAATTGAGATTTTATTAAATACAGACACACAGTGTATGCAACGCACACAATCACACAAGTAACTAAGGAAAGTAAAGGTTGGAGTGGTATAGAGGGATTTTTAGAGGGATTGTTGAATTGGGCGATACGAAACCTGTCCTGAAGCCTGGAAGAATAGAGAGCGATGCTGGGGTTTGATGTGGCTCAGCACATGGAGCTGAGGGGAAGCTCGCCAAGCAAAGCAGCAGCAAGGCGGTCTGGAACTTGGGAGCGATCTGAGGAAGGTCTCGGAATCAGGGATTTTTATAGGGAGAACTATAGCTGCAGGCTATTCTGTACTTGGGGAAAACAATGAGTTTCGGGTGTGAGACAAAGCTTTGGAAAGGTCAAAATTTAACACGATTGAGTTAGGTCCGAATTGACAAAGAGGTAGACAGTATGCAAATACTCAGTGCTTGGCAGTTGAGTATTCAGCTGGCCAAGTTGCCTACTTGGGGCAGGGAGTTCTTTGTAAACAGCGTGCATACGTAATGAGGCTGTTTGCAGAGAGGTCTCCTAAAGCAAGGATCTGGCTATTTCTGGCCTGCCTGTACTGTTTTGGGATACTGCAGCATTTGATGGCCGAGCCTAGTTCTGTACTTGTCTGGAGGCCTCACAAACACATGAAGAGGGGTGGTGGAAGAGAGCCAAATTGATATCAAAATGATATCTTTATGTTATCTCCAAGGAGGCCTAACCTGCAGTAACAAATGCCGAGAAGATGTAGGAAGATATAAACAGATTGGTGTACAGTAGAGACTCAATGATCTCCCATGGGTGCCATACACCAGTACTGTGATCTGCAGTGATTTCACTGAATCTTGAAATCTAAACTAAAATCTTTCTTGTCCTGTGATGCTTTACTGTGTCATTAATGACAGAAAGAGAATGGAACTGTAGAATTAGAATGTGTAAACAAACTGTGCTTTCACTTTGGATTCTAAGTGCTCTTCTCCCTCTTCCCATAACAAAAAGATATAGGCTGACATATCCTTTTAGTGATTTACACATGAGTTCCCCTACAGCAATCAGGCAATCTATTGTGTGGGACTGGCAATTATGTTCCCCCCACAATGTGCAAGAAACTGGCACTATATTTAGGGTGTACTACCCACAATTGTTTCTTTATTTATTTTCTGTAAGGCACCCAAGAACCAGCAACCAATGATTTCAGGGAGAAGTGCTGGTCCAAGGATCAAAGCTTTGAACAGCACTGTCTTACAGAAGTGGTTGGAGAGTTTGCCCAGTGCAGAAGTCTGCATTCAGTTGAAACCTGCAGAAGCAGATTTGCACATGAGGTATCATTGTGCATGTAGCACACTGTCACAATTTGTAATACGTGCATTCAGTTTTACAGTGTTCCAATTCATGAATGCATCATAGCTGCAAAATTCAAGGAGTGTACACTCTCCTCAATGTAAGCTCTCAGCCATCACTTCTCATTTCATTCAGGGCCGCCAATATGTTTTGTTCTGCTCGGCCTTAATGCTACTCTAAGAGTTAAAGATTTTTAAGCAACACCTAAACAGTGTTGTCAATTTTAACAGGCACACAGATCAGAGATATGAAGCTTCTCCACTTCTTATACCTGCAACAGGAAAAGCTCCCCCTGTTTCAACAGTGCATGCCTCAGGTACCAGATCTCTCTCAATCTCACTTATTTTTAATGCTTCATTTCTCTTCTTGTCAACCTATGGTTATCAGTTCACTCCTGATGAAACAATGATGTCTTACCCCTAGCTCTTGTTTATGAGGCCTGATGCTACAAGGCATTAATTAGCATAGCCTGATCAAACAAAACATAGGCCACCAGAAACATGGCAAAATGAATAAATATCCAGTTTTGATCCCTGCCTAGGATTTTAAGCAAGTATTAGGTAGGCCATAATATATCATGAGGAGGTTCTATTTATTTTGTAGGTGATTGGGCAACTGGGACACATGCGATGTCAGCCTGGTCTGTCCACAGAAGTGCCACAACCATTTGGCAGTGTTTTGCAATTCATAAACAAAAGTAGAATTTGCCAACCTGTCCTGCCTTGTTGCAATTCAGCAATTTCCCCCCAGGGTTTTACTTCACCATGAAAAATAAAAGTGATAATGTGTTCCTCTCCCGTGCATGCACATACAAATAGAGTTAAACAGATGGGTATGTTTTGACGTACCTGTCAACTGCTCTTATTTCTAGGATTATTCTTAATCCCATTTTCAGAATTACTGTTGTTCTCAGTTCCTTCGCCTCCATTCTGCACCACATAACACAAATTATCTGGAAAAAACTTTGTGTTCCTGTTTTTCTCTTCCATCTGACCTTTGTCGTCGTCTTCTTTTTTCCCCAAATAAAGGCCTGAAATACATTAGCTGTTAATTACTACAGTTCTTTCTACAAGTGGCTCTGCCTTTAAAGGCTTTTCTTTCACTACTTAAAAATAATGAGAAATTGCAAAGGAAGAAGGCAGTGGGGAGCAGTCTTCAAGCTTAATCAGGAGAATAAGTAATATCTTGGCTACAATTCAAATCTGCATAGGTCCTAAGAAAAGAAAGATCATATGCCGCACTATTATTCATAGGAAGACAATGAATGAGTTCATACCCAAAAGGCAGAGGCACAGTTCCGGAGTACGTTTCAAGGCCTTGCAATATAATCCTCTGCATGTCAACCCAGAAGTAAATCCCAATGACTTCAGCATGACTTAGGCCATTTCTGCACTACACTTTTATAGTGTTATTATTCCACTTTCACCATCCTGTGGAATTCTGGGGTTTGTAGTTTACTGAGTCCAAAGACCTCTCTGATTGAGAATGCTAAGTGCCCTTCCCTAAAATGCAAACCTCAGGATCCCATAGGATGTTGAAAGCAGAATAATAGCACTATAATAGTTTTGTGCAGAAATGGCCTTACTCCCAGCCAAGCAAGTATACAAGTGACTGCACTCTCTTTCTTTAACATAATGTGAGAATTCATTGAAATAAAGAAAACATTGATGGACAAAGTGCGGCTCTTCACAACTCTGAAAAGCCCTGAACCCTACATTTTAAGAAAAGTTTGGTTTGTTTTCAGGTGATTTTTAATACAAAAATTAGCCCAGATCACCCCAAACTACCCACAAAAATACAGTGTTTTGCTTCCCCCAACCACAGAAGTTCCCAAGACCATTCAATTTTAGGACCAATTTTCAGGCAATGTTTACCCCAAAATGGACCCAAAGTTTGCGAAGCTACCTGCAAATGCAGCAATTTGCTTCTCCAAACGCCTCAAAGTCCCTCAATATCCTCCCATTAAAAAAGACAAAATGGGGCCAAGAGTGATTTTACATGACTTTCAGTGTGCCCCAAATGTACCATTATGGTCTAATGGGTGTGCAATGGGAAGGGAAAACCTTCCCCCTCCACAGCTACTCACCCCTACCTTACGAGCATCCTTGTTTCATCACAAGAGGGGATAAGAACACAAGTGGGAAACAAATGGCTTTTGGGATAATTTGGACTCCCACTTCTCTTGGCCAGACCTGGCATGCCCAGCGGGCAGGAATGATGAGAACTGAAATCCAACAATATTTGAAGGACCATAAAGTTTGTGCCTCTATTGTACATTATTAGAATAATAACATAAATTCTTTTTGTCAGTCATATCTTCCTTCCTCCTGGCTTGCTATTATCAAATATAGATAATTATACACTGTGTACTATACAGTGTGTATATGGGATACACTGACCATCTAATAATAATAATAATAATTAATAAGTTTCTAATGTAAAATAATTACCATACATACATAAACAGACTTATTTTAGCTTTTATACCCTTTTTTCTATTTCAGTTTGAAGCTTGCTTCCATCTGATTTTTAGAAACCACAAGTTAAATATATCTATATATCTATATATATAAATATAGAGAGGGAGAGAGAGAGGGAGGGAGGGAGGGAGAGGAGGAGAGAGATATTCTGTATAAGAGAGGAGAACTCAAAAGATGAGAACTGCAAAAACTGGAGAATAATGACTAGAAACAAGAAGATAGGTGAAAGGCCCACTGTAACATGTATTTTCAGCCCCTTGGATTTTAAAAGGCACTGCAAGTCTCATGAATGTGTGGATTCTTTTCCCTTCATTCTTTCAAGGCAAGGCTACAGAAAATGTGACTTATCATGGGCAATTTTTGAGGGCTGCCATTTTACTGTCCTCTCAATTTGGATGGGGAAAATTTCATGCCAGTTTTGGTTCGTTCTTCTCCAAGGCTGCTTTAAGTTGGGGGGCAGGTTGTTTAACCGGAAGTAAATTGAAAGTTGAGTTCCAGCTTGTTGTTGTGTGCCTTCAAGCCATTTCCAGCTGTACCAACTACACCATGTCGGCTGTCTTCCTGGTTTATAAAGGCATCTCTTGGGCCAAAAACAGGCCAGAGGAGGGAAGGAAAATGTGACAAAATTGTCCAACAGCTTTTAACAGATGGGGGGGGCAATAGCTTAAAAGAAGAAGAATGTCAACTTCCAAATGTCTGGATGATCTCAGACAATATGAAAGAGAAGGGGAGGAGGGCAGGAGGAAAGAGCATAAGAAAGAGTTCAGTTTGAGAGTGACAAAATAAGTGATTTGTGATTTACAGCACAATCATATATATGTCTACTTTAAAGTAATCCCTGTTAATTGTTTTCAATCAGAGTTAACTCCCAGGTAAGGAATATAGGAGTCTGTATTTTGCAGTCACACATAAATGCCACTCTGGGCAGTTAAATCCATTTGCCCTCTTTTGAGATCCCAGCCTCTTTGGAGTTCCTCTCAACAGTGCATCAGAGTGGGAATAGTACATCCCTCCAGATGTCATTAAATTACAACTTCCAGCAGCCATAAGCCAGGAGAGCCAATGATAAGGAATGATGGGGGCTGCGGTTCAACTGCACACCAGTGTCAACCCTGCAACTGATGGAACATCCCAAGAGATTATAGTCCTCTAGCAATGACAGGAGGCATGTTCACAACCTTGGCTCATGGAATGAGGTTGGGAAAATGATTAGGACAGCCATGTGTTCTAGTTTCTTGATGTCAGTCCTCTATCTATGAGTCTATAAGAAGGTGGTCTCTGTTTGAAAGAGTATCCAGTCCAAGCCCGTTTTTAGGACTAAGTAACTCATGAGAGGAAATCAGGGTCATTGAAGCTATCCATTAATAATAAGCACCAGAGGCCCTTTCTCTCTATACAGTTACAGCACTATGATTCCTCATGAACTGTCACAGTTACATCTTATGAGATCTTGGAGGTTTATAGTTTGGTGAGGCACTAGAAGAGCCCTTCAGCAAAGAATTCTAACTACTCCATCCTAAACTGCAAAACCGATACATTGTTTCCTTGTCAATGTAAATGGAATCACCGTGCTATAACTGTGTAGTGTGTAAGGGTCCCAGGGCAGCAGGCAGACTGCATAAGCAGGTACATAGATCATTTGGTCACAATCTTAGCCTTTAAAATGATGCATTTTTTTCTATTCAAATTAAAGTTATTATTTCCAAACTGACATCTATATGAAAACAACAACAACAGAATTGTCAAGTTGTATGAACACTATGTTCTTTTATTATGAGGAGCTGCATTTCTGCTTTCTTGGAGATGTGGCCACCTATCCAATGACTGATAGTTATTGTTTTAACAAATGCACTTTCCTAGGTATAAACCCAAAGTATGCCTCCAATTTTAACTCAGAAGAAGGAGAGGGAAAAAAAGACCCGGTATGCCTCCCTCCGTTTTGCGTCATTGGGAGAAACAACACAGTTCCAGAAGCAACTGGGATGCTCTGATTGGCATGAATAGGACCTCCTCAGAGGTAGAAAAATAATTATAATCACTTCATGGGGTGAGACTTCCAAAGGGATGGGCCTGAGGCTTTAGCCTCTCACATAATTATTTTATCCTCCTTCCCTCCCTGACATGCCCTTTGTGGTTTTCCTCTACGCCCTCTTCAGAACACATAGAATGTTTTGTTTGTACAAGTGAATAATTAGCAGCAAGTGGGTCATTAAGCAAGTGTCTCCTGGCAGGTTCCCCCCTTCTTTTCTTCTTCTCTTCTGACTGCACCTTTCACTCCCGAGGTAACTCATTGCCCTAGCAGTAATTAAGTCCCACATTCAGGAACTGACCTGGAGTATCTAGGCTAATGAAAAGAACAGAAACAACACAGGCAAAGGTGCATCAAAGAGGCAGCCATCTGGTAGGTGAGCAAATGAAGCTGATAGATTGAAAGGTGCTAATTGGGAAGACTGGGAAACAGACTTCTCTGGCACTGAGAGCCAGCACCAGAGTCTGACCTATTCCTTTCAAGTTAGAAAGACACTTTTCCACATTCTTGACCTGCCCTGAACTTGTGGAGGGCTGGCTGAACTATTAGACAGAGTGAGGCAGCTGAGTCAGACAAACAGTTGTGAGTGTCATGGGAAGGCAGCACATTTTAAGTTATTTAATTTGTTGTGATTATATTTTCCATCTCTGGGCTTGAGGTATGGGAGTTTGTGGGATTTCTTGATTGATATGTCAGCAAAATCTGTATGGCGTTGGGTACTATTCCTCTGGATTAGACTTGGTATAGGTGCCATTTGCTGCTCTGTCTTAGGCAGAAAAAATGTTTTGAGTTGGCCCAGGGACTCAAAAGGGTTTTGCAGTCTATTGTGAAACATCTAGGAACAAAACTGGGAAAACAAATGCAGAAGCAACCTTGGTGAGACTCTAAGGTACAGAATGTAGTAGGTAACATGAGCCATGTATAATAAAGGATATCGATCACTTCACCCTTTAAGACAGCCAAAATATCATTTTAATTTAATAAATGTGATCCTTATCTGTAAAGAAAGGAGAGCAAGTTTGGTGTCATGGTTTGAGCTTTGGGCATTGGATTGCAGCTCTCAGAGTGTGGTCCCCCGCTTGGCTATGGAAGCTCACCGGGTGGCCTTGGGCAACTCATACTCTCAGCTTCAGAGGAAGACAAAGACTAACACCTCTGAACAAATTGTGCCAAGAAAACCCCATGATAGGTGCCTTCAAGTCACCATAAAATCAGAAGGCACACAAAACAACAACAATGTGAAAGAAAGGTTACTGTTACCAGGAATGGGCACACTAGCACATCCCCAGTTCACAAATCCATGCAGTCTTTTCAACACTTGAAAGTTACTTTGAAAATATCATTAGTTACTCTTAAAATGCCAAGACTCTTAGTTAATGCCATTATATCACAGATTTAAAAGTGATTGTTTTCTCAATATTCTCAAATAACACATTTTTTTTACTTTCAGTTCATTTAAAAATAACACTGAATGTTATGATCTTCTCACCTGTGGTAGTAAACACACAAAGAGTAATATCCTGTTAGTCAGTTACACTTAGTTGGACTTACTGTGGCCACAAATGAAATGACCCTGAACCCTTCCCCCCAACATGGAATGATGGAAATCTTTTCTTTTGGTGAGCAGGGTGCTGCCAGGTGACATGACCAGCCCATTCCTACAAGTAAATGAGGCTGAGTGGAGCAAAAGATGAGTTCCCTGTGGTGATCTGACACAACTCTTCATTGCAGCCTTGCTCAATGGTGGGAGGGGGCTTGCCATATCATCCTGAAGCAACCTGCTCTCCAGCAGAAGAGACCTCCTTTTCTCTTGATGTCTAACTGGCTTTCAAGGTGGATTTCATGGATCAGACAGTGAGTTAAAATGGCAGAAGCATGTATTTCTTGAATTTTGGGAAATGCTGACAAACAGAACCCTATGTGGGTAGGAATGTCTTCAGTTCATGATTCATTCTGCACAAAATTCACACATTTTGCGTCTGCATAGAAAGCAGCATTTTCTGTACAGATAACACTTCTGCACATAAAATCTTCCCTATGCAGAAAATGCAGTTTTCTCCTAAAAACCCACGCAGGAATTTTGCCCAGAATAAGGGTTTGGCAAAATCTTTGAAAACTGAATAGTCTTCGGAGAATTTCTTACAGCAAGAAGAAAATTGTTAAACGTGCTCCTTGCTTTCTCAGAGAATAAAATTAGTGAAGAATTTCATCCCTATTACAGTTAACAGAGCAAAATGAGTTATGTTACATCTCCCTTCACGTTATAATTGGTATGTGAGCTAGTTAGTCCTAATCATAACTAAGAGAATTTAATTACAAGTAACCTGGAATTTATAAGAAATTTCTCCCAGTTTTCTGTGTTTTTTGTAGGCATTCCTTGTAAGTAATCAAAAATCCTTGGGAGATCTTTTAGTAATACTTGGAAAAAATATTTTAGCTTTAGATAATCATGTTCCCAAGAAAATCAAACTTGTACACTTGTGTGGATGTTGGGGTTGCTAATCTGTTACCAGGCTGTACACCCCTACTCCATGATATAATTGGTAATAAACATTATTTAAGTGGCATGAAACATAAATCATACACTATTATGGCTGAAAAGCCACGCTGGCAAAGATGATTGGCTGAACACATGCAAAAGTAGGTCAGATGGGACTTCAGGGCATGGCCAGGTCATATCAGTCTGATGATGAGCTTCCAATAATTCCCTCAATGTCTCAACCTACCAACACAACAGCACACAAAGTTGTCTCAATAGAGCAGCCTGTCATCAACCTGTTTCCTCTTCCCAACAAAACTCTCCTTTGTTTCCTCACCTGCCCAGACATTAAGCTATCATGATTTCGATCAATGGTTTGCCACATAATGCTAAGCCAGTTGCAGACCCCATTGTTTACTCTGTCAGAGAGCCATTAATGCCTTCCCCTTCAGGATAGAAACAGTGTGTTAACCCTGACTCTAAGCCAGACAATTTGTAGTACATTGGACCCAGGCCATCGCTCTGCTGCTCAGATTCCTGATGCTGTACTACCCTCAGATCCCTAGCCTGAGCCACATCACTTTGGTAAATATCACCCACTTCAATTCTGACTACTCATTGTCCAATTTTGTCTCCCTTCCCTTCAGTTAGCCTTGTATGGTTTTGAGACTGCTTGAACCTTGCATGTATTTGTGATCTTTTCCCAATAAAACATTCTTTTTAATCTCCAACTGGTGTCCTTGCATTAGTACTGGTATACATAGGTGGAAGATCTTGTAAGGTTACCCTCCTCTCTCAGGCCTCCCTTTGAGCTAATAATTCCCCACTGTTCCATGGAGGCACTGGCACTGTAGGTGGACCTCTGAGTCACTAACCTTTTGGGGTAACAAACCAACATCAGGAAGGAGCCTATGGTCAGGTATATTTACCAAACCCCCAACTCTAGAACATGACAAAATGATTTGAAGCATGTAGAGGAGACTAGAAGCTGTAATTTTGTGGTGGAGTGAATTTGTTCCAAGTTTTAATCTTAATGTTAAAGGAACTATTCCTTTAACCTCATACCTAATTGCAGTTGTTGTTGTTGACTTGAAGTCATTTTCAACTTATGATCCGAAGGTAAACCTATCATGGGGTCTTAGCAAAGTTTGTTCGGGGGGGGGTTCCTTTGCCTTCCTCGGAGGCTGAGAGAGTGTGGCTTGCCTAAGATCACCCGATGGGTTTCTACGGCTAAGCAGGCATTGAACCCTGGTCTCCAAAGTCATAGTTCAATCTCATATCACTACATCATACCAGCTCTGCCGTTAGTTGCAATTAATTCATTAATGCAGCTACTTGCAATTTCCATTACTTACAATTGATTCATTTTTTCCTGATAGCAAGGGTATGAATTCATCAGCTTATAACTGCAATGTAACCAAGAATAATTGTATGCCTTTGGCTATGTAGCTGACTTCTAGTTGTTTTTATAGTTACATGGATATGGCTCATCAAATGGTGAAGGAAGGATAAGCTCTCTTGTGTTGGCCCTAGTGCTCTGCTGTGGATACTGAAATGAGAACAAGCTGGATGGAAGAAGTCTTTTGTACCACATATTGGTAGTTTTTACCATTAAAATACCTTTTAAAGTAACTTAAATGTAAGTATATTTGTTATTTCTGATACATGAGAGAGAAAAATGTCATTTTTACTAAAATTGTAACTACAGTCCTTGCCCCCCACATTCATGGATTTGACTTTCACAATTTCGATTGTTTGTGGGGTGGCTGTTTCCCTCCCAATTTTCCCCTCACATTCCTTTTGTCAAGAGGCAGGGAGGGGGAAAGATCTTTGTTCTCCTACACTCTCCAGACTGTCACCCACACAGGTGCGCTGGCAGCGGTGGGCAAGAGAGTGCAAGGGGAAAGATCTTTGCTCTCCTGCACTCCCCTGCCTGTCACCCAAGTGGGCATGTAGAAAGAAGGGCAGTGTGCAAGTGGCAGGCAGAAGAGTTCAGGGGGAAAGATCTTCGAGCCACTGCACTCTCCCGCTTGTTGCCCACATAGGCATATGGAAAAAAGGAGGGTGCTAGGGTGACAGGCAGGAGAGTGCAGGGGGAAAAAAACCTTCCTTCTCCTTCACTCTTCTGCTTATTGCCCATGTGGGAGCACAAAAATAAAACAGAGCATGGGGGCAACAGGCCAGAGACTGCAAAGGGGGAAAGTTTTTCCCCTGCACTCTCCTGCCTTTCACTCAGTCCACAGCAGAAAGAATGAAGGAAGCGGGACTGTTCACTGGAGGGGGGGCTATTCATGATTTTTTTTTACTTTTGCAAGGGTTCTGTGCTCCTAACCCTTGTGAATGTGGAGGGCCTACTGTATAATGATAGCTAAGCGCAACAAGGATTCAAATCCTGTTGTTATTATGTGTGAGTTTCCTTACACATGTGATTGCACTGGGGGGGGGGCAACAAACATATTAAGTACACAAAAGAGTTCTACAAGTAATAACCATTTCATATGGGCTGAAATCCTCTTATCAACACCTGTAGAACGCAGCCATTGGATTTTCTTACATATTGACTCACCATTCAACAATTGATTGAATGAGTCTACTCTGCTTGAGACAAGCCAGCAGAATTCCAGCTGTGCAGCCGCACTTTCTTGGATGGCCTGTAATTTACTTATTGGAGCTTTTCGTATTCACTGTATTCACTGAGATCCCAGAAACAGCCACTGTGCATTTCCCATTGCAAGGTGGGACAATAAACAGGCACACTGGCAGATGCACAGTCCATCATACAATGTTGGTATTCAGCAAAAGAGTGGTATAGTGTGATCACCATGTACTTATGCAAGTGTAGATTTGCACCATTTGTGTAAGTCTAACTAGTTACTTTTTAAAGTAATGTTCCAAACTTTGCTTCAACATCTTGTTCTGTAATATGAAAAAAGCCTTATTACAGTTTTTTTTAAATATCTGCAAATCAAGTGGCTATTGCAGGAGCAAGGTATAAAAGGTGTCAACACAAATGAGAGATAAGAAACTCTGTGCTCTTAACATCTGGTGTGCTGCATTCCAGGACCAATCCAGACTCCATTACTGCTCATGCTGATTTTGAAACTATTTAAAATACATTCTCTGTGTGTTCCAGCTGTATGAGAAATGCCATAGTCTGCATACGTGCCTGATTCTGAACAGCTGTCTCTTTTTCGAAATTGACCTGCAGACAAGTGAGACCATACTGTGGTTTTTAGTAGAGAAAACCCACATTACAGATAGAAATAAAATCTTTATACATGCATATGAAATTCCAGCTCTGCCCTGAGCTAATGAAATCCAATTACTGCACTAGCAAGATGCTTTAAGATCAATGAGTAAAGGACACAGGTCTTTGTAAGGGCAAAACTATCTTGTCTCTTCGGTAAGTAAAGTGGATCATTAGTTTGCTCCCCTTGAAAGAAATACAGGAAATGACGGAGTTTGAACTGGCTTACATGAGAAGATAGCAGATTCCAGTGAACATGCGCGCGCACACACACACGCACACACACAAAACCACCCAACAATGTTAAGAACAATTTCTTTTGGGAAGGCAAATGTACATCTCAAATCTCAGTTTTATAGTTATAATTATGCTGAATAGATCCATCATCCAGAGCTTCCTGTCAACACAGTGTCAAACTAAGTGTTTTGTCTCCCAACTGAAGTATATTTTCTGAGTTTTGCTGTGGTTTGCAGGTATCCTGTAGAGTTTATTAGCAGCTGTTGTCAATCAAGAAGACCAAAACCAATAAAGAATCTGATGTATCCTGAGGTATTTGGTATATATACCATCAATCCTGAGATATCGAGCATCTGTTATAAATACTTTAAAATGCTGCATTAAAAATTGAAATAAGCTAAGTAATGATATTTCTCTTGCTGGGATATATGGTTGTGCAGCATTTCAGCATTTCTGTCTTCCTCTAGCTGATGATAGTGAGGACATCCATCACCTCAGGACATATGGGCCAACTTGCACATCATGGAGGATGGGAATGTAGAGCAAACTCTGTAATGTGTGGATGGCCAGGCTAGAGGAGGAAATATTGTATGTAGCCCTATCATCCCCTTCATACCAGTGTCAAATATGTGATAGGGAATATAAGAAGAGAGCTCAAGGGTCTATATAAATTGCTGCTCTTTTATAAAATTGAATCACGGTCACTCCATCAGCACGAAGGAAAGTTGGAGCAGAATGACCTCCTCTGAACAGTGAGTTGTTATTCAGCTAGAACACACACACACACACATACAAAATTTGCACTGGGAAACTCTGGCAATTAAGGCCATTTCTGCATTAGTCTGTTATAGCGCTGTGATTCCACTTTCAACATCCTATGGAATCCTGGGGTTTGCAGTTTCGGGAGGGGCAAACCGGTCCCTCCTGAAACTGCAAACCCCAGGATTCCATAAGATGTTGAAAGTGGAATCATAGTGCTATAACAGTCTAGTGAGGAAATGGCTTAATTTGAGACAGACAAAGGTGTGGGGCACTTTATAATATTGCTGTTAGAGTGATAAGTCTCATAAGTTGCTCTTGCAGACATTTTCTATGCAGACAGTGTGTGGGGATATAGGGTAGAATAGCTGGATAGCAGGAAGAAAGAGAGACAGGCATCATATTTGTGTTGAGTATAATGAGAGGTAATGCTGATAGGATTCTCAAGTACCAGAACATAAGGTTTAGACTACTTGACTCCAGAGTGCATACAAGAAAGAATAGTAGTTCTCAAAGAAAAGGAACAATGTCTATAATGGCTCTTCAGTATATTTGTGCATATGCTCACATGCACACATGCATACTACTATGTCTGGTTATAATTGCAAAGCAGACAGCCAGAAATGTTGAGATATGAAACACATGGGCTTAAAATAAAACACTGATCAAGTCTTCAGGTTTTCAAAATAGGCAAGATCTTATGGAAGGGAAAGGAGAATATCTTAATCAGATCCATAGAAATGATGGCCAAGACTCTAACCCACCCACCCTGTTTTACCAAGCATCAGCCACCACAGAAGTTGGAGAACTGTTGTCCTGCTGATTGGGGTGCTGTAGACTGATGTTTCCACTCACCTCCCACCAACTATCTCCAGTTCAACAAACAGAAGCAGAACATCTCTTACAATTCCCCCTTGAGCCAGCGATCACTTGATGTAACGGGCATGGAAACACTAGTCTGCTGCACTCCAGTTGGCAGGAGAAAAACTTCTGCCTCTTGCAGTGACCAATGCTTGATAAAGCAAGATTGGGAGATTTTTGTGTTTGTGACCATGATGCAACAATCATGAATACATAGAGTTTGTGACTTCAAATCAGTTACAGATCTGTAACTCTAGGGCCCTTTCCGCACTGAGGTTTCTAGCGCAAGCGGGGGAGGCCGGCAAGCGCAAGAAGCCTCGTCCGGGAGGCTGCCGCTTCCCCCTCCTTCCTTCCGCAGGCGAAGGAACCAGCGGGGAAGCGGCACCGAAGGAGGCTTGCCGCGCAAGCCGCCCTCCCCCGTGCGAAACGGGAGACCTCACGCCGGATTCCACCCCGCGCGCGCCGGATTCCTCCCCCCTGCGCGCGCCGGATTCCTCCCCCGCGTGCGCCGGATTCCTCCCCCGCGTGCGCGAAGCGGGCGGCGTCGCGTCCCCCGCGCGCGCGCAAAGCGGGCGTCGCGTCCATTGCGCTACCTCCCCACCCCGCTCCTTCCTTCAGCAGGGGCAGAGGGAAGGAAGCGCGACCCGGCCGGCTCCCGGAGGCTCCGCACGAAAGGTAAGTGCGGGTGGGTGCCGGGAGCGTTGCGCGAGCGCGGGGTGATTTTCGCTTGGACGCGAAAATCAAAAAACCCGCGCTCGCGCTGCTTCAGCCCCGTGAGCCGGGCGGAAGTGGGAGTGCGTCGTGCGGAGCGACGCTCCCACTCCCGTGAGGCTCACGGGGCTGTTGTGCGAGCAAAGGCCTGTGCGAAAAGGGCCTAGGTTACAAATCCGTAACTGGGATGATGAATTCCAGTCATTGTTTTTAGATCTTTTCATGGAGCTTTGTTTTGAGGGTATCCTTTAGTTGACCAAAGCAATTGTGATGAAGGAGTGAGGAGCAGCTGGGGGCAGTAGTAATTGCTTTTATTAACGTATGAAAATCCCATACAAATTTTCAGTGTAGAAACTGTTATCCTGAATCATATACAGAAGGCAACAGGAGTTGAAATCATGCTCTGGACTTTTCTAGGCCAGCCAAATATAAAGGGGAGATGAAACTTTTGCACCTTTAATATTAGAGGAGAGGAGGAAGGTTGAGATAGCTTGTTATGGTGGTCATAGTGTTCTGCCTGCTAAAACAGCCATTTCTACAGAGATGTGACATTTACAAATGCCCTATCTTTTCTCTGTGCAACACTCTGCCCACTAAGCACCATTTCTCTAGCCCCATTTACCACTTTGCTCTTATCCCTTCGTAAGCATTTTAAGTGCTTTCTCCTTAGCAGGCCAAAACAAATAAAACAAAAAAACTGCCTCATACACTCAAATATAAATAACAGGTGAAAGTCTGTCCCAGATGTTCTCACCTTGACCACCCCAGTGGCTTTGGCTGAGAAAATAACTCTTAGCCAGGAGAGGCTTAATTTAGAGGCTTTACTCAAAACTTCCATCATTGAAGCAGGGAGCTCCATAAATCTGTTTTGTGTGATGACCTTGTGCAACAGAAGCCATTTTTCTGTTGAAGGAAAGGAAACAATGGTGCCCCACCATCACCACTGGCCTTTATCCACTTAAAGAAACAAACAAGAGTGGCAATTGAATTTTTTGTCTACATTAGTGATAGGATAGTGCCTTCTGCCACACAGAGAGAATAATTTAGGGGGTGTGACACAGGCCACAGAACTCATACAACTAGCAATAGAGCTCAGGAGAAAGGTCAAGTGAATAGCTTTTCCTCCTTCCCAGCACATGTTACCTGAGATAGCAGCATCATTTTGCCTCATGGTACAGTTGGCCTTGGAGTTGGCTGGGATGGGATAAAAATCAGCCAGTGAAATGAATGTCACTGGCTCCCAAATAGAACTGCCAAGGCCTGAGGTAATAAGCTTCTGATAATCTACCCTCTTATGGCACAGAGCTGCCTTGTCCTGAACCACTTGCAGCTGCCAAACTATATTCTAAAGTGCAGTTAGATAAATGTCATGTGCTACAGTGAAGCAATATACCTGGCATGACTGACTGAACTGTTCCTCTTTATTGATCTCTGGAAGTGTGTCACAATAAGACAGTCACCTAAATTTCCAAATGATGCATAGCAACTTTTCTAATGCATTCTTCTCATTTCCCCTGATTTTTTTTTTTCAGTTAAAAAGGATTATGCTCAAACAAAAGCCATAATTTCTACCTCCGATAGACCTCCTGATGTCTGCATTGGCACATTTCACATTCAGATATCTTCTGTGTGCAAGTTACAGTTCACAGTTAGACAAGGACCTAATCATCCAACATTCTGCTTATACTTTAAGTTCAATCAGTTCATGGTTGGAAGAGAATTCTGCCTCATATATAAATGTAAATGGTTTCCTAATGTAGTATTGAATTGCCTTTCCCTTTTAAAAAATGGGAAAAATTTCAAAGTGATTTGTTTTGTTGTCTGAATTGAGCTTGACATCCATTTCATGATATTATATTTAGAATATATGGGCAAGTGTTCCAGATATTTAAAACCAGCAGGCATTATTTTAAGAGGAACATAAACATTATGCTCATGTCTCCCTGCATATATACTGTGAGAAATTGGGCATTTCCTCAAGCTTAATATGCAGCATGGGGACATCTGGTGGCTGCATGAGCAACCTTAATTATTACTTGAACTTAAAACTTTCTCAGGTATTCTGTTATGTTCTGTCTTTTAGCTGCAAAATGGCTCCCTCTTTCTGTGTATTCAACTTTGGAGAAAAGCTTGTGATGATAGTTCTGATACGTAGCATATTATTTTCTCTCTTTTATGTCTGCTATAGCCATTAATTTCATTTTTCAAAGTTTGAGCTATTTGGGGGGGAGCGGGGGCAGGGGGAAAATATTCTTCCAATTTAGGGTAATTCTCTCCTTCCCAATGGTCTTACATTCCATCCCACGTGTTTTGATTTGAGCATATATTTGGTTATGGCATCAGACAATGAATGAGGCCTCAAGTCTGTGTGGCTGCCATTGAGCTCTATGGGACAAGCTGCATAGGTTGCAGTGATACAGGACAACCAAATCTGTCTCCAAATAAAATAAACAATTTTTTTTTAAAAAAACAACAACTTAGGTTTCCAGGATTTCTGCCCCAAAAGGATCACTGAGTACTTCCTATACTCCCCCCCCACATAAGTGAATGGCAGCCAGTCAGCCCTGTGGAAACAAGTTCTGCATTTGGGGATATATCTGGGAAGAGACTGTGACCCGATGTTTACTGAGATGAATGTCTTACATGTACACACTCCTCACTAAGGATGTATGATTCTATCAGTCTCTGTCACATTGAGTTTATGTGTGTTTGCTTGTTTTCCTACTTGCTTTCTCTTTCTGTCTGCATCCTGTATTGGAGCTGTGAGATTTCTCCACTCCTGCATAAAAAATTATAAGTAATTCCAAAGGCATACTAAATGTACAGATCTTTGTGCATTTTCTACTATATACATTTATTTTGCATATTGTTTAATTTATTAAAATCTACAAGTCGACATATCTGAACTGTTGAGCACACTGTGTCAAAGTACATGTGGGTCTGTGGGTATTTTTCCCTCTGACATTAATTGTTTTGGCAAGGTGTTCATTTCGAAGGCAACATGACTTTTCCATTGACAATCATAGGATGTGTCAAATTTGTTACTGTGTGACTTCAAGTCATTTCAGACTTACGGCAACCCCAAGGCAAACTTATTACAGGGTTTTCTTGGAAGAATTTGTTCAGAGAGAGGTTGTCTTTGCCTTCCTCTAAGGCAAAGTATGACTTGCCCTTGGTCACCCAGTGGGTTTCCATGGCCAAGAAGGGATTCAAGCCCTTGTCTCCAGAGTTGTAGTCCAGTTATCAAACTGCTGCACCATGCTGGATGTATGACCATTTCCACAATACACTGTTAATAGTGCTATTACTCCACTTTCAGCATCCTGTGGAATTCTGGAGCTTGTAGTTTACCAAAGCCAAAGAGCTCTCTGGCTGAGAATTCTAAATGCCCCTCCCTAAACTTCCGATCCCATGATTCCACAGGATGCTGAAAGTGGAATAATAGCACTATAACAGTGTAATATAGAAATTGCCTATATGTCTAATAGGTGTTTCCTCACTGAAATTAACAAACATTTCTCCAATCACTTCTCCTCATTCTAATGATCATTCTAATAGGCATTTTGCCAAGGAAAAGATATAGGCCCTTTCCGCAACTCACCTATTTTTGGCGCTGGGGTACGGTGCTTGCGTGAGCAGCCTCCAGAAACAGGCTCTCACTTCCCTGCTTCTTCAGCTCCGCACCAGCTTCTTACTCATGTGAGAGCCCTGTCTCTTCCTTCTGCAGTGCAGCCTGGGACCTTCCCAGGCTGCACTGGACAGGAAGTATGACTGACCCGGCTCCCGAGGCTCTGCATGCAAGGTAAGTGTGCACAGGGCCCCAGAGTGATGTGCAATCATGCAGCATTTTTGACTTCACGCCGAAAATGAAAAAAATGAATGAGGGGTCCCTGCCAGGCCCTGGAGCATCATGCAAATATAAATGCATCATGTGGACCACTCCTCACATGTGCGCAGTGCTCAAGGGGCCCTTTCGCATCGAAAATGTTGTGCGAAAAGGGCCATAATTAAGAAGAAAATGTCTTTCAGCAGTTACATGTGTTTGTTTGTGTGTGTGTGTGTGTGTGTGTGTGTATTTTCATTTAGCACTAATTAGAGAGAGTGCAGTGTAGTGGCTGGAGCATTGGACTATGTTCCTGGAGACCAGGATTTGACTCTCTGCTCAGCCATGGAAACCCACTGGGTGACCTTGCGCAAGTCACACACTCTCAGCCCTCAGAAAACCCAGTGAAAAGGGCTGCCTTATGGTTCTATGAACTGTAAATGAAGGCACAACAACAACAACAACAACAACAAATTGCCACATAGATAGAATAAGGAAGTAGGGTGTCCAGCTGAAAGAGTGTGATGATTGAACTATGTTCAGTTATATCATTCCAATATTAGGCATAACACACTGAAAATAGTCACCATCCAAGAGAAAATGCCCACTTGAAGCTTGACTATTAAATATAACAAAATGTACAGCATCATTTGCACACCAGATCTTATCTTCTCTGTTTTTGTCTATCTATGGCCCTTTCCACAACTCACCTTTTCTCGGCGCGAGGGTGCAGGGATTGCGCAAGCAGCCTCCAGTGAGAGGCTCTCGTGTCCCCGTTGCTTCAGGTCTGCAATTGCCAGCTGCTCACGTGAGAGCCCCACCCCTTCCTTCCACAGTGCAGCCTGGGAGTTTCCCAGGCTGTGCTGGGGCAGGAAGTGCAAGCGCCATGGCTCCGGAGCTCCGCACGCACGGCAAGTGCTCTTGGGGCCCCACAGCAATGCACAATCGCACACCATTTTCGGCTTAAAGTCGAAAATGAAAAAATGCATGAGACTCTGGAGCATTGTGCGATTCTGAGTACGTCATGTGGACCACTCCTCACATTCGCGCAATGCTCGAGGGGCCCTTTCGCAGGGCAAATGCTGTGCGAAAAGGGCCTATCTATCTATCTATCTATCTATCTATCTATCTATCTATCTCTATTTTAGTATCCTTTGTCCCAATATGGGGCCCAAGGTGGCTTTATTAATCATCACATCCCACCATGCCCACTTGTAATCCTGAGCCATATTGCTTACTATCCAAGATCTCACAGATGACTTTGAGAGACCAAATACTCCCTCTTTCTTTTTCAAGGTAAACACTTTGGCAGACTTGAATGGCAGAGCAAATTATTCTTTCAGTCTAGGCTGCAGATAGGTCACAGATCTCTTGGCACATGAGGCTATTTGGCCTGTGAATCTGCACTTAAAAGAGCAGCCCAAAGAAAGGAGAGAATGTCAAAAGAGTAAGGCCATTTTCACACTAGACTGTTATAGTGCTATTATTCCACTTTCAACATCCTACGGAATCCTGAGGTTTGCAGTTTAGGGAGGGACCAGGTTTGTAAGCTTCTCATATCTTTATGTTGCTGCTTCTATGATAAATCAGCAGCATGACTGAATGACCCCTTTGCTGAATCAAAATCTGGTGTAAATCTGCCCAGAGCAAGGAGGTCACTCGATAGACGTACAGAGTCTGGCCTCATGCCACATGTCTAATTCCAACAAGCAGCTTGACTGAAACAAAAGCTGTTCAAAGCTGTAGGCAAGACTCCAGGTATGCCATCTAACAAGGTCTAGTACTGTTTTGTTAAGAACAGTGGTATTCAGCATCAGCAGGCAAGTCAAGAAGTGTCAAGGCCCCAAACCCATTCAGTCTGAGCAATCTCAACAGGGTCAAAGCTAACAAAGTAGACTGGCAAATTTCCTTGCTAAGTTTATTATTATTACATCATGACTAGAGATATAAATCTTTACTTAGTTCATTCTTCATGCAAGAACAAATAATTCACTATTTTCTTATTGCTAGGTGAGATTATAAAAGTTTTGTGCATTTTTAATGTTATTATTTAATGTTATTTCATACTTGCAAAAAATCATTTCCACAAAAAACAACTTGTGCAGAAAAAAAATCTATTCTGTGCAAAAATGTCTTGTTTTCTGCACAAAATATGGGTTTCAAAATAAGTTTTTGCACAAATGATTTTTTAAAAAAGGGCTGAATTAGAAGAATATTTTGCAGCAGTTGACCATTTTCTTGATGAGATATATCACTGTTTTGAAACACATACACACACATACCCTTTTCATGGAAGATAGTAAAATTTGTGAGTATTTTTTATGCCTATATCTTGGTGGGCAACTGTGGATCACTAAGAATCTGCTTTAGCATCTCAGGATGTATTGGAGGCCTGTACTATGAAATACAGTGATTTAATGCTGCTTTAATAGGCATTCTCCCATCCTATGGAGTCCCGGGATTTGTAATATGCTGAGAATTCTCTGGATTTCTTCCTTGAATCACAACACCGGAACTCTTTAAAGGAGATTTCTAAGTCCCTCACTGAACTACAGACCCCAGGATTTCATAGAATGGGGCTATTCTAGTCAAAGAAGAATTGCTGGGACAGTTAAAGTGGTATCAAAGCACTACAACATTATAGAGCAGATGCACTTTGCAACAGTGGGCTATCAACTTTATGTAACCTTCTGCTTTCTCTACTCTAGGCTGAAACAAATTTATGAAATCCCAACCACCATGTACAGATGGTGGAAGGGGGTAATTAGTTATGCAGGCCACCTCTAAGGCTGTGAAGCTCCTTCAGTTTCTTGACCTTCATCTTTTTCTACTCAACACATTTGAAAACTTCCTTTCATGGAATGCCTAATAGTTTTCAGTGAGATAGTTGTATTATCCAGCTGCAGAATAAAAAAAAAAATTCAGAGAAAGAGAATAGATGGGATCCATGCAGTCCACCTGGAGGATTCAACCCAATGAGTTGTGTCAGTTGTCCAGGGCTGGCAGATACCGTCCTTCCCCCTGCCCCCTGTGAGGCAGAGGCTCAGCAGTGGACCGCTCCCTGGATGGACCCAGCCCCTATCACATGCATTTCTGCCAGGTTGTTGTGCTGCAACTGGTTCTGGGTTATCCAGGAAGGCCCCAGTCCAGACAGGTGGCCTGCTGCCCTCACATGGCAGTGGGTGTGACAGCCCCCAGCCACAGCTGTTGCTGCATCCCCGGGCCGAGAGAAAAGACCACCACTGTGCCCTCTCCATGCTGCCTCCTGCACCTCCCTCTAATGGGGTGGGTGGTGTGGGGCCCTTTGCATAGGGGCCAGGATCCCCCCCCAGATGTGACTGCCAGTGTCTGCTGTAGTCATTGATTTCATTTTTCAAAGTTTGGGCTTTTTCGGGGGACCGGGGGGGGCTAGGGGGGAAATATTCTCCCAATTTAGGGATAATTCTCTCCTTCGCATTGGTCTTACATTAGCCCTTTCCACACAGGGAAGTTAAGATGGGCCAAGGCATCCTGTCACGGAGGTCGCCCGCACCTTGGATCGGACTAGGTTCTGACTATTTACCTTAGTTCCACACCTAAGTCCAATCCAAAATGCCCCCAAGTGGTTCTCCAGTGCACTATGTGAAGACCAGAAAAAAAGGTCTTTCAGTTTTCCGGAGTGCACCATTGCATTCCTGCTCAGTTGTGCAGATGCGCAGATTCGCACCAATGCAAGCCTGCAATCAGCGGAGGGTGGGCTGTGGGCATGGCCAGCTTCAGTGGTTGGTCCAGACCCACAAACAACCTGAAGCCACCATTTTGTAAGCCCCACCAGTGCGGATCTAAAGACCTCGCACTGCTCCGCATCACCCTAGAACAAATAGAGGAGCCCTGCAGAAGGGCTTAAGGGAGAGTCTGCATTGCTTCTAGCCAAGAAGAAGTGGTGAGTAAGAGCAAGGAGCAAATCACTCACCTCGTGCAGAAAGGACCATTCCATCCCACATGTTGTGACTTGAACATATATTTGGCTATGGCATTCCAGTACATAATCAGACAGAAAGTTTCTTATTGGTGCAGTAAAGGTCATTTCCACACTACACTGCTATAGTGCTATTATTCCACTTTCATCACCCTATGGAATCCTTGGGTTTGCCGTTTAGGGAAGGGCTTTTAGAATTCTCAGTGAGAGAGCTCTTTGGTCTCAGTAAACTAGAAACCCCAGACTTCCACAGGATGTTGAAAGTAGAATAATAACACTGTAACAGTGTAGTGCAGTAATGGACTGAGCTGGCCTCAAGAGATATTGCTGCCCAAGGTGAAGAACTAAATGGTGCCCACACAAATCTATGTCAGAACCTAAAGATAGCCAAAGTACTTTGATACATGGGGCACAAGCACTGTAAAACAAATTAAATTAAGAACAGTTAGTTATCTTTTCATGACACCCAACTACTAAGCAAATGCTAAGAGCCAGTGTAGCATAAGAGTTCTGCAGACCTCTATTACAGCCTATCTTTCACCACCTCCAGGATGCATAAATTTGGTGTGATAGTCCCCCTGAACATTTATTCCATCACTTGTGGGATGGGAAAAACAGAAGCATCATGCAGTGTCCCATAGACAGATGCATCTTGATGACATCTTCTGCCAACAGCCTCTAGTGGATTATCATGGATTTTGTTTACTAATATTACCTCTCAGCAGCTAGAATTTGATGGTAAAATTCTATTCCTGACATAATTTTATAGTTTATGATACATGCAAATTTATATCTTGGTTACTATAATTGCTATCAGTTGGAAGACCATGTTTGTGTATGTGTGTGCACACACATGTTAAAAAAAAATGGGACTTGGGCTGAAGTGAGAAACTGATGTCTAAAAATAGAACCCTCAGAGGAGATATAATATCAGTAAAATTTAAAGAGGAAAAGTTTCCTTTTATTGACTTGGATAGAAGTGATCCACCAAGAAGCCAGTGAAAATATTGAAAAGATGTGTTTAGTGCAATTTAATATAAAAGTTCACTACTTCTACAATGCTAATGTTATAGCTTTGATTACCAGTATCTGTTTACCCGAAAAATGGTAGTTGGGTAACACTGGACTCATGATTACTTACTTCGTGATATTTCAGCATTCAACCTACTTTGATATTGCTCATGTTTTAATGTGTATTTTTATCCATAAAAATTGTGTGTTGGCATGTGTGTTTACTTGTAGTTATTCTCAGAAAGGAAGATGTGTTGCTAGTTGTCGATGCACTATGCTTACAAGATGGCACTTTGCAAGGAGGCTGGTTGTTAGAAGGAGAGAATAAAAATTAGTTTCAGGTTAAGTTTGTCAAGGTGTCAAGATTCTTTGTCTGCTCTATCTCACACTGCTCCCTGACCTTCTGAAGCAGTTTTTTTGTGAAGTTAAAGGATCTATAGTGTGAAGGTCACAGTGGGAAAGTTTTGTTGTATGAGTAACCTGCTGTTTGTTTAAACCTGTGCCTTAATAGTTGAGGGTATACATGTCACACATTTACTTCTTTGCCATAAGCTCACTACCCATGTTATTTCATAAAGGTACACAGAACACACACAATTACACACATTCTTGAGAAATTTTACAGGGCCTTATTTTCTTTTCATTGACATCATTTGAAAGTACACTTAATTTGACATTAAAACTGGCCAGAGCTTGGAAAAATTACTTGCTGGCTTGAGGATACTGAGAGTTGTATTCCCAAAGCTCTGTATAGAACCCCTCTAAAAAGCTTTTTGGTCCCTCCAAATTCCTCAGGTGCTATGCTTTGTGTAATCCCAAAATTTGCAGCAAATTTCAATTTAGATAGTACCTCATATCCTGTTAGTAGCTCTGTATTGGTGGTAAAGCAAAATATGATGTACCATGCTATGAACTAATTAACTAATTACTGGTCCTTAGGAATCTGAAAATATTCAATAATCAGTAGCACTTTAAATTCTGATGCTGTATCCACAAAGTTGAGATTGGTACATGTGAACCTGAAATCATTTTTCCAACCCTGAGGGCAACTTAAAAGAAAGTATGCTTTATTACAAAACTCTTGCCAGGGTCACCTAGCTTCTGCCAATAGTTTCATGCAAATTCACTATATTTAATAATGTAACATAAAGAATCACAGTTGGTAAAGGCCACAGAATGATATGCATAGTTCCCCAAAAGGCTGGCTATGTGCATACAGCTGTTCTTAGGTAGAAGGAACATCCCACTAAATATCAGTGTCATGCTAAAAAAGAGAACAAACAGAAGAGGATCTAAGGGGCTTCTGCTGGACTGGAAATGTAAGACAGAAAGGTGGTGTGGGGGACTGAAAAGAAACCCCCTTTTTTTTTTTTTTGGAAAGAGAACTTATTTTCAATTAGTACTAAAGGAAGTGTTACAAATAAGAGAGGGAAAGTATAGAAAGGTAGTTTGAAAGCATGAGCCATGGCCTAGGAGATACTCCAGAGGGGCTTTAAAAAGGTAACTTCAATAGAAAATAAGATTTACTGTAAATTACCTGGCTGCAGAAGCTCATTTCGAATCTCCTGTCGGCTTTAAGAAGGGATGTAAAAAATCTCTCTATCTTGATTTCACTGCATTTGTCTGAATCCCATCTGCATTGGTTTATATCATCTGGAAGCCTGTGTTTTTTATTCCTGACTCCTGTGCATCATTGTGAAGTTGTTGGGTCTGGGGTTTGTTTTCTTTTTGTTTTACTGGTCAAGTTTAAACAAAAATTGTACATATTTTTGTATGTATTTCTCCCTTGGACTGAGGAATGTGCATATTTTTTCAATTGTGCATGTTTTTCAATTGGTCTCTTTTCAGCCATTCACATTTTTAACACACCTTCCTGTTTTTGTGTGTGTTTTATGTCTTGAACATGTGCTAAAAGCAAGAATGTACTGGAGAGAATGGTCATTAACTGTCATCAAGTCGACTTCGACTCATGGTGACTGTCTGAATGAGAGGCTTCTACGTCATCCTATCATCAATCGCCCTGCTCAGGTCTTACAGATTCAGGGGCATGTCTTCATTGGTTGAGTCTATCCATCTGTTATGTGTTCTTCCTTTTTTGGTACTGCCTTCTACCTTACCAAGCATTTTTGTCTTTTCTAGTAAGTCTCGTCTTCTCATGATATGCCCAAAACATGACATCCTCAGTTTAGTCATCTTGGCTTCTGGGGAGAGTTCAAGCTTGATGTGCTGTAGGAACCATTCATTTTACCAGTCCAGGGCCCTTTTTGCACGGTGTTTCTAAAGTGAGGGGGCCCCTTGAGTGTCGTGTAAATGGCAGGAGCGGTCTGCATGATGCACTCCCATTTACGCAATGCTCAAGGGCCTGATGCGGACCGCGCGCACACTTTTTCATTTTTGGCTTAAAGCCGAAGATAGTGCGCGGTCGCACAATGCTCCTGGGGCCCTAGTGCACTTACCTGGTGTGCGGTGCGTCGGAAGCCGGGCCAGTCGTGCTTCCTGCCTCAGCGCTAACCCACTATTCCCAGGTTGCGCTGCGGTAGGAAGAGGCAGGGCGTTCGCACAGTGCTTGTGCAACCAGGAAGCTGATGCAGAACTGAAGCAGCAGGGAAATGGCAGTGTTCCTGCTGAGGCTTCTTGCGCGAGCGCCGCCCCCCACCTCCGTGAAAAGGTAAGGTGCAAAAAGGCTCCAGGTGTCAGTAGAACTCTTCTCCAGCACCACCTTTTGAATGAGTTGGTTTTCTTCCTATCAGCTTTCTTCACTGTCCAGCCTTTACCACCATACATAGAAACTGGAAATATAATGGCATGGACAATATTAACTTTAGTATTCAGTGATATATCTTTTTAGTTGAATGTCTGTATATGTTCAGTTTCTTGTGGGGAGTCTTGTCTCTCACTAAATGGTCCAGTGTCTATAGGAGGTCATATAGCCAGGAGAGATAATCATGCCAATGCTGACATTAGTATAAAGTATGCAAACCTGATTTATTCACTCTTCTGTGAGAAGCTAATTTTTCAATTCTTTTCTTCCATGATGAGGCCATTCAATCCAATGAGTTACTGGAGATGTCTGAAATCCTATGGAGAGCTTCAACTAAGAGGTGATTTTCTTTGTCTAGGGAAAGGATGGGCAGCCTGTTGGCACTCCAGATGTTGTTGGACTGAAATTCCTGTTTTTCCAACCCCAGCTATCATTATCTCACTATGCTGGCCACAGATTAACACCATTCCACCACAAGTTGCCCATCTCTAATCTCAAGAGTAGAACTCATATAAGTTCTAGCTTGATGATTTCTTTATCCAGTAGGCCAAGCAGTAGTTCTCGGCTCTGAAAAAATAGGAACAGAATGAATATTTGAAAATGGTAAAACAAAAACAAAAAAACCTTTCTTGAGTGTCAGGAAATCCTGCCAAGAATAATCCTAAATTTATGAGAATCTGTGCAGTTTGGGACTCACTCTACACAAAATTTGCACATTTTTGTGCAAAATAATAATAACAACAACAACAACAACAACAACATTTTGCACAAGATACAGCATTTTATGAACAGAAATTAGTATTTCTGCACAGGATATTGGAAAATGATATTTCCTACATAGAAAACATTGTTTCCTGTGCAAAATATTATGTATGAATTTTGTGCAGAATAAGGCTATTTCTGCATGGCATCACTGTCCCGCAGTGGGGATGCATTGGCAACAGTTTGTGAGTTGTGCTTTCGCACAATGTTGTTGCAGTCCTGCCAATGTATCTGTACCTGTCACAATCACAGGATATTCCATTAATGAAAAAAATCCATTCATGGCCCATGATCACACAATGCTCCATTCGCAGGCAGCAATGTGGAATGCGTGGAAGCACAATCGAAGCACTTCCTTCCCCAGTGCAGCATGGGAAAGAGATCTGCTGCAGTGCAAAAGGAAGGCACATGTTGCTCCCATCCGCAGGCAGTCAGCTAGTGCAGTGGGGAACACTGGGGACGTGCTTCTATCCTGGCAAAAGAATCTACAGAAAGGAAAATGATGTCCCTTAATTAAATGTTTGAAAACAGTTATTTTAGGGTTTTTCCTCTTCCACATTTCAGACTTTCCTCTTTGTGCTGTGGCAAACTTCCTGTTTGTTTGTTTTTGGTGGAGGTGATTTCCATTATAAATCATATAAAATGTATAAATATAATACTTCTAAATTTGATAGCACAAAAGAAAAACTCATGATGTTATGTAGAGATACAGCTTAACTCTGCCCAACAAAAGGTAAGTTGACAGTGAAAGTGAAAAAGACATGGGTGAAAATCATCCACTTAGAAGAACTTCAGCAAGTCCCTCTGCTGATTTGTAGAGAAAAGAATGAGCAATATTTATACAAGAATGCTGAATCAGAGATATCATCTACAGAGCTAAAGCTGTAAGCCCAATGTATATGTGCCTAAATTTTATGTTTAGGAATTGTGTTAGGGCAGTGATAGAATGCATGCTCTTGCATCCAGAAGTTCCTGAGTTCATCTCCCAGGATCTCTTGGCAGAACTTGCAAACCTCTTGTCTGAAACCCTGAAAAGCTGCTGCCAACTTGGATTGACAATGCTGGGCTAGATGAATCAATGGTCTGATTTTGTCTAAGACAGCTTTCTATGTTTGTATATAAAAAATATACACTTTTTCCCATACTAACATAGAAAGCTGTTTTATACAAAATCAGACCATTGATTTACCAAGTCCAATATAGTCAGCCCATCTTGTTTTGATCCATAGAGACAGAATCCATCCAAATTCTAATAAAAATCTTCCAACAAGTATGAATAACAAAATGGATACTTTCGAAGTATGGACCGATGCCCAAGAAAAGAATTGCACTACCCATTGGACTGTTGCACTCAAATATCATGCAAGCAAAATATTTGTCAGCAAAGACATTCCCCATATATGGAGTTAGAAATAAGAGATGTCCAAACTGGATTTGAAAAAGGAAAGGCCATATGAATAATATTGAAAACTAGGGATGGGCCAACCGAATCCTCGAATCCTGGGTAAGGGTTCAAGATTCCTTAATCCGAATCCCTGTGCCAAAATAGACAAACTGAATCTTTTGAATCCACCAACTAAATGGATTGTTGGAGACCCGGATGCCTGAAAACCAGGGAGACCAGGATGTCTGAAAACTTGGGAGACCATATATACAAAGGAAGATAGCAAGTAGGTGAGGTTTTCCCTTGGAGTAATAATGGCCTTTGCTAACAATTTCACGAATTACAGCTGGGCTTGTATTCTAAGATATTTAAACTGAACATTTCATATTTAAGTTCAGTACTTGACTGGAAGCTACAGGCTTGAGATTTCAAGGACAGCTGAAACGTTCCTTTGCATAGCCCCCTTGCAATCTTCTTTCAGACGCAATTCTGTGGTTTGGAGTTTTACAAGGTGTCACAGCCTTCTCTGACAAAGTGTACTGGTACATCATCAGACTACAAACCCCACAATGCCAGAAGGAGCTATGCAAAGAAAAGCCAGTTTTGACCTGGATTATCTCTCCATTGTAGTATGTGGCCCTGTTTACACAGGCAGGAAAATGTGGGATTAATCCACATTTTCCTGCCTGTGTAGAAAGGGCCTTCATGTCATTTTCAATCTGGGGAGATCCTGAGACAAAACTATGACAATTATCTTGGCCAGATTTCTTCAGAGGGAGGTTTGTCTTTGCCTAGGCTTTTGCTAAGGCTGAGAGAGTGTGTCTTGCCCAAGATTATCCTTCTTTGCCTTGCTTTTAAACTCTTTTTTTAAAAAACGGATTTGAAAGAGTTGAGATTTGTGAGATTCATGGATTCCCAGAACCTTTCAGGGATTCGGATCCAGATTTAGATTTGGAAAATTCTGGATTTATCTCACCCCTATTGAAAACATATTTTGAATAATGGAATGCACCAAAGAATTTCAGAAGAAAATCAACTTGTGCTTTATAGATTACAGAAAAGCTTTAGGAACAGTTATGGAGAAAATATGGTTTGCCAGAACATTTCATTGTCCTGATGTGTAATCTATATTCTGAACAAAAGACAGTGATGTAGACTCGAGTCAACTGACTCAGACTCAAGTCAGACTTAAGTCATTTCAATGACTCCACTTGGATTCAACTCAGCAATAAATGATGCATGACTTGAATTGACTCGAGACTTGTATATTTTTAGTGACTGACTTGCTTCCCTTGGTTCAGAAACCTAACAAGTCCATCCAGAAATCTTATGACTTTGAACAATTCTTCCATCTCTTTTTGCTTACTGGTCACATGATAATCTATCTCAAGTCAAAAGTGTGGGTACATTTCTCAGAGAAGAACAGCAAATGGCTTAGACAATGGGCTTGAGGTCTACTCAACAGCCGTCCCTTCTGCATATTGGAGGAGCCTTCTAAAACTATTCCTAAGAGCAGAAGTCAAGATTCATCCCCAGAGCACATGGTGCATTTCTCAGAGAGGAACAGCAAATGTCTTAGGCAACAGGCTTGAGAAGGAAGAATCCCTCTAAAGCTTTTGAAGCTTTAGTAATGGGGAGTAAGAAGGATTCTATTCCCCACTTCTGAAGCTGCATATGGCAAAATCACAAACGTGGAAGGTCAACTCTGTATCAGTGGTTAAAAATGACTTTATGTGACTCTGTCCAGAAATTCTGGAATATATGTTGGGGTATGAACCTGGCTCCCAGACTCGAAACTTGATTTGAAAGTATCTTCAAGGACTTGAGACTTGACTTGAGAACTGAAGGTAGAGACTTGAGACTTGAATTGAGACTTGGGGTAAAAGACTTAAATACATCACTGAGAAAAGATCACTGTCAAGAAACAATATGGAGAAACAGAATGGTTTCTCATTGACAGGGATGTCACAAAATTGTGCATTTTTATCTTTTTATTTATTTAACATATGCAGAATATATCATACGGAAAATAAGATTAGAATTAGAGGAAAGAGGCATGAAAATGGGGAAAGGAACATGAACAATTTAGCATATGGAGATGACACCATATTAGTTTCAGGAAACAGCAAAGACGTGGATGACCATTGATGAAAATTAAGGAGGAGAATGAAAAAGTAGGGTTACAGTTGAATACAAAGAAGACAAAAATGATGAACACAGATGATTTACATAACTTTAAAGTGAGCAATGAAGACACTAAAATAGCTAAAGCTTTCTATGCATTGGTTAAAGATCAACCATATCATAGTACTTCAAATTTCCTGGTATGATTGTGAAAACTGGATAGTAAAGAAAGCTGAAAAGAAGAAGATAAACTAATTTGAAAGGTGGTGCTAGAGATGAGCTCTCTAATCTCACTAGAAGCCAAAATAACTAAGTTAAGGCAGTTGTACTTTGGAGATATCATGAGAAGACATGATTCATAGGCTAAGATAATAGTGCTTGGTAAAATGGAAGGCAGCAGGAAAAGAGGAAGACCACATAACAGATGGGAACCATGGCTCTGAGTCTGCAAACCAACCTGAGAGTAAATAACATAAACACATTGTTATCCTGTTTTGGAGATTGTGCTGCTTACAAGATGCGAATTGGATGCTTTATCACCAAGACTGAGGTGAGGGAAAGTATATTCTAAATACAGTCCTCCCACCAGATTCACTAGGGTTAAGGACACAGGACTCCTCATGAAAGTGGAAAAACCATGAATAACTCTAGGCCCTCCCAAACCATATTTGACACACAAAAAAGGATTATCACTATATTCAACCCACCATGGATTCCTTTGAAGCATCAGAGTTCCTTCACAAGGCAGAAGGTGGTGGCTGGTGGGGCTTACTGCCACCTCCACTGCTGCCCCAGACTATTTTTAAGAGGGACTTACAAGCCTCGTTCACAGTTTCTCAATCTCACAAGGCTTGCAGTCCCTATTAAAAATGGCCTAGGGTGGCAGTAGAGGTCACAGCAAATAATTTGTGAATAATCAAATCCGCAAAAGTGAAATCCACAAATGTGGAGGGCTGATTGTATATGTACTGGCAGCAGGCTGTGACATCATAAAATTGTGGATTCTTTTGAACTGAGAGGAACCTAATTCATTAGGAAATTTCTTATTGAGCTCTAAAGGTAAAAACAAAAAAACAAATCCTTTTTATTTGAAACAGTGGTAAAGGGTGACAGTGCTGGGGAGAATAATTAAAAAGTTTCTTCATACCTTCAATTGTCTTCAGGTATTCTCTTCCAAATTTATTATAATGCATATTTGAGAAAACTGCAATGCTGCAAATTGTTTAAAGGGAAGTAAAACAAGATATAACAATGTAATTACTACTAATCAGAACTGGTCTTGACTTTAGAAAACAATTAGGCTATAAACCACAGCAAAAAATGGCTTTTTTCTTTAGTGTTCATCATTTAACACTTCCTTATTAGATCTGTTCATGTTTCAAAAAATTGTCTCCTCCGTGCCCACTTGAGTCTCCTTAATTACTGGGAGATTTTTTTCTTTTTTTTAAGTGTAGCAGGTAGAAAGAAAATACTAAGCTTGATATACTGGGGTTAAATCAGAATGTTCTGCCCTTTCTTTGGCCATTTCCACACTAGGCGAGGGAATAGCTCCGTGCCATTATTTACCGGATCTTCTGAGCACGTGCCAATGTGGACTGTCCCTTAAGCCCTTCCACAGGGCTCCTCCATCTCGTCCAGGGTGAATTGGAACAGTGTGAGGGCTTAGATCCGCACCTCTCCGGCTTCTAAAATGGTGGCTTCCAGTTGTTCGTGGGTCCCGACCAACTGCTGAAGCTTGCCATGCCTAAAGCCTGCCCTCCGCAGATCACAGGCTCGCATTGGTGTGAACCTGCAAATCTGCACAAGTGAGAAGGAACGAAATGGCGGGCTCTGAAAAATTAAAGAACAGTTTTCTACCGTTCTTTAAAAAGCACGCTGGAGGACCAGTTGGGGGCGTTTCGGAGCAGACTGAGGTAAGTAGTGCGGTAAGTCAGGTAAGTAGTCCGGACCTAGTCCACTCCAAGGTGCAGACGACCTCCGTGAGAGGACGCACTGGCACATTCTAATTCCCTAGTGCAGAAGTTGCCTTTCTTTCTTTCTTTCTTTCTTTCTTTCTTTCTTTCTTTCTTTCTTTCTTTCTTTCTTTCTTTCTTTCTTTCCCTCCTTCTCCTCTGGTAACTTGAATGGATCACAGCTTCTGGTATCATGATCTTCCTCCTAACATAAGGGTGTGCAAGATGCACCTTGAAGAATACATGTAGCCACCAGGGCTGTTTTGTGGGTTCCACCTCAGCTCATGTTTTTTGAAGTTTCCTTTTCTTTCTTGCTTGCTTGCTTGCTTTTAGGGGGGGCTTGTATGGTCCCAAATGCCATGTAGGAGCATTTTCACTGCATACTTGCTCCTCCAGCCCAATTGAGGTCAAAGAGAGTCCTTTTAGAAAACATTCTGCATACAAAGCTGGTGCTCTCTGAGCTACAGTTCCTCCAAACAGTCTGTTGCTACAGCTGAGCTGGGCTATTATGGAAAGATAGGGGCCTGCTTTATCCCCTAAGGAGACCTTGGAGGTTCTCCTCAATAACCCCTCAACATTGTTGCTCCCACATCCCCATGATGAATTTTTTCCCCGTTTTAGTTCCAGGAGAGATTGGCTGTTTTTAGCAAAGAGGCATGACTGGAAACCATTTCCTATTCACTTCCTGTTTAATAAAAGGAAAAGGATGTGACCAAGAAGTTTATGAAGAAAGTCTCAGGTTCAGTCCCTGGCATCTCTTGCTCAAACAATCAGGAATCCAGTACTTGTTAAAATAATCAGGAAGCCTGGGATCCTGGGGAATAGCTGCTGCTCAGAGTAGACACAACTGGGATAACTGGACAAATGTTCCAGCCTGTCCTTTTATATGGTACTTTCCTATATGCAATTGATTCATTGGACGTGGGGAGAGGAAGAGTTGTTTTCAAGGTCTGGAGGAATGAATGTTTTGTTTTACTCTGAAAGCAGCATTCTTGGATGAACAAATAATAAAAGAAGCTGTTCAGTGGACTCAACAAACTTCAAGGTCTAATGCTCAGCAGGAGCAAAGCTATAAGGGGAAAGCATACTTCTTCATCATCTACTGGCTACCTACTGCACAGGGAGTGGGCAGGCTTGCATTTTGTGTATTATTATTGTTGTACAATTGATGTTCCTTATCACCAAATGTGGGCATTCATTCAGCTTAATAGGTTTAAGAGTGAGAGTGTCACATACATAGTTGATGCTATTAAGCTTTGCCAACCAGTACTATATTTGGTGCTAAATGTTTCCATGTGGTGGTTTATCTCTTTTGGTACTCAGAACCCAAATGCATGGTTCATGGAACTGCAGACTTGTTGGAGGAAGAAAAAAAAAGAGAAAACGGCAAATTTGCTACCTTAGCAGGTCATGCTGTGCTGAAAGAAAAAGAAAGGAAGGAAGGAAGGAAGGAAGGAAGGAAGGAAGGAAGGAAGGAAGGAAGGAAGGAAGGAAGGAAGGAAGAGTAAGCAGTTGGTGTTTCTTGCATTTGTTGTCAGAGGCACTCGCCCATTTGTTTCCTATTTCATGGTAAGCTGGCAGTCTGATACACATAAATGAATTAAAAATAACGTGGGTGTTCTTATTGTGTTTTTTGGGGAGAAAAGAAAGTTACAAGAAACTTTGTGATGCACAGATGGCATGTCCAAACTGTTGTTCCTTCCACAGTTCAGCTTCTAAGGTTTAACTACCAAAGTCTAATTTAAAGGAATTGAGCATCTATTTTCTAGTTCAGATGGCTCACAAATGGAAGTTTCATTGCTACACATGATCCTTATATTGGGACTGAGGTGAAAAAGGGAAGTAAATACAGATTAGCAACTTTATTTGCACACAATGGCAGCACCCTGTTAGTGACATAAGTATGTGTAACTTGCAGTATGCATACAAAATTGTTGCTGTTGTCATTATCTTTGTCATCGTTGTTGTTGTTGTTGTTGTTGTTATTTTGTCAATGTACTACACTGGTCATGTCCAGCTGATGACAACATAAGTGGAGCTGCACATGTGGGACCATACTGCATTATAGTACAAAGTGCAAAAATGTATAAATTCACATTGTCTCTATGCATTTGTAGACTGTGTGTTGTAATGACACAATGGGTTTTAGCCACTAAAAGAGTTCGACAGTGTAACTCCACCAGTTGATATTTATATTACATTTAAAGCAATGTACGATTTCAACCATTATACCATAGCATTAGTCAATGTAACAACTTCTAGCCTGACTCAGTATTGTTCAGGATAGGTGGAGGGCTCAGGAAGAATATGGATGGGGATCTACCACTGCTTCCCCCAAACATTTGCCTCCTGATGTGGTTACTTAATCTGCCTAATGGTAAGGCCAGTCTCACATATGCAACCAACTACTGATGGCCTCCACCACACCTTTAAGAAAAATACATATTGAAAAGCAACAATTTGGCACAGAAAAGCAGTAGCCATAGAATGTGAAATCTTTTTTCCTCCTCACCATTTCTCCACAATCACTTCTCCCCCACCAACAAATTTCCAAACATATGTTTGTTAAGGTAATGTATTGTCCCTTCCCTCTCCATTTTTAATTACCGCATCTTGGTGACAATACATACTGAGACCATTACAAAAGTCACACGTAGGTTAGTGCTTCCCAGGCTGAGCTAAAGGAGAAGAAAATTAATTAGAGTAATTTAAACCCCTCTGATTCATGTTTCTCTTCAACGTCCTTGTTCTCTGTTCTGCGCAGCTAGGAAAATTGCCAGTGGTCAGAAATGATAAATGGCAGGTTGCTTCCAACCTCCATTCCAGTGTTTCTCAAACAATTGCTACCTTCTTTCCTGAATTTAAAATTGGAGGCCCACCTCATGCTTACACTCGAAAAAAAGGGATAATATATCTTTGATCCACATAAGTTCCCAGAAAAAGTGTGTGATCATCCCTTCTTCTGCTGTGAGACAGACTAGTTAATATAGCCACCTAAGCATCTCACCCCTCAGTTCAGCCGAGGGAGAATACTCTACCAAATCAGGACAGTAAAGATGCCTCAGTGATTTCCTTCATACTTCTTATTAGTAGTTAGGAATGGAGAGATTATAGAGTGGAGTAAGGTTGCTGCAGATTTGGAATCTCATGAAACCACAAGACATAATTATGTCTTTTCATTACTGTATTATTAGTATTTCTATTGTTACTTCCAAGAATGCAGTGAGGCACTTGTATAAGTTTCTGCCTCATGAGTGAAGGACTGATGCTATTTGGTGCTTTCCTGTCAGGACTCATGACTCAGAGTAAGAGGAGAAGGCATAGAATGACCTTCCAGCTCAACCGGTAGAATGGCAGCCTCAGGACCCACCCGTGTTTGAGGGCACTGGCAGCACAGCTGGAACACTCTGATGATGAGGCATTGGCTCCAAGCCCTCAGGCATGAAGGGTAGAAAAGAGAACAGAGCAAAGACATTCACTGAAGCTTCTTGCCAGGCAAGGGAAGAAACTCTCACAATTTAGGACAGCTGACTGCAGCCAGTTTAAGAAACAGCTCAGACTCCCAGTCTTTGCTGGAGACAACCATTCCGTTTCCTGGCGTGCATTCCTATGTTCTTGTGACTCTGCTTCTGATATCCAGACACTGACCTTGGACTGACTGAAGGCCATGTTGGGATCTTGGACTGACTGACAACCCTGCTTGACTCTCCTTTTGCATGTAAACTCTAAGCCAAGTTGGTCTACAGAGACTGTATTTTGCTGACCTTGCCTTAGCCCACATTATCTGCAAGAGCATTGAGTAAACTGCTCCCTAATAGCTGCTTGTATGGGTGTGTCAAAACATGCATCAGGGCATTTCCCTCAGGCAGCAAAATGTCTTAGGCTGGCAGGGATGCTTGAAAATGGCCTTGGTCCCAACTTGGCCCCAAGTGGCCACAAACTTCTTAAAGCTAACTGCTTCCAAAAAGTAGCTCACCTTCCCCAATCCCAATGTTTGCAGCTGGAGATTCTGGGCCAGTGGTTACCCCTCACCATCAGGGTAGCCAGCAGCTTAAAATATAGATAAGTATGGTGGTGCCAGTGTCTCTGACTTTTACATATATTTCCAAGCTTTGGCACTATCATGGATTGCAGAATGGCTCACTTTGCATAATGAAAGATTGCTAACACTAGAAAGCGCTGACCTAAGGTTTGGGTGGCACCTCTATATCTGTCATGACAAGGCAAAAATTAATAAAGATTTCTCTCACTATTATATCAGAAAAGCTTTACTGAAAATATGGAACACATATAAGTCTGCAATATTTGATCAAATTCCAGTGTGGATTTCACCACAAGAAGCATTATTCAGATCGTGGAAAAATACGTCAAATAAATGGATACAATATGAAGATTTAATTGAAAAATCTCCCACAGGAAAACTAATTATAAAAACCCAGAGAGAAACTTGAAGACTAAGGGAATGTTTTGAACTGGTTCCCTTGTTGCCAGCTGGTTGAAAGGTTCCACATAGACTCAAAACTTCAAGGCTTTGAAACTAGTAAAGAGACAAATGGTATAATGAAGCTCATGTTTGAGAACCCCTCACATTTGATGGCAAAATTACATAAGATCTTACTTCCTTGAAAGAAAGAGGAAGAAACAGTTAAGGATGTGATGATAAAGTGGTCCCAGAATTTTGGTCATCCGATACAGCTAGAATACTGGGAAATTAGTTGAAGAGTGGCACTAAAATTTACAATAGCTCAAAATTTAAAAGAAAATCAGTTCAAGCTATTCCACAGATGGTACGTGACCCCAGAAAAACTTCAAAAAATTCACAGGTCCAGTACTGGAAAATGTTGGAAATGCTGCAAAACGATGTACCATATGTAGCGGACTTGTCAAAAAGCCCAGGAATATTGGACTGGAATACACAAAACTGTATTAGAAATCTTCCAAATTCAGTATGCTATGTCCCCAGACATTTACTTATTGAATATGTTACATGAAATTGACACACAGATGACAAGGAAATATTTGAGGATTATATTTGAGAAAATATTTGAAGATCGTTCTATATGATAACAACTGCTAGAATTGAATATACAAAACTATGGAAAAATGAGGGGGTCCCCAAAATTGAGCAATGGCTCTATAACCTTCTTGAAATGAAGGCAGTAGACACATTATCTCAAAAACTAAAAAACTTGACAGAAGAGAAAATAAAAAGTGAGTGGGTTTCTGTAGACATCTTCCTCCAAAAGACAAAGGAGCAATTCCAGCTGATACAGTAAGCCTCTATAAGTAAATTTAGAAGGAGAAATCTACCTTAGGATAAGTTAAGGGGGCTTAAAGCTATACTCTATAAAGACATGGAAAGAAAAAGAATAAGAATATGAAGAATTAAGAACGTATTGTAGGGAAAAAAGCTTCGATTTCAGTCTTAAATATCAGGAGTAGACTGTAAGTTGATAATCTTAGAAGCACGGTTTGAATTGGAAACACAGAATATACTGTATCTCAAGTGGAAACAATGGAAGGTTAAGAAAATACAGAGAATTTCTACTCATAAATATAGAAAAAATTGTATTTCATAAAGTATGTATTTTATTTCAGTTGTTTTGTATATAAAAAGGATAAATAAATAAAAAAGGTATGGATAACCTTCTCTCTGTCTCTAAGTGTCTCTAGATGCTCACCAAGATAGCACCCCTCACTTTTCAGTGTCCCTATACCATATACATATACATGGCTAATGAGACAAATATGTACCCTCAACAAGTCAATACTATAGTGTATACCAAAATTAGAGTTGCCAGGCTGGATATGAAATGAGGATCATGTAACATTAATTCTGAACAGATCATAGAGCAGCAGAGGTACTGTAAAGTATAGTCAAGCCAAGCAGAAGATATCTGTCCTTGCTTACCTTTCCAAACCCCAACTTTCAGCCACAGCCATCCACTTCCAACATGGCTATTTCTGCCCTGGTGGAAAGTGTCAGAAGAGACACAGAGAGGTACTTGGCTCTGTTCTTGTCAATGCCATCTTTGTGCTCTCTTTTCCACACTCTCCACTGGGTGGCAACAGCTGTGTTGGGAGGGGAAAGCTGTGTCTGAAGCTGGTGTGTGGAAGATGAACAAGGACAGATATCTTGATCCAGCGTGACAGAGATTTACAGTACCTCATTCTGCCCCACAATTTGTTCACAATTAAATTTACAGGAGACCTGCCCTGTATCCAACCTGACAACCCTAGCTAAAATGCACTCATGAGCTAATCAGTGGGGGGGGAAAAAGTAGCCTCTTCACCCACAGGCAACTAGCATGAATTGAAAGAAGTAAGATGAGTAGCCACATCATTCAAACAAGCTGCTGGAATGAATAGGCACACCTTAAGTAGGTATGCTGCACCTAAAGACACCATTATTATGTTGCATGCTGGTGCAGTGTCAGCATCTTTTCCACCTTCCCGAAAGTGCTGGGAAAGGGGGGGAAATTACCTCTAGCTGGAAGAGCAACATTCACATAATCCTTTTGGGAAGACCTTGGGCAATGTCAAGGATGGGATTCCCTTTCCGATGAACATTTAGCACTTCTTGCAAAAAAACTTTTTCTTTACAGTCTATGATGGGCAATGTCTTCCACATCAGTGGGTCTGGGAATGTACTTTGAGTTTTAGTCTGAACTTTAAAGGAGCTATACAAGGTGATAAAGTCATTTTTGGAATAAGGTTCAGCACCTAGGTTAGCTCCTTTGAAGTTCAGATAAAAACCCAGAACACAATCCACTGACATGGATGCACCAGCAACCACTAATGTAACATCTATTCACTTGCACTTGTACTCACTTAGCCCAGTGTCAGCTGCACAGATAGAGTAATTTTTGTTCCTTTTTACTGATTTTCAGTGATGTCACTGAGTCAGAGGCATCATAGTGATATCACATGCTTCTGTACAGGTTCCTTGCGTGTTGAGATAACTGATATTTTGATCCCACAAAGGAAGAACAGTCCAGGAGAAATGACACCAGAGACAGCTAAAGAGCTCTCTTATGCTACACAGTTAGAACACTCTGACCAGTATTTTACATCAGTGGGTGCAGCCTCCCTAAACCCAATGGAAATGTCATTTATCTATGGCAATCATGTCATAATCATAATTAATTAGTGATTGTAAATACAGAACAGTTAAGGATGAGAAAATCTAGGTAAATGTTCCATATTCACGATTGCTACTTAAATCACAATGATGACCCAATTGCCACAATTGCATTTCCTACCCCCTGCCTACTTGATTGGGTGTCAGTTGCATGAGTAGAAGAAAATCCATTCTGCTGGTGATTGGAGCATGGATATATGACATTTCTGTCAGGTATGGGGGAAGGGATTGTGCCAGGAGAGGTTACTTAGTTAAGTATTCTTCACCGAATAGCTGGTGTAGAGTACTAGCCTATCATTACACTTTAACCATCCTGGTTCCATCCTATAGGATCCTGGGATTTGCAGTTTAGGGAGAGGTATTCAGAATTCTCAGCTAGAGAGCTCCAGTGGCTCAGCAGACTACAAGTATCAGGATTCATCACATTGTTATCTAGGCAGTTAAAGTGACAACAAATCATAGTGCTATAATTGTGCACTGGAATGGATCTCTGACAGGTCTGTATAGCCACAGACTACATGCATTCTCCTTTCGGCCATTTGAAAATGAATTTACATAATTTGCCACTTCCCACATTAACAAATGAACTGAGAAATGATTCTTTGTGCATTTTCTCAATTCTTCAAATGTTATGATAGTTTCTTGCTCAAAAATGTACCAAAATAAATATCAACATGCATAATCTATGGAAAATGCATGTGAAAATGTGCATTTTACTCTAAAATGCATATAAAGTTAAAATAACACATTTTCCTGCAAACTGCAGATTTGATATGGAAACAGATTTGAGATGGAATAGGCCTGTGGATGAACACATGGAAAACTGACTTGGACCAGAAATAGACCAATGCTTATCTCCCTAACCTAACACTCTCTTAGTTACTTGGTGTAGTGTGTCACTCAGATGTAACTTTTTAATCGCTGAAGGCAAACACAATCTTCTCTAAAATATGCTCAACATTCCCTCTCATGGCTGGGGATTCTAGGCAAAGAAATTATAATGATGGGTAATCTAGCTTTCAAGCAAAGCTTGATGAACATCTGAGTGAAGATTATCAAATGCCCCAAAACTGGTTTTGCTATCTGTATTGATTTTGTTTTACTTATCCCACTGAAACTCATGTTTTCCTTTTTGAGATGTTTCAGATATTTTTCCTCAGAATATACATTTCCCAACTCACTAGGAAATTTCTTCTGTAGATGAAATTTGAAAGCAGTTGTGAGTTTCATCAGCATATTCTGATATGTGTGGAGTTTCCTCATCAACATCAGATTCCCAAAAGGATATTACTTGTTTATAAGAGGCAGACATCTACACGATAACTTGTTTGGAAGTTTAACATATAGTGCTTCTCAAATAATATTCTAAAGCTGTTGTAGACTCTAATAAAAGCTTGCAAAAGTTGTTTTTGTTTTTTGTTTTTTTTTTGTTTTTTTGTTCTTTGGACTGTAATACCTAGGCTTCCCCACCCAGATGGCCAAGATTCTGGGAGTTATAGTTCAAAAACTTTCTGGACTGTTTGGCGTTCTAGCCCTAAGCAGGGATGTGTAAAACTATTCTAAGAACATTTACTAGACTGAGAAAGATGCTTTGTGCTTTCTTCCTAATTCCTCAGACATTTCATCTAAGTGAGCATGTCAAAATTCCCATTGAAATTTTAGAGAAACTTAAGTGGCAAGCCTTGGGTATGCCACATTTTTTTTTCTACAGACATCTTGTAGACCAGTGCCAGAGCACATATGTTGATTATAGACCTGAAAGTCAAGATGCACTATGTGTGCTTTTCTTAGAATAAAAGTAAAATGAATTCAGTTGACAGCTGTCCCTTATTTTTAAAGGAATGTCATTGATTTTCACACATCACAACTTCATAGAACTTAACAGCTGACCCTTATTTCAGATGTCATATTTCCTATGCTATTACAGTGCCCAAGGGAGCTCATTTCTGCTGTTCTGGTAGGTAATGCACAGGGCTTTATAAAGATTACTGTGTGATCTTTGATCCAGGAGCAAAGCTAGGGCAGTTTTTTCAAGTCATAGAGGCAAGAATTTGTTTATGAATGATAAATAAGCAGTAGGGCATTGCTATTTGCTAGTAGCATCTGACTGATGGCTGCCCATACACAACTTGATGCCTTTTCATTTAATGTCATGCATCCTCGTTTCATGACTTGTAGCTGCATTACATCCCTTGAGTACAGTTCTTGATGTGAGGTTTAAGGAAAGACTGTCTGATGTATCCAATCTCTGACAGCAGTTGCACATATGAACATTACCCCTTGATGTTGTAGTCTTCCAGTAGTGAAACATCTGAAGTTTGTATTGGCCTAATACACTAACAACAGCTTTCAATTTATATGGTATTGTTTTTGTCTTAGGGCCAACATGGCTGACTTTTCATTCTGTGTTCTTCCTAGTTCTGCATGCATTGGTTCACACCAAATTCTGAGCCACCTAGGCTTAGAGTACAGTGAGACCAACATAAAGCTTTCATTTTGGTAATGAATGGGGTCTGTCTTATAAGGCAAACAATCAAAGGCACAAACTAATTATCTGACCAGTGCAGTGGAGGCCTTCATTTCATTCCATTCCATTCCTTTCTATCCCCTAACCTCAACCCCACCTTCTCACTCTCTTTCTGAATCATGATGCCTGGCAGTCTGCATGAAACATTTCAGTCCTCGCCCATGCCCAGGCAGTTAGTGGAGTGTTTGGCCTTCTGGTTTGGATAAATAATTCATTTATCCACTTTGTGAACAATTTATAGGCCATATGTGTGTGAGAGAGAAAGAGAAAGAGAGAGGGAGGGGGAGAAAAAGAGAATGAGAATGAGAGAGTGAGTGAATCACCTTCTGTGAAGAGTAACATTATTACCCTCCCTCTTCCTGCTGAATGGAGGATGAGGTAGAACAGTGCATCCCATCCCTTGAGTTGGCCAACTTTTTTTTTTTTTTGCTTGTCCTTGATACTGTGTTTAACCACAGCTTAACTTGCAAATATTACAATATGATAATGCCTATCTCCATGCCTTGAATGATAGCTGCCCTTATTTCCGTAGATCAAACTGCAACTTAAAGGCATTAGAGGAGATCTGTGTCTGCTCCGTCATGGAGGGCTTCAGAATAGTATTAGATGCATTATTCTTAGAAGTATCTTTCCAAGTTCTGCCTGAGGCCCTTTCTGCACTCTACCTTTTTGTGGAGTCCTCCAGTGAGGATTCCACCATCAGCTCTACCAGGAGGGAATGAGATGCACCAGCTGGCTCTGTAGTGAAGGAAGCGTGATAGCCACACTTCTTACTTCAGCAGTGCAGCCAGGTACCTTCCCAGGTTACACTGGAGCAGGAAGCACAGCCAGACTTCTTACCAGACTTACCAGACTTCTGCAGGAAAGATAAGTCCTTGATGGTGTCATGATTCCAGGTCACTGATGGGGAAAACCTGTCATTGATTTAATCCATGATTGTGCTGCTTGGGAATGGAAGAAGAATGGGACTGCAACAACATCATGCAGAAGCATCATCACAGTCCTGTCCTTCTCCCATCCCCATGGAGGGTTCAGAGGGTGATGCGGAAAAGGCCTAAATATATGGGAGAGTTGGTCTGAATTGGTGAGTGGGAGAGTGGGAATTAGCACATATATCAAAGTGGACCTCTGTGTACTGGAAGTTTTTCTGGGTTGATTACTTCCTCAGTTTTCCACAAGTAAACTGGTGGGCTATGCCAATCAATATTGCTGAACCAGACCCTGGAAAATTTACTTTTCTATGTGTCCATGATGACTGGGGAATTCTGAAAATAAAAGTTTTTTTTTTCTGAGCTTTGCCATGATCTCATAGTTCCTCATTTTCTGTGCCGCAATCCCGTTCTGAACTCTCCATTTTATTTATTTATTTCATGTCTATGCCACCCTTTCTCCATGTTGTGTAATGCCTGGAGTGCCTGATTCTTCTCTTACAATTTCTTCTTTTTACTGCCCCCTTCCCAGTCCCTTTTAATGCTCCCAACCAAGCAAGACAGGCTAGGACAAAAATTATGACTAACTTAGTTACCAATTGAACTTCATGGCTGAAAGATCTGAAATGTGGTCTCCTGTACTCTAGGCCAACACTGTAACTGTTATACCATAGTGTCTGCCAAACTTCTCATTTACAGTTTTCCTGCCCCCTGTCTTCCAGAGCCATCATTTCAGAGGAGAGGAGGGAAGAAGATTCAGCTAGGCCCAGGTCATCCACCTCTCTGGGAAACCACTGCTAATTGCAGCTTCAGCTGTGTGGCTGTAGCAGAGAACATTGCTATATAATAATTGGTCATTCTAACTTACATGCTGTTTCATATCAGTAGCAACTCAGAACTGTCCCCTTTTCTACCATCTTGTAGGAATGGTGCAACATGTGAAATGGCCTTGGAATTCTCATGAAGGGCTCATGTTACAGGGTAGAAAGGAAATGAGAAAACTTTCAAATAAGATATAACATAGCAAGGCCCTGGGGAAAGGACTAGTCCTTGTTCACAGCTTCAATCATGGCTCAAAGAGAACTGTTAATATTATTTTCTTTGGCAAAAAAATAGAAAAGGTAAGATCACCTGACACAATTGGCACATCACACTCTTTGGATAGAGGTTTCAAAAACTAATCATTAGGAAAACATTTAATATTACAAGATGCAGTAGGACCCAAGCTTTCTGAGTACAGACAGTGTTTGGTATTATATGGGGCTTTTGCTCAGCTCATTTCAAGTCTTCACTCAACCCATGATTTATAGCTAACATTCTTGTAAGGGTGTGGTGTCTGAGTTTTTCTTTAGTCCTAATTCTCATCCTGCATTCTGTTCTGTCTTAAACATATTCTCTGAGTGATTTCACATAGAAAGTAGGAATGTGTGGAAGCATCCTCAGCAATGTTGCTAGTCTTACTGTAATAGTTTTGGCTACCTTTGATATTCCAGCTGGCTTTCCTATGCTCGCCCACCCCCCACCCCCTGTAGTTCAATCAGAGTATAGCTTTACAATTCTTTTGGTTGGGAATTTTTTAAATTGTTTTTTTATCTGTGTTTTTTTAAATAGTTGTTTTTATTCATCTTATTGTTAGTGGTCTTGAGTCTTATTTAGGGGATAAAGATAGCACATAAATCAAATAAATAAATAAATCATTCTTGCATCACATATTCAGGTAGCTGTAGTATAAATAAATTACAAACTAGCCTCATATGTACCTATATTTTTTGCTTGCACATAAAAACCTCCTTTAGGAAACAGTTGGAATTGTATGTTACTGGACTGCAGCTCCCAGCATTTCTCACCCTTGAGTCTGCTCGCTAGTGCCACTAGAAATTGTAGTCTAACAACATCTGGAGGGCCACACAGTTTCCACAGTTTCTTTAGGAAGAAATGTAACTGAACGGACACACAACCACGTTTCAGATGCAGAGGGCATGGTTATAAAAAGCTGAGATTACAGATAGTATTACATAAGTAGGTTCCAGCTCATTCAGTAGAATTTGCCTATGCATCCACATTTCTTGCAACACTGTGCTGCCTCAAGTCTACTGGAGAAGGTCCTCCAGTCTTCCTGAGAAGAGTTGGGATATGCCCATGACACAGCAGAATGGAGGTGGGACCTATGCTACCAGTGGTTTCCATTTTGCTGGTGAACAGACAGCATTGCACATGCCACCAATGGGTTCTATATTAGGAGGAGAGTAGATTTACTTCTTTTTCTGTGTTTCAAGTGAGGTGCTATTCATTTCTTCATTTACCATACTTTAAGGTTCTAATCTAGCCCAAGAAAAGGAAATTCCATTGAAATCCTACCAAATCATTAGCAGAGTCCACACAACCTTATGAGTGTAGTTTTCCCCAGTTGACAGAATGTGTAACTGAGAAATGTTGATGCAGTGGAAATCAGTTATGTCTGAGGTCCCCAAAGCCTTCAATATAATGCCTAACTGTAAGAATTCACTTGGGTAAGAAGGAAAATTTTTTGCAAAGGTGGTTTTCCTTGAATGGACTTGTTTTGCCAACACAGGGATTCCTTAAGATAGGCATTTCTTGCTGGTATTATATCCTAATCCAGAGATCACAGCAAGTAAGAAGAATGATCCCTGAATATCTACCACCCTCCTTCAGTGCTGAAATATTGCCACTGGGCATTTTTCAGGATTAGAGGTGATGGAGGGGGAAACCAGAGAACACAAAGGCATTGCATGACTTCATGAAATAGTGGCCATTTCCACATGGGGTTTTTAACACGGGGCAAAGCATCCTCCAGGGAGGATATCTGCACCTGGGAGTGGACTGGGTCGGACCTACTTAACGTAGATCCACACTCCAGCCCACTGTAGAATGACCCGAAGTGGTCGTCCAGCTTACTTTTGAAAGACTGCTAAAAACAGATCTTTCAAAAGCATGGAGCGCGCCACTGCGAGCCTGCTCCCTTATGCAGATTCGCAGGCTCACACTGGTGTGATCCTGCAATCTGCCAGGGGTGGGTTTTAGGCTGGCGAGCTTCAGCAGTTGGTCGAGACCCTCAACCAACCAGAAGCCACCATTTTCATCCTCGGAGCAGTGCAGAGCGCTGGCCATGCACTGCTCCAGAGAAGCATGGACCAGACCAGGGAGCCCAAAAATCCGGTGAGTAGCATCATAGGGCGATTCCCTCACCCCGTGCGGAAATGGCCAGTGTTTAGAGTTTTTACCACAGATGACCTAAGTTGAACCTCAGGCTGTACTTTGAAGGTCTTGCTTGGGCATAACATCTAAAGTGTTCCAAGGAGATTTCAGAGGTTTATAAAATCCAGGAAAATATGTAGGAAGGCTAGGTACATTTTTAGAGGACCAAAATGTGTGGTTTTCCTGTAAGGACTTCACTAGTAAAATCATACTTTGAATTTAAATATGAAAGTTTAAAAATAATAATGAAAAACTTTTGTTTACAAGAATAGTCACACAATGCTTCAGAAATTTAAGGTTTTTTTTCTGACAAATATTGCCTTTATTACTTTTTATAGAAGATGATTGTCTTTATCTTTCTTGGGAAAACTTTGATCTTAGAGATGTTCAATTCACTTCTCATCAGCCTTAATCAGCCTGGACAATGGTGAGTGATGATAGAAATAATTATTCACAGAATTCATGGTATGTTTATGAAGGTTCCTATCTGTGGTTTATAGGTATATTTGGAGTTTTAAAATATCTCTTACATGACTGGTCCAGTTTGAGATATTATTATGACACTGTCAGACAGGTCTAAAAGAGATCAGGGTTCAAATCCTTGCACAGCTGTGATATTCACTGAGTGGCCTTTTGCCAATCACCGTTTCTCAGTCTAACCTCCATGAACAGTAGCTATGCATCAAAATATGCTTTGAGGATACCAAATCTACTTCCTTGAGTTTTCTGATATAATGTATAGGGTCTAATGAATTAAGCAATGACATTCTCATTCTATTGCCAGTCAGACTTTGGCCATTTCCACCCTCATTGTTATAGTGCTACTAGCATATATACCCGGCTTTGCTAGGGATTTTGTCTTCTCATACGTAATACTTGTTAGAATTACCTTACCTTGCCTTAGGGATTAGATGGGGCTGTAATACACAGATTTGAGATCCTTTGTTCCTAATTCCCAAAACTGTTTTGTCCAGTACTGTAACTTTTCCCCATACTCCTCAATCCAATCTGTATTCAGAGTTATTAACATACAGAGTTGGGTTTCTGAGGGAATACACCATCCTCCTCCTTGCTGCTAGGCCTCATCTCCATAATAACTGGCCTACTAAAGACAGGCACATTTGACGGAGGCCCAAGAGCTCTCTGCTTGAGAATTCTAAATGCTCCTCCCTAAATTGCAAACTTAAGGGCCATTTCTGTACTACACTACTATAGTGTTATTATTCCACTTTCAACATTCTATGGAATCCTGGGGTTTGCAGTTTAGGGAGGGGCATTTAGAATTCTCAGCCAGAGAGCTCTTTGGCCCCAGTAAACTACAAACCCCAGAATTCCACAGGATGTTGAAAGTGGAATAATAGCACTATGACAGTGTAGTGTGTGAAGGCCCTAGGATTCCATAGAGTGCTGAAAGTAGAATAATAGCACTATAACAATATCGTGTGGAACTGGCCTTAATTTCACACACAAATATATTACACTGTAAATGTTTAGTTGCAGAAGATTTCAGAGTTTTCTAACCTGACCCGGGATCATTTGAAAGTTTGCTGTGCCATCGTAGCTGATAGTACAATTAGTCAGAGTTACCATATGTTGTGGATGGCTGAAAGAGTGTGTTCACTTTTCAAGAAATCCAGAACTGGGATACAGCAAAGCATTTAGGTTCGTTCTGAACTGAGTGGTTCTCACAGTCATGTAAGGTACAATGGCAAGTTTCTAAACCACAGTTCTGTAGTAATTCCCCTCTAAGGACAATCTGGTTTTTAATTGGGGGCAGGATGCTGCAACCCTTCTCCCTCCAGCACATACAAATACCACTCATAAACTGTTTGTTAGTGTGAACATAGTCATCTTTTTGTCCTCTTGATTTTCAATACTTGCCTAAAATCCTCATTGACTGTTAAATTAATTCAGCATGTTGCACTATTGAGAACTGTTGTAGCTTGTACTAAAACAGCGGATAAATCCAGCCTATAGTGTATTTCTGTTAAATGCCTCTGCCGTACATTTGTCTACCTATCCCTCTGATCTCATTGTACTGAGTAAGATCCCATTGAACTCCATCCAGTTGCCTCCACTGAAGCCTTCTTGCTATATAAATCTTGTGTTGTACTTCAATAAAAGACAAGATGCTCTCAATAATAGCTAAACAGAGGTATGTTTGACATACCAGTCCCCCAAAACATTATTCAATAGTTAAGTAGCATTGATTCCATTGGCATTCAGGTAGCCTTCTCTAGTCTTCAGACTGATGCTGTTTAACCAGCTGTGGATAATTTCACTCAATGGATTGCACACTTTCATAGGCCCAGATCATAAGAATTTTATTGACATGATCTTAGCTTTTATACACTAAAGCTGACTTGCATATGTATCCCATCATAACAAAACCCTCTCTGTATCTTAATGCATTTCTACATGCACTGCCACTTTCCAAAGTTAGTGTAAGGCTGCGGCAAAGAACAAGATCGTGTCCTTCTCCACACAGGCACTTGATTAGCACTAACTGTCAGATTGAGTTCCTCACCACACCTAAGGGCAGTGGATTGGTTTATGAGTGCAGAAACAGTTACGTGGTATAGCCAGCTCTATCCTACATCAGAAAGAAATGGCTGGTGGACTCAGAAGGAATGGCTGGGGTGCAGGGTACCACTGCCTTCCAGCATCTGATGCCTAAAAAAGTTGCCTTACTCCACCTAGTGGCAGGCTGTCCCTGACACTAATACTTCTGAGCAAATGAGCATTGAGCAGCTGTTTGGTCTTTCCTTCCTTGACAGATAGTACGGAAAGAGAAAACACAGCTGGAAAACAAAGAATGATGAAGTCTTTTAACATACACATCCTATAAAATTCTGTGAACAAGGTATGAGACTTTACAAAAAAAAAAAAAAATCATCCAGAAACACCTTGCACAACATACAGAACACTTATTTTTAAAAAGAGACTAAATTATAGATTGTGCTTATGTATGCCTATGGCCCTTTCCACACGGGGGTATTAAAATGGTGTAGCATGACCTCTGACGGAGGTTGTCTACACCGTAAAATGGATTAGGGCAGATTACTTTAGTGTAATTCCACACCCCAATCCGGGCTAGGGCAACCGGAAGTGGCGGCGCCGCGTGCTTTTTAAAAAACACTTTTCATGTGGTTTTTAGAAAGAATGATCGTGCAGCCCCGTGCAGCCCCGTTGCAGCTCCTGGTGTGGATTTGCAGGCGCGTGCAAGTGCGTGCTTGCAGATCTGCCAAGGGCAGACTTTCCAGCTGGCGAGCTTCTCCGATTGGTGGAGAGCCTCCGCCAGTCATAAGCCGCCATTTTGGGTGCCACAGGACGCCGCAGGACACTGAGGAGTGTGGAGCAGCGAAAATGCCCTGCTCCATGTGGCGACAGACTTACTGGGTTTCAGGTAAGCTCCGTTTCAGGATGTCTCAGGACGTTTTTCCTTCACGTGTGGAAAGGGCCTATGTACACTTATTTTCCTGTACTTATGTAGGTCTCTTTTGTAAGTTCTGGTGTGTCCTGTGGGCAGTTTGAGGCAATGTCAGACTACAACAAGTGAATCATTGAATAGTGTGTGAATAGTGTGTACTGTACTGTGTGCGTACTGTATTTCTGTACTGAGACAAACTTTCTACAAACAAACAAACACTTCTAGAAGAAACCCTAAGCCAAAGTCAAGTTCCATCATTCCTCAGCATGTTATCTTGCTGAGGCCTACTATGTCAAAGGAATTGCAATCCAACAGCAGGTGGGCCACTTGTTCCACACTCCATTCTAAGACTCTTTTCGCACCTTACTCTTTTGCAGTGCTGGGGTGCGGGGCTCGCAAGAACAGCCTCTGGAGGAAGGTTCTCACTTCCCTGCCTGTTCAGCTCCTCACGAGCTTCCTGCTCATGCAAGAGCCCTACCTTTTCCTTTTGCAGTGCAGCCTGGGACCTTTCCCAGCCTGTACTGGACAGGAAGCGCAACCGGCCCGACTCCCGAGGCTCCACACGCCAGGTAAGTGCATGTGGGGCCTTGGAGCAACGCACGACTGTGCAGCATTTTCGGCTTGAAGCCGAAAATGAAAAAATGTGTGTGCGGTCCACGTCAGGCCCATGAGTGTCACGCAAATGTGAGTGTGTCGTGTGGACCACTCCTCATATGTGCACGATGCTGAAGGGGCCCTTTTGCATCAGAAATGCCGTGCAAAAAGGGACTAAGTTTTATGATGTGGAACAAGTGTGCCATTTGAGATTTCTTCCAAAATTACAAGTCTCAAAACTTTGCAGTTCCTGCTGGCATTTTCATATCCTCCAACATTCCATAGATGAAAACTGGGACACATATGGGCAAGCAACATCAGAATGTGATCAATATGACAAAAGTTTTTAATGAGGAAGAAGAGATAATCCAGGATATGCTGCAGTAGCTTGATTTTGCCTGAGTCTACCAGAAAGAGGAAGACTCCACTCTAATTCTGAGTGAATTTCTTTTATACTTTGGACTCAGTTTGCACTGGAAGTAAGCCAAGGACAAAGAGGGGAAGTGGAGAAAGGGAGAGAAACTGGGACATTTTAAAGGCAGTTGAAGAAATAGGACAGTAGAGGATTAATTGGCACTGTCCAAGACAAATCAGAAGAGTTGGAGGTTGTACATTTCCGATTCGGTGGCTGGAAGAGACAATAGTGTATGCCACAGACTGGCAGCAGAAGAATCAGTGTTGTAACAATCAGGTACTCTCTTAATCTTTAAGGTTCCACATGACTGCATGTGTGCTTTGCTTTTCTGCAGCAGATTAACATGGCTACTTTGGAAATTACTACGCCCATTTCAGTGTTCTGTTCTTCCTCGCAACCATAACTCTGTGAAAAAGAGGTAAAATATACTGGGGAGCACAACTTCCTCCACTATGTCCTGTACACAAATCCACTGCCATCTTTGGAGCAAAGGAAGTGCCTGCATTAAACAGTTTTATAGGTTCCCTGTTGGATTTGAACACTGATCACACATGATTTCAGAAATGATTACAAAAACCCTGTCAGACAGATCAATATTATTTTTCCCGTGTAGCATATTGGTGGAAGTTGGGATATATTGTGCCTGCCCTGAGGCCACCAAGTAAATTCATGGCTACAGTGAGAACTAAAGGGCATCAACAGTGATCAGTGGGAGTGGAACGGGATGAGTAGATAGTACTCCATAGTGTTTTTTCCCTAGATCTATGCACTTAGGCTTTCTGCAAGGTCATTTCAACAGGTAAGTTCCATTCATCTGAGAAGGGGACAACATTGTGGGCTTCCATTCCAAAGGAAGGCTGCCAGCTTTCCCCTATGCATAGGATCCAGATTATGTCAGGGCATTCAGAGTGTGAGTGTGGTATGGCCAGGAAAGTTTTTTCTAAGTGGACAGCAGGAATGAGGTGATGTGACCTTGAAGGAAGCTGTGAAGAAGAATGTTTTGGCTAAACTGCCTCATCACATAGCACCCAACACAAGGAGGTTGCATGCTGTGAATGCAATTGGTCACCCCATATGGACTGGGATTTGGTCGAGCCCTTAAAAAGGCTTGGATATGACACTGTACTTTACCTTAGGTTCATTTGCTTCTGGTCATGCTGCTGTAAGGGTTATTTTTTTGTATTGCATCCAGACATGCTGTCAGTCTGTTTTCCATTCTGCTGATTATTGTGCCTGACTGTTTTATGTATCTTGGCATGCTGCCAGAAGCTCTAACTTTTCTTTATGTACTCTGTTGAATAAACAGCACTAAGACTTACTGCTTTGAGTCTGCAAGGCATTTTTTTCCCTGTCTCGAGCAACTGGGTGCAGCTGGACATCACTTCTTTGTCAGCACTCTGCGCATGCTCTGAGGTATCTCATATTATCTTGAAAGATTAAGGGGATCTTGACACCAAGTTTAGAGTTCTGTTCATTTGTTTATCTCTTTTCCTATCATCTCCTATCACTGGTTAAATTTTCTGAGAAAATAAAAGTAAATTTTATTATTCCCTTACTATGAGCATACTGAGTAATTACTTCTGTTGTATACCATAAACTCATATTGCATTAGCCCATTGCGCTCTTCTAGCACAAAAGCCCAACATTCTTATAAATCTTAATTAGACATTTGTGCAGCTGGCATTCCTAGCTGCGACACAATGCCTGCAGCCATACATCTAAGCACATACACAGGCTAAATCCAGTTTATTCCGGCACTCTTTTTTCACTGCAATGATTGGAATTTTCTTCCTTCCTCATACATTTCCCCAATGTTACGTTCTTCCTGTGCCCAGCTCCACAGTCATGCAGTAACCAGTGGAGAATGGGAGGCAGCTAAGAAGCATCAGGTTATATGACTAAAGCCAGATACACAATGAGGGAGGCAACCTCTACTACCTCCAGAAGGAAAGTGTGTCTATGTGTAGGTAGGGGGCAGATAGTTCCACCGTGAAAGAACTTTATAGTACATCTCCCAATGCATGGTTTTCACCTTAGTGTGTAATCCCTCCAGCTTTTTTTTCCTGTCTCTTAACCATTGTTGTCCCCTTGGTAAACCCTGTCCCAGGGTCTACAACTTTGATATAAAATTAATTTAACCCACCAGAGAGGTCACCCGGATGCGCACGTTGGCAATAACGGTCGTACAATCAAACGAACCGGGTCAGGCCAGTAAACTCCCTAGTCACATAGCCACAGGAGACTTCATGTTGTGATAACCCACAGTGGACAAAAGGTCATCAACCTTTAAGGAGCCAACTTGAAGGGAGTAAGAGTGTTCCCGTAAAATTGGGCACTGGAAGCAATAAAATCTTATCAAATCTCTCTCCAGAAACTCACACCACAGCCTCAAAGTGGTGGAAGATCCTGTTACTTGGATGACACCTTATTATCTTCTAATATCAAAGAAAGTGCCAGGTGTGGAGTTGTTGTTTTTTTCTGTCTCCTTTTGTCCTCCCCGGGAGAGGATTTGCCTTCAAAGTAAAATTTTCCTACAAATAGTTCCTGTTTTTGGACTAGAAAAAGAAGAGAGGATGCCTCCCGGTCATACCAACTGACCGGTCCCCCCTCCTGATAGCCATGTGATCTCCTCAGTGTTTCTTCACTGAGTTCCACTTCTTTCGCTGCTTCCCAGACCAAGGACTTCAGAAAAAGGTGCAGTATTGCCCAAACTACAAATCCTTCAACAATCTCTCTATCTTATTTCCACTCTTTATTTCTTTTAGCCCTTGGATGTGTGTGTGTGTTTGCATTGATGAGAGCTATTACTGTTCAATAAAGTCATTCGTTGGACCTTTTTGTGTGATTTCTGACTGAGTCTGACCCTGTAAAAACTGGGTAAAAGATCTCGCTAGATTACCCTGCCTCTAGCATTGCTGTTGCTTGTGCTCCGTTGAGCTCACTTTCCCCATTGTTTGGAGCATATTAAGGTGTCCCTCTGAGACTCCCAGATTTTCAGGGTAACACCGTCATAAGCAAAGAAGTAGAAAACAGTACTGGGATTTTAGTGCAGCCAGTGAGGCTAGGATCCTATTCAAAATAAACCTAAACTAAAGGCTTAATTCAGATAAAGCCTAAAATAAATATTAAAGCCTAAAATGATCCAGGGCATAGTACCATGGCTTAGTCTCAAACACTGCAGAATCACCTAGTAGGAATATGAGGACCAACTCATTCAAGAGATTGACTAGTCTCTGCTGTGGACTATTGGCTTCTTTTTTGCTCCCTTGTTCACACAAGATATTATCAGTGCTGTTGTTATCTTCATCTTTATTATACATCCTGCATGTTCCCCAAAAGCAGGACACTTTAATGAGATTGTGTGACAGAGGGCTGTGAACACAGAGAAGAGAAAGAAAAAGTCCACAGAACAGCTTAAGTTTCATCTACAGATGAGAGGGTTTCAAAGTGGGGGAAAAAAATCAATACTACACAGCAAGGCCATTATCCTTAGAGAATCTCTCTTTTTTTTTTAAATGTTATTATTGAACAGTATAAGTTTACATTCAAGCCATTCAGTGGACATCTGCAACAACACAGTAGGCTTTTGCTAGCAAAGCACTTGCCTACAGCCAGATTTGCTGCACGTGGCTTCAAGACTCTCATGCAACTAAGTTAGAATTCTTGAAAAGTGTAAATACACTGGTTCGGTTGTCATAACTCACCAGGAAAAAAATGTAGGGGAATCTTGTTTCATTTTCTTTCTCAATAAATTTTATTTTTAAAATATATTAACATCTTGGGAGAATCATAGCTGGAATTCTATTGTTAGTTCAAACTCAATTTGACCCACTAAGCCAGTGTAATTTACTTAAGTGTGGACCGTCCAAGTTATCATTGATCCAAAGAGACAACTACTGTAGCTGAGACTAATGGGATTTAGGCTCATGTCTCTTTCCTCTCACTGTCCCTTTGTAGTCTAACTGATAAAGACAATTGTACAAATATAGCGGTTCCTTGCTATATGTAGGATGTTACATCTTAAAGGGATGCACGGCAATGATGAATATACTATATTCTTTTTGTTGCTGTTAAAATTAATATATTTTGCTTCCTTCACTAGTCATGCATATAATACTAAAGAGAGTATTGAAATACAGGCTCCATTTGCACTAAGACAGAAGTAGGCAACCTGACACCTTCTAGATGTTTAGGACTGTGACTCCAATAAGTCCTAATCAGAAAGGCCAATGGTTAGGAATTGCAGGAGCTATTGCCCAAAATATTTGAAAAACATTAGCTTGTTTGCCATATTTTAGAGTACCCATGTATTCTACTTTACAGAAGGATTGTGAGAGAACATTTATATATTTTGAAGTTCCGTTAGAAATGGGGAAAGTAAAGACCCTACAGTTGGTCATCATCTCTTAGCACCAGAACAGCAAGACTGAAGTGGTTCTAGATATTCCACTGAGACAGAACTTCTCTCTCTCAGACTGGTATGGCAGCTCCCCAATCTGATAAAGCTCTCTGTCTTTTCCCACAGCTCTGCCTCCCCCCTTTATAATACCACCCTTGTGTAAAAAGGTGAAGCCTTTCAACTGTTTTTTAGAACAATGGTTCTAAATAGTTCTATGGTAGCGTGCTTTTTTGGGGTGTCTTTAAATAATGTATACCACCCAGCCAAGTCAATATTTATAAAAAAAATAAACTGTAATATTTATTAAAATAACATGCAGGACAAAGTATTGGAGTTCTTATGCAGGTCAAGCTAATATAGGTCTTCAAAGTTCTTTTAGACCATTTCCTTGTATCTTTAAATTCTGATATAAGCACAAGCATTATAAACAGCCCTTTAGCTACACTCTCAACAAAAATTCAACCCCCTATCTCGGTCACACTTTCTGGCCAGATTCGATAATGGTTTAATTATTCTTCTGCCTCTCTCTAGGCTTTCCCTGAGAATTAAACTCTCCCCACACAGACTCTCTGACTGACTGAGGGACTTCTTTCTCACTAAAAGACTAAAAGTGACGATCAATATTTGCCTTGAGATATCTTTTCCTCTCAGCCACCAGCTTCTCCTTCACATTACTGGGCTGGGTTTCTCTCACAATAGGCTATTCTGGTTGCCTGGCAACCTATGACTAAGTTGTTCTGGTTCTCTAGACAGCCACATCTCCAGAACTCCACCACATCCACTTTATCAAGAAATTATGCAAACACATGCATAAGTACCTTTCTCATGAATAGGATATTGGGGACCAAACACAAATGATCTAAGATGGTAGATTTCAACAATCCAACAAAAGATCTTTCCCCAACACACACATTTGGTACACATTTTAACATAAAAAAGATAACTTCATACAAAGTTTTGTACGTCTTTTGAACTGAAATCTGTGTAATAGTATTCGAAGAATTATAATCCTCATATTAGCTTGGAAAGTGTAAATCAATTCTGTTTTTTTTAAAAAAAAAATCCAGGCCAAATAAAATACTTCACTATCACTCTTTCTAATTAGAAGGTTTGCTGGAGGATGCCTTCATTAGTTCATACCACAAGCCTAGCCTTCTCTCCTTGTGGATCTGAACTGTATAACAGCTGAGACACATGGGATGGAGTCAAAGAGATGAGGTGAGGTGAGGTGAGGTGAGGTGAGGTGAGATGGCCATATTGGTCATAGGGTTTGAAGAATTTTAGTCAAAAAATTTCCCCCTCCCCTGATCTAGTTAGATAATCTTTTGTTAGAAGAAGATACTGTTCAATGATAATTCTCTTGGTTTCTCAGTTCTTGGTTCAAAATAACTTCTAACCAATTAAAGGGAGCCCTGGTGGTGCAGTGGTTAAATGCCAGTACTGCAAGCCACAAGGTTGTGAGTTCGATCCTGCCAGGCTCTAAGGTTGACTCAGCCTTCCATCCTTTCGCAGGTCGGTAAAATGAGTACCCAGCTTGTTGGGGGCATGTATAGAAATGTATCGAAATACATGCTATTTGTAAGTTGTTCGCCGCCTCGATCCATATGGAGAGGCGGGATACAAATAAATAATAATAATAATTAAAAAGTCTAAAACCTTCCTTGTTTCAAAGAAGCATTTTTAGAAAGGTGCATGATATAACAGTTCTTGTGGTGTGTAGACAAGAGTAAGAACTTCAGGACTGATTGATGACAGTGAGCCCACCTGGTTGGATGTTCCATATAAATTGCTTATGTTACAAGGGACAAACAGAAGGGACATAAGCAATGAGATTTATTTGCAAAATTTATAGAGCTGTCATTTGTCAGAAAGATATTTATATCACTCTTAACTGTGTGGCAATCTATAAATAATGTTTACTCAAGTGCCGGCACAGACCAGCGTGCAAAAACGCACATCCACAGGGAGAGAAGGTACATAAAAATGGTATCAGAAACAAGCCAAAAAAAAAAAAAAGCAATCTTTGATGAAACACAAACACTCCGACATTCCAGCATGTTAAGGCTCCTAAACCCATAAAACATTTCCAATAAGCAAATGACACACTGTCATTATCTACTTGTCACTGAAATTATATCCAAATGTTGTCACTTTCTAGAAATTCTCTCAATATTCTTGCCATAATTCTCTCTTATGGCAGAATATGCTGTCACTATTCCCTGGTTGGGAGGATTTTTAAAATGTAACCTATTCCCTCAGAGACTGGGTTTTATAAAGGTTTCACAGCACTTAGGATGGAACTTGTCTGGTAAAGGATGGAACTTGTCTTGTAAAATGTATTTTCTTCTCTTTTGTTGTGTAATTGCTATGTATAATTGTTTGTAGAAGGCTGGACTGACAGAAGCAGGGCTTCCATCTCACTTAGTTCAGATATGCAGACTCTGGATATCTTTTTGGTGACCAGCATCCTGTTGTCTGTTGCTGTAGGGCAGCACATTCTAGCCTCATCCATCAGCCATGGGAATGAGGAGACCAGGGAGACTACATCCAATGCCTGTGAAGAAGAAAAGGAAGCAAGAAGGAGACCAGTGTAGCCCCATACCTCAGCCAATGAAGGAACATCTGCAGAAGACTTTCCTCTTCCTTTTTCTTCCAACAAAGAATTGTCATGCCTTTGCCCCAGAAGCCAGACTCCCAGGACCCAGACAGGTCTCTTCTCAACAGCCACACCCCAGAAACCCGAAAAGGCAATGCTTGCAGTAGACAGTGCAGGAGGGAAAGGGAGAGCCCAGGCCTCAGGCAGTGCTTACATGGGAAGGGTTTGTTAATTAGGACACAGCTGTCCAGGATGCTGAAGCTATATAATCAGAAGCCTCAACAACAGAAGATTGCTGGAAACTGCTGATGTTATTGGTAGTGATAGCCATGGTGATTCTTGCATTCTCTACTTATGTACTTTGAATCTTGGAGCTTGATGCTTTACTTGGATTATTGGTTTGGTTTTTGGACTGTTCCCTTTCTGGACTGTTGTTGTGCTTGGTGGGATGCCAAGCCCAGGACAAGAATACCTATTAGCAGGGGAACGGAGACCAGCTTGGTCCCATCTACAATTCAGAGAAGGAACTGCTCTCCTCTTCCCTCCTGATTCCTTTTTGCTTTTGTATTATATGTATTGGACTGTGAAACTGAAGACAGGGACTGTTCTGTCTTTCAATATCTTGCAATGTTTAAAACAATCAAAGTACTTTCTAAGGGTTAAAACAATAACAAATAAAAATAACACATGGCACAATGTTCCACAAGTGGCACACAGAAAGGGGGCATGTAGCACTTCTAGATGGGAAAACATGTAGTTTGTACTATAAAAAGCTGAAACATGGATAGGATATGTAGCAAAATATGCACAAGAGGGGCACTATCTCATATTGTGTCCTGCACTTGTGCCCTGTTTGTCTTCAGAGCTGATAGCGCCTGTGACACACAGGGTCTTGTCAGTTCCAACGAATACTAGGTGCAATGTTTTTCTCCTGTATCCCACTATCCAGCTCTCTTACATGGATAAAAAAGAATAATGTTTGATTACACACATCTGAGTTTGGATCCCCCGAGAAGAGCTGGTTTTATCATCATAATTCTGAAATCAGATTGAGTGAATGAAAGGAAAGTACACATCTTCAATAGAGGTCAGTCAAATGGAAGTGTTCAAAATAGATGCCCATCTGAATTAGACTTCTTACTTTGAAATGTTCATTATCAAAGCAAATTATGGGTTTGCTGGGTTTCTTTTTCAAAATCTACACTCTCAATCAATGTCAGCCTTACAATACAGTATTTCAAAGAGATTGTCTGAGCTGTAGATGTAAGAACTGTCAGAGCTTAGGGCTCCAAGGGCGCATCCAGATTGGCAGTTTTATGCAGAGAAAGGAATACAGTTCAAATCACCTGCTGGGATACATCACTGTTTACATCGGACTTTCTGTATTTTCACACAGAGCTTGTGCTTCTTTTAAGCTTCAGTGTTCCTTTCTCCAGGTATTATTTGGCTTTCTGTTAAACCATCACAACTGAAACATTTCCCCTCTTTCTTTTCTTCTAACCTGAATAAAATAGCAACAATTGTGGATGCAATTTCATTTGATTTGGTTGTGTGGGTGGTAAAAGGTAAACAAAACTGCTTCATGACCCCAGAAAGCTAAGTACCTATCTGTTTATGTCTTTTAAATCATCCACTAGCCAGAGTTCTTATAGGGAGTATTAAAAATAAAAAAGAAACTCTGTCCAAAATCCTGCCATTAGGATATGTACCTCAGGCATATAGGTCCCAATGCAACCTGCTCAAAATCCACCTTTCCTCTGGTGCAGATTTCCTCCCACGGTGTCCATTTTCATGTCAGTAGAGGGTACAAAGAGTGCAGAGACACACCCAGCTATTCTCTTTTTAGGGGAACACTAGTCCTCATGAGGTCTCTGGTGATCACATTATTCTTATGTGTCAAGCTAAAGGCAAATAGTTGGAAATATCCCTGCTGCTCTCCCTGGTCTCTCCCAATATGGAAGGTGGGTTGAGAGGGTATTTTGGTTGTTGCACAGTTGGAACAGAATTCCAACCTTTGCAAGTCCACAATGTGAGCAACAGTGGTGTAAGCTACAATTACATTACTGTACCTCACTAACACAATATTGATCAATAATGCAATAAAGCAATAACTAAACAATAGATTGTAAATGAAAACAAATTCTCCTATTGGATCTGCCCTGGGCCATGTTCACTTCTTGCGTTGCAAGAACAGTACCTCACATTGTTCCTTGCTCAGTACATGCAAAGAGAGACAGTGGGGAGAAGATCTCAGTATTGTTGAAGGATTTTATGGCCGGAATCCATAGGTTGGTGTGGGTTTTCTGGGCTTTGAGGCTGTATTCTATTAGTATTTGCTCCTTTAAGATCCTCTGAAGATGCCAACCACAGATGCAGGCAAAACATCAGGAGCAAATACTAATAGAACATGCCCTCAAAGCCTGGAAAACCCACAACAACCTACGATCTCAGTATTATTTTGTTTCCCTCTGAGATGTCTGTCTGTGGAGGCCAGGTGTCACCTCTGTATAGAATTGGTGCTCATCTTCCTTCAGTGTAGACTGGAGGAAGATGAACTCTTAGGAGAGGATGCCTAGGGGGAAAAAGTGCTGGTAGTTGGGCTATGCAAAGCAAAGAGACTGTCATTTTTCCTTTGTATGCCTTCAGCCATCTCTGAAATTATTCTTTTGCTGTCAGAATCATGCGAATTTTTCCCTGTATGATCCTGAAGGCTGAGTTGGCTGGTGAATGGAGGGGGAGTTCTTCTCCCTGAAATAGTGGTAGGAAGTTCTCTTTGGCTTTGTTGGTGAGCTGCATGTGTCTCAAGGTTTCAGGAACAGGAGTGGAAAGAATATTCAAAAATATTTAGAAAATGATCATAAGTGTTAAGAAACTAGATAGAAAAAATCCTGGACTGAGGAAAATCTTCACAATTCAGAACTTACTCTGTGCAAAATTGACATGTGGCTGATTTGCATTTTCCATGCAAGAAATAACATTTTTGTCAAATTAAATAATAGTATTGTGCAAAAGGATTGTTTAATATGTGGAAAAAGCTGTTTCTTGCACAGATAATGCTGTAAATGGAGATTTATTCGGTGGAAAATGCACATGTGCTTGACTTGTGTAGAAAATAGCATTTCCTGTGCATGGAACAGCTTTTTCTATGCAGAAAATAGTATTTCTGCATAGAAATATTTCTTTCACATAAAATTCTGCTTTCTGTTTGGTTATTTATCTATTTGTTGAATTTATACTCCACCTTTCTCCCAAGATGCAAAACAACCATGTACAAATTTTGCACAGAATAAGTTCTGAATTGCAAATAGTCTTCAAAAAACTATGAATGTTGAAAACTTTCTCACAGTGGCAAGAAATTTGCTGCAAATAGTCATCATTGCTCTCTTTGAGAAAAAGAAACTTACTACAAATTACAAATTTCCTATTCATGAATTTGCTGGATTGTATAATAACTAGTGACTAATGTTTGTAAGTTTCTTGCTTTCACCAAATGAAGCTACCTCAGTTTGCTGAGACTGCAAGAACAGCAGCCTCCTTGGGAATTCTCACCCCCAGCATGAGAATAAATATGATAGTACTTTGAGTTTTGACAATTTGTAATTTTTGTAATTTGCACATAAATGTTTCTGTAGAAAATGATTACATTTTTTTCCTTTGTGAAGCAAAGCAACCATACAGGGAGCACTGGAAGACTGCCACTAAATAGGCCAGGAGAATGCAAATAGCTCATCCACACTACAAAGCAGTATGTATCATATTTTAGCTGTGCAGTTTTCACAACATACCCCACTTGTGCAAAAGTTGTTCTTGCAAACACGAAGACTCCTTTGAAACTGAAAAGATATATCTTTCACAGGCAAGAAAAAAAATGGTAATTTTTTATTAGTATGTATGTATGGGAGAATGGGACCAATGAGGATTTGCATCCTTAATATGGAAAGCAAGTGTATATTCCTACAGTTATGAGTCTTCAGTAATGTCTTTACAATGCTCAGTTTCTGAACGATAAAAAGATAACCATTCACTCTTTGCCACCTTCTCCTTTTTTTTATATGTTTAAATCTCTTTTATTCACAAAAATAAAAATAAAATTATAAAAAATAATAAAAAGTTTTACCATAACCGATATTTCAACTATACAAACTATACAATATGCGTACTTACATGAATTTCAGTGGTTACAAAAATAAAAAGATTCCATTAACAGTGCCAAATTACAACCAAATGACACATCAAAACCAAAATTTCCTTATCCAGTTATCCCATTTTGTTGTGTCTAGCTATATATATTATTTAGCTATCATCAAATTATAGCTATCTTGAGTTAACAAAGTATCATAAGATGAACTATAAATGTATATACACATATATATATTAAATAAATACTCACAGACTTTTGATTCATGTTCATAATCAGTTCCCACCTGACACTGATTTTGTTTGTTTGGCGTATCATGTAAGTATTCCTAACATACCCCTTTACCTCTTCGCCTATTCCTTACTTAGAAAATAATAAAAATAAAAAATAAAAAAAAAAAAAACCTACTTCCCTTATTCACCTTCCTTGTACAATTTGGATATTCCCTAGATCGTACTATCAATAAAGTAATGCTTTACTACCCTAAGCTCTGTCTTATATAAGTTCTTAAATGTTATTTAATTCCCGAATTTTTATTACCAAGCCCAGAACACCATGTATACAATTGTTATTTGGATTACTTTAAAATGTCACAGCTTTATATTATCTAAATTATACTTCATCTGCTGAATTGTTATTTACTGTAGTCATTCTACAATACCTTTTATTGCTAAATCTCCCCACTTAGCTTTAAATATTTGAATAAGTGGCTCCCAATCCTTATAGAATTGGTCCAATGAATTTGGATGCATAATCATAGTCAATTTCTCCATTTCAATTATATCATATATTTTAATTATCCAATCTTCCAACTTTGGTATATCTTCTTGTTTCCATTTACCTACGTATACCATTCTTGCCGCTACAATCATATATGTCAGTAGTTTGCATTGTGATCTGTTTCTCACTGTTTTTAACTCTTGATATATATTCAGTAAATATATCTCAGGTTTCATGGGAAATGCAAATTGCATGATTTTTTTTATATTACTAGGTATCTGCACCCAAAACTTTCTTGCTTTAGGGCAAGTCCATCAAAGATGGTATAGAGTTCCTTTTGATTTACATTTCCAACATTCATTTTAATTTGTCTTGAACATTTCTGCTGATTGAACCGGGGTGTAATACCACCTATATAGGATCTTATAGTAATTCTCCTTTAATGTTACACTCTTCAATATCATGCAAGGTATCTTCCAAGAGCTTTCCCAACTCTCAACTTCTATTGGGCGACCTATATTTCGCGCCCATCTAGAAAAATTAAGGTTAATTTTTTATCGTTATTTTTGTGATAGTATTCCATTACATTAAACACTGTCCTCATATTATCTTTTATTGCCCTTCCAGGGAGAAAGCCACTTTGGTCTATGTGGATCCATTCTTTTAATATATTTTTAAGCCTTTATGCTAGAATCGTTGCATATATTTTGTAATCTGTGTTCAGCAATGCTATGGGTCTATAATTTTTCATCTCTAGAATATCTCTTCCTTCTTTTGGGATCAAGGTGATCAATGATTCCCCCCAGGAAGCTGGACGCTTCCCATTATGTATTTCATTCAGGACCTTCTGTATTGGTCCTGCTAATTCATCCTGAATAGTTTTATAAAAGATCATTGTGAAACTGTCTGGCCCTTTGGCTTTTCCTATCTTAAGTTTCTAGATTGCATTGATAACTTCCATTCTTGAAATTGGTTTGTTCAATTCTGCCCTTTGTTCCTCGCTAAATTGAGTTAATGATGTTTCTTCTAAGAAATCCCTTATTTTTAAGTTTAAGTCCTCCTTTTCCTGTGCATCAAACAAGTTTTGAAAATATCTATGGAACACAGATTTTATTTTCCCTTGATTTTGATGTACTTCATTTCCCTCCTTAATTTCTAATATTAGTCTTTTTTCGTTCTCTTTTTTAAGTCTGTAAGACAGCCATTTGCCAGCTTTATTAGAATGCTCATAATATCTCTGCTTTACATATTTCAACTTCTTCTCCAGTTGTGATATATTTTGAAGTGTTATTTGTCTCTGCAATGCTTTCCCCTCATAGTTAATCTTGGTTCTTTTTTAAGCACATCTTCCTTTTTTAAAAAACTCTGCCATAATCCATCCTTGGGTTTCCTTCCATTTCTCCTTTTTATATATCTCTTGTTCTATTAGAATTTCCCTAAACATCGCTTTACCCACGTCCCATGCTATATTCTCCGCTGTTCCTTTACCTGAGTTCTCGTTAAAATAGTGAATTATTGCTGCTCTTATTTTAGACACTATTGTTGGGTCTCTTAGCAATTCGTCTTTCAGTTTCCACTGATATTGTCTCTTACTTTCCTTAATTTCCATCATCACTGGAGAGTGGTCCAAATATAACCTTGGTAGGACTTCCATATTCTTAATGCTTCTTATCAAAGTTTTAGATGTTAATATCATGTCAATTCGCGACCAAGAATTGTACACTTTCGAGTAGTATGTGTATTCTTTTGCCTTCCCATAGAGATAGCTCCATGTATCTAGGAGGGACAGGTTCTCAACCAGATTAAAAAATGCTTTTGGTAATTTGTGTTGTTTTAATTTATTTTTATTTGCTTTTCTATCTATAGATGGGTCTATAACCCCATTCCTGTCCCCCATCATAACAATTTTTTGGTAGTCGTATGTTCCAATTACATTCAGTAGTTTTTCAAAATACCCCACTTTATTTTGTTGTGGGCTATACACTCCAACAAATAAAATTTTATTTTCCAACAGCTCAACTTCTACCCCAATGTACATTCCATTAACATCCTTACATATCTCTGTCGCTCTATACTTCTTATTAACGTATACAGTCACAACTTTATTCTTTTTGTTAGAGACCGCAGAAAAATCTGGTCCTAATTTTGGGTTCTTTAGATATTTTACATCTTTCTCTATTATATGAGTTTCCTGCAAACATACTATTTCAGCCTTAGATTTTTGTAAGTAATGAAAAATTCTCTTTCTTTTAACCGGTGTGTTTAATCCTCGGATATTCCATGTGAGGACTTTCATTTTTCCCTTATTTCAAAGCTTTTATCCAACCAGTCTTTATTCTATTTTTAAGTCTATCCCTTCCTCTTCCTCCTTTTCTTGTCCTTTGGATTCTTCTTCCCCTTCACTTTCGCCTTGGGACTCTTCCCCTTCTTCCTGTGTTATTATTTCTTTTTGTCGACTATCTCTTACCTTCTCTTTTTCTGAAGCACTAGTCTCCTTAACTCCCTTATCTTGTTCTAATTTTTCGAGTTTACTTTTCACGCCTAAATCTTTCTTCACAGTTGTTACAGTTATCTCCTTTCCCTTTTCTCTTGTATTTCTCTCCTCACTTTCCAAATTCGATTTGCTCAGACCTTCCTTATACTTTTTCATGAAATCCTGTGCCTTTAATATGGAATTTATGATATATCTCTTCTGATTAAATGTAAAGATCACCCCTTCCTCTCTACCCCATCTATATTTAATTTCATTCCTTTTTAGCATCCATGTCAGGAAGTGATAATCCTTTCTTTTTTTTAAGACAAAGGACAAAGACCCTGTCGGTGTAAACTTGAATTGGGCTATATCAGCGACCCGAGAGCCTCTTGAAGTTATTATTGGGGTAGGCTCAAGCTGAGCTAGATTAAGGTGATAGAACAGAAAGGGGGTTATGCCCTATTCGGATCTTCAAACCTTCCTCTTTAGGTAGGACTTAAGGAAAGTTTTCAGTTCAGGAGCCAGACATATATAGTGAATGATAGAACTTCAAGAGACTGCACTGGGTATCCTGGGCAAATCTTCCTCTTTAAGTACTTTATAAAGACACAAGAGACAGTGAATTTAACAGGAATTTACCTTAATAGGTGTTACATTTGAATCAATCATTAATGTCTGCTCTGAAATAATAACATAATGTAAAATACTAATATTACGTATCAAATCTGTTCTAATGGTATTTAATATATAATATAGTATGTTATACAGTACATAATATAGCTGAGTAAGATTCCTTGAGTAAGAATTTCTCATAGGACACTGTAGTTGCGTAGTGATGAGGATTAAAAGCTGATAGTCTGGGTATTTAAGGGGCTATTATTAGATAAGTATTGGAATACTGTACTGGATAAGTATTGGAATATTGGAATACTGAAGCACTATTGGCAACTATTGGGATCACTGGAAAATTCTTTATGTTAATACGAAATAAGGACCAAGACCTCCTCCCTGAGCCTTGGGACTACTCTAACAGAAGCATTTTATTTTTTTTTTGGATGAAACCATTATTAAATCTCAATGAGTCTCTGTGAATTTATTGGTATATTAATACATACAAATAAGGCAAATAGACTAATAGGTAAAATTGGTAAATTCTGTAAATTCTGATCCAAGATAGTTTTAATTTACTCTCGCCTTGATATATGTAATTTAAGATCTAGGATGTTGTGTAGGAGTAAACTTTAAAGGTCAAATATTTTTCTCTCTTACTAACTCTTCTTATCTCCGGGTATACTTTTCTTGTCTACAGTTATACTCGAAATTGTTCTCCGTGAGTTAGATTTTTTATTTCTTCCCACCGTTATCTTCTATCTATCTTTATTTATCATCTTCCAAATTTAACAGAGAACTGATATCCTTTAAAAAAATATGGCTTCTGGAACAAGGAAAGCGGTGTTGTCTCAACAGCACGTGCAGAGAAGAGCTTCAATCGAAGAACAGACTAAGTTCTCAGAGTTTGGTAATAGCATTTTGGAGGAGATTCAAAAATTGAGAAGGGACTGTAAACAAGAAATGCAAAAGGTCTCTGCAGAGATGAGAGAAGTCAAACAGGAAATGCTAAGTGTAGGACCGAGAATGGAAAGTATGAATGAGGATATACAAAAAATAAATAAGAAAATAGACAAATTGCAGGATAGAACAGATAGCTTAGAAAAAGAGGTCCCAGAAATACAGAAACAGATTGAATGAGTAGAAACGCAAGCTTTAAACACCGAGGGGAAAATACGAGATAAACACCACCTTCTCCTTCATAAACCAGTGCTTGAAAAACTATAAGGTAATAGGAGAATGTGAGGGAAAGTCAAATAGAAACATTTCAGGTCAACTTCAAGGGAACAGCAGAGGTTTAAATCAGAGCTGAATCCTGATTTAAAGTCTGATTTACAGTCTGCCAGAGAGGCCATGTTATGACTGCCGCTTGATTCCAGTGCCTTTCAGCGGGTGTGACATTATCTTGCATGACATTACACCACTGGGCAAACAATATGAGATGACATCATGTTGCATGCAATAAAAGAACGTTGGATGAAAAAGCTGGAACAAGAATGACAAAGCCAAGCCATCTAAGAATAACTACCCCACAAACAAAGAAATAAAATCTTCAAAAGTCCCAAACAAACAGGGCAGCAGGGGGAACTAGAGGGAGAGAGATTTTTTTGAAAGGGGCATTTGGGATTATGCAATTTATCTGAAGTCCATTGCATTACTACAAAGTAATAAAGCAAGAGTTCCAGTTGTGAGGGAATCAGACAGACAGACAGGTGTGTCTCACTATTTCCCCCTTTTTCCTTCTACACATTCACATATGACCAATTATTTTTGTTTTACCGCAGAGGTTTTTAATGTTTGATGATGATTAAAGAAACTCCCAGATAGTTTAGTTAAAATGAAGCAATCCTTTTGATTAGTAATGCTGTGAAACTCCTCAGTGTTCTATCTGTAACATATATAAAATAATATTTGCTGTTGCAGAAAGGTCTCTTAAACAAGCAGCAAGCATGCTGTTATATTATTTATACAGTGTCTACAAATAGTTACTTTATAATTAGATAGCATGTGGGCCCCCTGCCAGGATTGCATAGCACACACAGAAAGAAGGGGAAATGGAAGGGAGAAGGAGTTAGTGTCAGAAAAAAACAGTCAAGAGCATGGGGAAAAATCAGTCCAGGAGGGCCTGAGAAAAGAAATTAGTTTTAACACATCATCTGAGCACAAAAAGTGAAGCAGCAAAATATATACTGATTATGCATAAAGGACGAAATTCACTGAATTTGCATTTCCATATAGAAATACCCATTTTGAACCTCACAAGATGCCAAACAGAATAGAATGCATTTTTACTGCAAAAACTGACACATTTGTGAAGAGTAAGATGGTTTGGGAGGAAAATGCACTCAAAAATCACTATGCAAGGGAGAAACAACTTGCATTATGATATGGAAATGGAATGGAACAAGAATGTTAGTGGAGAATTCAGAACCTCAGGCCTGGATCTTTTAGATTACTTCTAACTAGAGTAGACCCATTTAATCATTCTTGAATGATAAGTCAAAGAGACAAATCCCACTGACCGAATGGGTCTATTCTAATCAAGATAAAGGAGAAAATTAATGTTTTGGAGTTGAACAATAGTAGCTAATTTGGGGAAGGAGTAATCACATGAGTTAATTTGGTACAGGAAAGTTCTGTGATATTGAATTATTGAATTATTTACCTATTACTTGGAAATTGACAGATGGTCAATGGAAATGGATTTTTCACACTCTTTTGACTGTTAAAAGATTAATAGTGGAAAGATAATTTACCTCTACATGTTATTCAAAGACTGAAGATCTAACACGCTTGCAACATTTGCATACAGTATAAACAGCATTTAAACATTTACAAATTTACAAAATATTTACAAAATATTTGGACATTTGCTCAGTTTTTTGTGTTTTTATTTTCCTGCTTTTGTCAAACTGGAACATTATTGTGTGCAACTGAGAACCCCTTTTAATATTAATAATTTTTTCCATAAGAAAAGAAAAGGACAGGACAGGCTTGAGGCCTCTGTGAGGTTTATCAGATGACTGAGTAATCTCAATGTGCTAATATTGATAGGAAGGGGAATAGAAGGATAACATAGTAAATCCTTCTGTCAGAACAGCAAAAAAGTGGTGGCCGAATTTCAGAAAGTGAACAGTTCAGTGAACAGATTATTTGCTACTAGGAAGTTCAATTATAGGATTTCCCAGCTTTTTATTTCAGTTACAACCTGGGAGAGAATGGATGTGGGAACATGTTCAAGGCACTGGCACTAAAAGAGAGGAAGCATTACTTAATTGAACTCACAATTCTGTAAACATAAATCCAGAGAGGTGCTATTACATAGAGCTTCGAAAATTTGGCCATGCTACTACATAGCCATGCTGGCTAAGAATTCATGGTGGCTAGGAGAATTCTGTGAGTCATAGTCCAAAAAGTAACTTTTTAAAAAGCTCTACTATTAAAGGGACTCAGGATGCATTTTTTGTGGTGGGGGGAGGAGACATCAGAAACCTGCCAGTTATTCACCTGCGTTCCCCTGGCCATGTCGATAGGATGGAGGAGAAGCTTACATGTTACCCTGCCTTGCAAAACTGCTCACTAGTACGATGGAGGTAGGGATATCATTCTTATCATCCTTGATGAGAAAGGGTACATGGACTCCTCAACAAATCCAGTCAAGAAAATGGTCAACCTTCATTATTTTGTTATTGTTGCTATTGTATTTTTATGACAATTTTGTTTATGCATAAATCATGGTAGTATACTCCACTCTGCATTTTTTCACAGCAAAGTATGTTCTATAGAAAACTAGCATATATACCTGGCATTGCCTGGGATTTTATTTTCTCATAGGTAATTCCTGTTAGAAAGATTTGAGATCCTGTGTCTCTAATTCCCCAAACTATCATGTCCAGTACCTGTAACCAATCCAATCTGTATTCAGAGTTGGGTTCTGGGGGAATACACTGCCCTCCTCCTTGCTGCTAGGCCTCATCTCCATAGCAACCAGACAGGTCCAAGAGCTCTCTGGCTGAGAATTCTCAAGGCCCCTTCCTAAACTGCAAACCCTAGGATTCCATAGAATCTTCTCAGGCAGCCAATCACATGAGGTCTTCTTTCCTGACACAACCAATCATATGAGGTCTTCTCTGCCTGACATGGACAAACAGACAAACTTTGACTTTTATATATTAGATATACTATGTTCTGGACAGAATATTGGTGGGCATAAAATGCTCTGGAAAGAACCAACTTGGTAGAAAGAACAAATAGGGTGTAGTTAGCCCTTAAAGCAGGGCTAATAGACATTTGGAGAAGCAATTTAAGTTGGGCAATTCTGCATGACAGTTGTGGTCTTTGCTGTTACTGCTGCTGTTTCTTTAATCTTCCTCCATGGCTGCTGCCTGAAAAACTAGCATGGTGAGGAGAATGTTGCCTTTTCCCCTCCTTTGCTCTCTGTCATGAAAGAGAGTCAAAACAGAAAGGGGGCAGCTGAAAATATTTAGGAAACATGTTTCTCTTTTTTGGAACAATGAGTGCAATGATTTTAAAGTGATGTTTCAAAGCAGCATAGCTGTGGTCAGTTCATATGGCTGTAAACTTCTTAAGCTCAAAGGGTATGAAGGGAGTTGTGTTTGATTATATTCAGACCTGCTCAAACATAAAATGCAGCAGTGTCTCTGATTTTTAAAGGAAAAACGTTCATTCTTGTAGCATCTGCCCCAAGCACTTCTCTCCCAGCAGAGTTCATTTTAGGTACCAGAGCTCACCTAAGAAGAAAAACATCAGAAAGCATCAGAAGCTTGTAGCTGTAAAGTCAGGAGGACCATATCCCCAAAGTAGGTTCAGCAACTTGGGTAGCTCATTTAAAGTGCCTACTAAAACCTGGACTGACATTGAAGCCCTGGGTCTTTCCTGCCAGGAAGAAACAAAGACATTGGGAAGGTAAGTCATAGTAGTCTCTGCCTTTACACTGACAAGGATGCAGATCTGCCCTAGAGAGCCATCCAATTCTCACTCAGTTCTCTAAGAGCTTGCACCCCGGTGTGTTTTTTCATTACTTTTTCATCCTGCTTTTCCTCCAGTGAGTTTAAGTGGCATGTGTGGTCTCCATTACCATTTAATCCTCACAATAACAATGTAAGGTAAGTCAGGGTGAGAGAGAATGACAAGCCAAAGGTCACTCACTGAGTCACATGGTGTGTTCAACTGCCCAGAACTAACACTTACAATGTCCTTAAAAAAAAAAAAAAAGTAACCACAATACCAGCCTATTACCAAACATGTTGACTCACTCAGATACTCTTTGGTGAGGAAAAACCTGAGGGGAAGGGAAAATTAAGACCAGAAGTTCTGTATAACACAGCCAATGCTATTTCAGCTAAGTGGCGTTTCCACGGTGTACAAGCTGACAAACTTTCAACTGCACCAAGCTTCCAAGATGAATTGTTCCGCAAAGACTGCTCTGTCCATCAAGTAAAATGGGACAGCATTTTAAAATATGCATGTGCTTTTCCAGTGAACTCTGATTTCACAGCGTCTGCAGGTGTCAGGCAATTAAAGTCTGGTCTAGCCCTAGGTTGTCTTACTTAAGGTATACAAGGCCACTTTGTTCAATAGCAACAGTGATTTGTGCCAGCAATAAGAGCAACAGTGATGCCCTAAACTGCAGGTTTCATCTGGGCTGGACACTACAAATGCACATCATATACTCCATCCACATTTGGATGGGAAAAAAGAAGAAGAAATGCATTCAAACCACATGCCGACTTTTGAAATATTTGCAAAGAAAGCTTCACGCAGTTCTAAAATGCACACAAAACAATGGAGGAATGCACACAATAATATGTTTCTTTGGAAAATGAACACAAAACACCACATACATTTGAAAAACACACACAGCAAAACACATATACATTTCTGTGCAAGAAAAAATAATGCTTGTACAGAGCTAGTGTGGACTGAACTTAAAAGGTAGAAAAATGAGAAACTGAATGACAATTCATACGTTTCTAATGAAGAACTGTTTCCTTTTATCCTTCCACCATTCTGCTTTACTGAATGACCTTGAGTTCTAATATTCTGAAAGAATGGATGGGTGTGTGTGTCTCCTTTGTTTGTTTGTTTGTTTGTTTAGTGCCATTTCCCAAGTCCTTTGACTCTAGGTAGCCTACAAAAATTAAGACAGCTACAATTAAAAGCTATAACACAAAAAGGCTGAAATATAATTAAACCCTCAATAAAATTAAAAACAATTTAAAATATACCATTAAAAAGAGAAGCATTAAGAACCATATGCTACAATTATGAAACATTTATTTTCCACATAAAAGACAGTTCCCCAAATCCCACTTCCTCCAGAACAGCCACACTTTTATTCACCACTATCATTTTTTTTTCTAAACCTGCTTGTCTTCTAAATTAAAAAGGTTGAGATACAGCATGGTGTGGTGGTTTGAGCACTGGACTATAACCTTGATAGACCTAGGCCCTTTTCGCATTAAGTCTTCTCGCGCGAGCAGGGGAGGGCGGCTCGCGCATGAAGCCTTCTCCGGGAGGCTGCCGCTTCCCCCTCCTTCCTTCCACAGGCGAAGGAACGAGCGGGGAAGCAGCAGCCTCCCAGAGGCGGCGGTGGCTCGCGCATCCGTCCATCCCCCCCCGCGCGCGCGAGAAAGGAGCCTGTCCCCTCCATCCCCCCACGTGCGTGAGAAAGGCGCTCCTCCCGTCCGCCCCCCCCGCGCGCGCGAGAGAGAGAAAGGCACTCCTCCCGTCTGCCACCCCGCGCACGCACGAGAGAGAAAGGCACTCCTCCCATCCGCCCCCCTGCGTGCGCAAGAGAGAAAGGCGCTCGTCCCGTCCGCCCCCCGCGCGCGCGAAGCAGGACATGTCGCGCGAGTGCCCCGCCCCGTCCCGTCCCTTCCTTCCGCAGGGGTGGAGGGAAGGAAGCGCGACCCGGCCGGCTCTCGGACGCTCCGCACGAAAGGTAAGTGCGCGCGGGCGCCGGGAGTGTTGCACGAGCGCGGGTGATTTTCGCTTGGAAGCGAAAATCAAAAAACCCGCGCTCGCGCCGCTTCAGCCCCGTGAGCCCGGCGGAAGTGGGAGTGCGTCGTGCGGAGCGACGCTCCCACTCCCGCGAGGCTCACAGGGCTGTCGCGCGAGAAAAGGCCCGTGCGAAAAGGGCCCTAGATTCTATTTCCCGCTCAGCCATTGTACCTTACAGGGTGACCTTTGGAGTGCCACACACACTCTCAGCTCCAGAAAACCCCAGAATAGGTTTGCCTTCGGGTCTCTGTAAGTCCGATATAACTTGAAGACACACAGCAAGGGGGGGGGAGCAAATGTTGTCTTTCTTTGTAAGGAAATCTCTGAATCCTCCTCTTTCTGCACCTTTCCCAGTTGTTTAATTATTCCTTTTGAGATTTTTTTAAAAAAAAACAAAAACCTTCATACAGTTTTCCAAATGTGGTTGCACCATGATAAAGGTCTTTTGATATCAGCAACTTCTTTTCTGACTCCTTTACGTATGCCATTTCCGCACGAGACTGTTATAGCATGATGGTTCCACTTTCAACCTCCTATGGAATCCTGGGTTTTGCAGTTTTGGGAGGGGCCCCCCGGCCCCTCTCTAAACTGCAAACCCCAGGATTCCATAGGAGGTTGAAAGTGAAATCATCGCACTATAACAGACTTGTGCAGAAATGGCCTAAGTGGTTTGAGTGAGTGAAGCAAATGCATCCTATGCATGCTTACTTGCAAGTAGGTTCCACTGTATTCAGTATTACCAGGTACATCTGCATAGAATGACAACCTAGGTCATTTCTGCACTACACTGTTATAGTGCTTTTATTCCACTTTCAACGTCCTGTGGAATTCTGGGGTTTGTAGTTTCCTGAGGCCAGAGAGCTTCCTGGCTGAGAATTCCAAAGGCCCCTCCCTAAACTGCAAGTCCCAGGATTCCATAGGATGTTGAAAGTGGAATAATAGCACTATAACAGTCTAGTGCGGAAACGGCCCTAATCTTCCACATGTCTATTCAAAAGAAGTCCGATTGAGCTTGCTGGGATGTTCTCCAAGGTTTCTTTGAATTGGATTGCAGCCTGAGCTTTCTTTCACTGAAACCAATGTAGTTTCCTGAACAATTTCCAGTTGCATGCCCTTTAGATCAGGTGGCAAGTACGCTTAGCCCTCCATATATTGCTGGGCTGCAACTCTCACCAGCCCAAAGTAACACTGAAAATGATCAGGCTTAATAGGAACTTCAGTCGAATATCTGGATGGCTATATGTTCCTCGATCCTGCTGTAGTTCCTTATGACACATTCATTATCAAGTGAAAAGCAGATACAATGATCACGCCATAGGCCAAAACCACTGGATGGGAACTACTGTGGCTACAGAGTGTGGTTGATCTACAAAAAAAGCAGGCAACATGGTAATTTATGCAAGTTACACTAAAATTAGCTGGGATTCATCCTTTGACATATGTTTTAATAGGAAAAAAGTGATGCAACCATGTTTAACTTTTATTCAGGAATTCCCTCTCACACTTCTCTCCCACCCCTCCCTTCAGTTTGGCATTTCATTGATTCAACTGTTCTTGTGACTTTTTTTCTTTTTTTAAAAAAAATCTTCCCCAGTTTTTCAGGTAATGTTTGTTCATCCTGTGAAAGAGGAAGAAATAACCTTTTATAAATTCACCTTTCTAAAGTCGGGGGAGGGGGGAACTAACATGACGGCAAGACAATGTTGAATAAAAAAGATTTCCTCTTTCTAAAATGTTTCCACAAAGCCTGGTTATTAATATTTTTCAGAAGACATTGTACACACCTCTTCAAAGTGCTGACAGAGTAAATATTTGTAAATATTGAGAGGTTTGCCTTGTTTTTAACAACTGAGAGGCAAACGTCCTTCCAACACCGCATAAAGATGGTGTTTTCCTCAATTACCGTGAGTTTGATGGAATATGCCTGACCTGCTTTAGAACTCAAAATGATCCTTATAATGGAAAAGTTTTATGAGACACCATATGTGTGTTCATCAGTTATGTATAAAAATCTTACTTTGCTATTTGCTGTGGTAAAACTCTCTCCCTCCCCCAACTCCTTCTTGCGAGGAAAACAGATTGCAAACTCAGTCTCAATTAATTCCATCCCGTCAGACATTTGCCCATTTTTGGTGCTTCATTTGAGGTCAAGCTGATGCAAAATTCAGACATGCCAACTGTCCTGCATGAGAACTGTCAGAATGATTTAAGGTTCCACTCCTGACGAAACTACTATTTTGTCAAGAATGGGAAACAGTATGCTGAAAATGCTGCCCCAGCTGATGTGCCCATGAGAAGAGGAGATTGGCACGCTGCCACAGTTGATCCCATTGGCTTTCCATTTTAACACTCTTATGCCCTCCATTTTTAAAAATGCAATATAAGCAGCTGTTTCTCATGTGGTTTCTGGGTTTAATTAAATCCACAGCTTTCCCCATCTCTCTTCATGCATATGAGCCAAAGGAATTAAAAAAGAAAAAAAGAAAAAACAGAAGAACGTGTTGAATGTGACCAGACAGCACAAAGTTCCTGAAGTATCAACAAGGATCTGATGAACTTGTGACTCCATTCAGCTTTCATGAAACAAACATGTTTTCAGAATGAAACTTTTTTGATTACAAGAAAGAGTGGGATCAGATTCTGCAGCTTGTACAGTGGCTACACTAGTAACCAGTTAGCATTTTCATCTTAGTCCCCACAAATCCTCCATGATTTCTCCCACAATTTTCAGTTCAAAAGATAGAAAGAAAAGTCCTCTTACTAAAGACCTGTCCAGTTGGATGGACAAACCACAGAATGGATGGAGAGCAATGGTGAACAAACCTGACAAACAAATCTTTCTCATAACTTCAATCTCAAATTCTTTCTGATGAATTTTTAAAAATGTACTTAAAATGTTAAGTTTTTGGTGATCTTTTCTCCCTTTTAATGAATTTTTCCATCACCACATGCAATAATTATAGCTCTTATCAGTTTTTGGTGCTAAGTAGTTGCTGCTACTTTTCTTTTTTTTTCCCCTAACAATTTTCCCATTTTTATCAGCTATGTGGTAGATGGATACAGAATCATAGAGTTGGAAGAGACCACAACAGCCATCAAGTCCAACACCCTGCCAAGCAGGAAAACTCACTCAAAGCACCCCCAGCTAATGACCATCCAGCCTTTGTTTACAAAACCTCCAAAGAAGGGGATTCTAGCACACTCCAAGGCAGCATATTCCACTGTTGAACAGCTCTTTCCATCAGGAAGTTCTTCCTGATGTTTAGGTGAAATCTGTTTTCCTGTACTTTGAATTCATTGCTCTAAGTCCTAGTCTCCAAGCATGCTCCACCTTCAACATTACATCCCTTCATATGTTTAAACAGGGCTATCATGTCAACTCTCAACCTTCTTTTTGTCATGCTAAGCATAGCTAACTCTCTAAGCCACTCCTTGCAGGGTGTGGTTTCCAGACATTTCACTTTTTTGGTCACCTTCTTCTCAACACATTCCAGCTTGTCAATAACCTTCTTGAATGGTGGTGCCCAGAACTGGACACAGTATTCCATTTGAACATGATTTTTTTTTAATGCTGGGAACAATGGATATATTGAATTTGACCAGTGCCAAACTTTGGGGATTTCATTTGGGTCATTTTTTATAAGAACATTACAGAATTCACAAGTTTCTTCATAAATGTAATGGAATGAACTTATGCATTTTGGGGAAAAAAGTAAACAGATCATTGGAGACATCAGAATCGATAGATTCACTAAGTCACATGAGAAGTGTATATTTACCTTTATAGGCCTGCCCAGCCCTCCTGAGACTAGATGTTCTTCTGAGATCTAGCCAGCTGTCACAAGAACCCAAACATCTCATAAGATCCCATGAGATTTCAACTGGGAAAGTCATGTCATGCTTGGCTCCTTGACTAATGGAGAGCTTCCTGGCTCCTTGACTAGTAGAGAGCTTACCAGGGGGGTGCTGGTTATGGTTTACGTGATAGAAAAACACCTCAAATGCAATTGGAAATATAGTTTTGTAAGTATCAGTCTTTTATTTGACCAAGTGACCTCTTTTGTACACAAAATAGAGAGATCAGAAGGCTACAGAGAATCACAATATTTGTGTAAGTACAAAATCCTTTCAGGGATGGGGGAAATCTTCAAGCAGTGGGGGGATCTCAGAACACTGCAGTGAGAACTGAGCATGCTTAAAGGTCAAACAAATCTGCCTGACTCTTGAAGTTGGGACAGGAAAGGAAAGGAAAGGAAAGGAAAGGAAAGGAAAGGAAAGGAAAGGAAAGGAAAGGAAAGGAAAACCAGGGGAGAGTGGAAGTAATAGAATACAGTGTCCTAAATGAAGGGTATAAATGGCTAGTTAGATACATGAACACATCAGCTATTTTCTAATATAGGAGGGGAAAAATGGGGTAGTCTTACAGGTATGCAAAGACCTTGCTGCTCCTAATGATTCCAAGGTCTGGAAATTAGCAGTAGGTTTTGCTTCCTCTCAGCAGTTCTTAGATTGTATCCATAGTATAATGAAACACATTTGTTCTTACTCAACATGCATACCACACTGATTTGTATGATCAGACTATACTCCACATAAGTCTTACTGCCTATAAGAATTCAGTGAAAACAGGTTGGTTCTATCTGCATACCTCTGTCTTTTGTTTCATTTTCATATTGGAGTACAGCAGGCTGGTGAAGACAGAAAGGCACAATATTCATGCTTGAGATAGACAGATAGACAGCAACCATACTTAACTCTGTGAGCTTTAAAATGGAATACTGTTGGTACCTAGTGCAAGTGGTTGCACTTTTTCCAAGGTCATCCAACAGTGGTGAGGGAAAGCAGATAAAAGCTGTCAGGTCTGAGTGAGCTGTTTGTCCAATAGTTTATTTCATTTAAAGCATTTTCCCATTTGCTGCCATTGCCTATGCTCAGTGATGTAGGAATGCAATTCTTTTCTCATAATATCACTGCAATAATATTATTTTCCTTGCAGAAAATGCAAAGAAATGTTGTTTCCTGTGCAAAACAATGCTGCACAAATATTGTGTAGAGTAAGTCCTGAACTGTGAAAATTCTCACTAGACAAGGATTCTTCTTATCAAGGTTTCTTGAAATTCCACATATAACATTTTTAACCTTTAAAAAGATATGTTTTCAAATATTCTTGCCATCCCAATGCCAGCATAGTGCACCAACACTATTCCAGTCCAAAAAAGTAGCTTTTCCCAAGCTTGGAGTTGGATTTATCCTCAACTTTCAAAATGTGGCACACAAATTTACATAAACTAACACACACACACACACACACATATGCACACACAAATACTTACATACATAACATACATACATACAGAGACTTTCTCAGTGTTTTTATCAAAGGAATATTTTCATCCAAAAATTATAAGGCCAAAGGATTTTCCCCATTCAAAAATATTTCCCATTTTCCCCATTCAATACTACTCTGAAATGGTACTTTTGATTCACATGATCATTTTCATCCTCTTCATAGTCTGCTAAACCTTATCCTTCAAAGATGATATATCATTGCTGGAGAAGAATGAAATGTTTCCACTTGCCAACAAAATTCCCATGGTTAATCTCCTTGGCTGCTTCATTTGCTTTATATGGATTCCATTTTAAATCTCATTTGATGGTGAATGTTTCAGAGAATGAAAAAAAAAAGTCCTTTTTAGCCTAACCTTAAGCCGCAACATGTTAAGTGTGCATAATAAGATTTGTCCACTTATCTAATATGACTAGCTGGAAATAATTGTTTGGTTCAGCACTGGAAAGTTTGTAAGTGGCAAAGAAATCAGACAGTGCAAAAGGAATCCTCAGATCAGGTAATGCTTGTAAATGATAGCAAATACCATCAAAGGGATTTCTTTTTTAAAGGTGCAAATCCTTGTTAAGATCTCTCCTAAGCGTATAAGACATGCATCCCTCAGGTTCCAATTGATTAGTCTGTGTACATGCATAGCCAAAGGCCTACTCAAATTAAGGCATAATGGGTTCCTTTGCTTCAGTCTCACAACATTTCAGGCAACTCTCCTGGATTCCTGAGGAAAATGTTCAGTGCCACAGAATGTCAAGAGCACAGATCTGAATGGTTTTCAAACTGCATTCTGGTGCATCATGGGATTCCACAGAAGTTAACAAAAGAGTTCTCCAAAAGGAAAGGATATAACGGCAGATTAGTTTTTCTCAGGAAAAAAACACTTCAGTACACAGTTGTTCTGAATTGCATCAGAATTAACTCCCAGTTCACACACAGAAATCATGAAGCAGAGAGACAAGTTTGTCTCATGTCCTTTTTGAGCCTTGGATAGAACAGAGATGGGCAAAGTCTGGACCTGTGGCTATGTGCAATCTCCCAAAGCTGTTTTTGTTGCCATCAGTCCCTCTAGATTTCATAGTAATGTTCAATTTACGGGTGCTCCTAAAGGGTAAATCAGCTCTCCCAGAAGCAGCCAGGAGTGGCAGATTTTAGGACTTCCCCAACACCATTTTAATTTTTAAAACTAACCATCAAAAGTAGAAGAGAATTTCTGACCACTTTCAATTTTTTGTGGGTGTGGTTGTCATTTCTGGCAGCCTGTGGGGACCCTGAAGGATCCAAGAGCAGAAAAATGGCACCTGGACCTGCCACAAGTTCCCAACTGCTAATCTAGAATATGTCCAAGACGTATGTCCAAGAATTCTGGTTCAGAGGATCCAGGGAAGATGATCACCTCAGAAGATTTAATATGGAAAAGGTTCTTTGGAGGTAAAACATAATGAAAACCACTACATTATGGGTTAGTAGTTTCATCAGTCCTGAGCATTGGGAAGGGGGACACTTTCGGACCAATTTTTGCACTCCAGTGTGCAGACACCTCTGAATTCTAGCATAAGGCTCCAGGGAGGTAGTAGAAATTCTGAAGTGATGTGTGGAAGAAAGTTTGGGGATGGATGGATGCAAAAAGACTGAAGCTAAAGCCTGACAAGACTGAAGTTCCTATACGTTGGGAAACTGGCCAATTTGTTTGGAAGTGTGCAGCCTATTATATGGGGCTGTGCTTCCTCTGAAACATCAGATGCACGATTTTGAGTTATCCTGAACTCAACTTGCTTAACAGAGGCATGAGTAGCATCAATATCCAAAAGTGTTTTTCTTGTACTAGTTTCAGCTGGTTGTCTCCTTTTCTCCTGCTGATTGTCTGTAAGCTAAATGAGTATTTTTATTCATTACTAGTGTATTTACCCAATGTTGCCCAGGATTTTATTTTCTCATAGGTAATACTTGTTAGAAATACCTTAAGAATTACCTTACCTTACCTTAGGAATTAGATGCAGTTGAAATACACAGATTTCAGTTCCTGTGTTTCAGTACATGTAGCTTTCCCCCATATTCTCTAATCCTATCTATATTCAGAGCTGCTAGGCCTCATCTCCATAGCAACTGGCCTATTCAGAGCTCTTTGGCTAAGAATTCTAAAGGCCTCTCCCTGAATTGGCAACCCCAGGATTCCATAGAACCTTTATAGCCAGCCAAACATATGAGGTCTTCCCACCTCACACAGTCAATCATATGAGGTCTTTGCTTGCCTGATGTGGACAAACAGACAAGACCACTCACAAACGTTGACTTTTACATAGTAGATTTACTTATTAAATTTGTACTCAGTCTTTCTCCCACCAAGGGACTGAAGACAATTGACAAAATTTAAAGTGAAAATTTAGTCAAAAATGTTCTATTATAAAAGTTTTTAAAAAAACACAAAACATACTTAAAAATTTAAAAATATTTTTAAAAAAATTGGAATACATTTAAAACTTAATTGAAAACATTCAAACTAAAACCAGAGCACACCACTTTGAACACTGCTCTGCCTTATGACTAAAATCAGTCAAAGGACTGACTAAATAAAAGGGTCTCTATCTGCTGGCAGAAACAGAGCAGGGTAGAGGCTACCTAGACTTCCCATGGGAGGGAGTTCCACAGTCAGAGTGCATCCAGTGAGAAAGCTTTCTTCTGTGTCCTCACCAACTATGACAGGACTGAAAGAAGACCCTCCTCCAAGAATCTGAGATCACAGGCTGGCTTATATGGAGAGTTCCAGGCCATTTCCACTCTACACTGTTATACCGCTATTATTCCGCTTTCAACATCCTATGAAATTCTAGGGTTTACTAAGTTTACTAAGGCCAAAGAGTTCTTTGGCTGAGACTTCTAAATGCCCCTCCCTAAACTGCAAACCCCAGGATTCCATCAGATGCTGAAAGTGTAATAATAGCGCTGTAACAGTCTAGTGTGGAAATGACCAAAGTGTTAAATTCAAAGCTTTGAAACAGGAATAATTCTGTGGTTTGAAAAATCTTTCTGTGGCATAATATTTTGGTTGTGTTTTTTTTCCTCTTTCTATTGTGTCATTGCAAGAATCCTGTTTTACAGAACTGTAGCAGTGCTTATCCAGCGGTTTTAAATCATTTTGCTATATTCAGCAAGTTACACAGAGAATCTGGTTATGTGAACATGAAGCCTTGCAGATGGTTGCAGGCTGGTGCCATCATTCACTGCCAATGGAAGAAGGTTATGCAGTATAGTGACCCAAGGTGTCACAACACAATGAGAAATGGGGAAGCTGGTGTTTAAGCTGGCTCCCATTCCTGACCCTGTCATCTTCATGTTGTGCTTGAAATACCCACTTTTCCTACTGGACTGTGTAGGATTTGGCTGGTTGCTTTGTGGTTGAGTAGCAATGTTTGCCTCTCATTCTGACACTATTTAAATGAAGGAGGTCACCACCTTGTGTAGGGAATTAAGAGGTGCTTGGCAGAGATAGTACCTTTAAATACTCCCAGTAAGCACCCAAAGGCACCATTTAGTCACTCTCACCTTTGGAACATAGCACCTTAGTATAGGGAAGGAACCAACCTATTTGGCCAGTGTAGGGTAGGTCTTTATTTTAAATAAAAAGGCTTCATGGATGTATGAGGAGGCCTTCCAACTTCAATGGTCAGCCACGTTAAAACCAGGATGGCTTGCCTGTGATATGGATGAGAAGATCCATAGAGACTCCAGCCTTGTCTTATCCCCCATGTTAAGTCCCTGTTTTAAGTCCCTGTTCCATATTTATGTAAAGAGTTAAAGTGCAGCCCTAGGTAGTCCATTTCCAGTGTCTGTTACTTTCTCATAAATAGGTATGTGATGATGGCAGCTAGTGGACAAATGATAAGTACATAAATAAAAAAAGTCTATTTTACCCCAATAGCAGATTAGCAAAGTACTGTTATTACAAGTGTAGGAGTGTTAAAATCCTGTTGTTTGCAAGTAATCTCATCTGAGTGCAAATCCTAATTTATTCAGCCCATTTAACACCTTCTCATCTTGTTCACAATTTGCTGTTGAACAGAAGGCTAATGTTTAGGAACATGTTATTCAGAATTATGACACTAATGTGTCATAGAAGCATAAAAGGCTATGAATTGCTCCTGAGCAATTCACGGTAATCCATGTATCAGATAATTGCTCTACACATGAAGTATGCCCAATTTGGCACTATATTTTGGAACTGATTATTTATGGCACATACTATTGCTGCTCCTTCATAAGGAGATACAATCTACCAAGGGAGAGAAGTGCTTGAACAAGCTTTGGGATTGACTCTACACCCTTTCAAAACAATTTCACTTGGTTTTAAAATAATCATGTTTTTGTCCACCTTATTAGTCTCTTTCCACAGGACGTTGTCATCCTGCATTATGGACAGGAGAAATATGGGACCCAGATGACAGTTCTGCATGATGTCGTCCATGTCCCTTTGTTCTCCCATCCCCAGACAGCATGAAAGTGCCACAAATCATTAATGAGTTCTTTCCATCAATGACCAGTGATCACATTGCCCTCCCACCATCCTCCTGCACTTACCTGAGCTGCGGAGGGTCAGGAAGTGCAATGACCACACTTCCTGCCCCAGCACAGACTGGGACAGTGCCCCGCTGTGCTGCGGAAAGAAGAGGCATAGCCATCACACCTCTTCCATTCCCACAGGCAGCTGGTGCAGAGGGGAAAACTCTTTTTGTGCTCCCCTCCTGGGATAGGCTGTATTTCAATCCCTGCAGAATGCCACCAGTATCCAGTAACCTGCAGAAAGGGCCTTAGTTTCACAAATTTGACAGGAATTTCAGATCCAAGCAAGGCTTCTTTCCAAAAAAAGACTAATTTGAAATTGCGGTAGTCAACAAGAAAACTAACTTTCCCATGAGCCCCCAGGCTCCTTCATTCCACTCTATTAACCACCTTTTCTTGTTTTACCATACTATGATACCTATTAAAGTAGAAGGATAGAAATGTTTAAAGGGAACTATCAGAAAGTGTTTTGAAAGAGGGAGGAATAATAGAAAGGATCAGTGAAGAAAATTGGATTTGGAGAAGAATTTGGAAGCTTTAAAGACATTCATATGGATGAATTTCACCAGAATATGTGTTCAGAAATGAATCCTGTGAGGGAATCCTGCTGAGCCCTCTCCCTCCATGATTCCACCCCTTCCTCAACTGTGTGTTGCTGTTAGGGATTAGGGAGGAAACCAAATTCTTAATTTTTCATTTCCTAGTTGAAAAACAGATTACTTTTTTTGTTTGCTGTTTGTTCTGCTTGCTTTGTTTGTTTGTTTGTTTGAGCCTGGGGAAGAAAACAGATTTCCTAATAGTCAGAAAATCCCTGAGTATGAGTGTGAAAGCTGGACAGTGAAGAAAGCTGAAAGGGAGAAAATCAACTCATTTGAAGTGTTGTGTTGGGAAAGAGCTCTGTGCATACCACGGGCAGCTAGAAACACAAATGACTGGGTCTTAGAACAAATCAAGCCTGAACCCTCACTAGAAGGAAAGATGACTGAACTAACACTTTTGTTCTTTGGACATACCATGAATCACAGGAAAAGATTATAATGCTTAATAGAGTGGAAGGCGGCAGAAAAAGAGGGACACCATGCTACAAATAAATAGGTTCAATCAAGGAAGCCATGGCCCTGAGTTTGCAAGATCTGAACAGGGCAGTTGATGACCGGGGCTCTTGGAGGTCTCTAATTCATAGAGTAGCCATATGTCAAGGCCAACTTTATGGCAAAGAGCTACTACAAATCCAAATGTCCCAATGTGTTTTGGAGTAATTTTTGTACAGAGAAAAACACATTAGCCTCAGTCTGAAAAATGCAAAAAAAAAAAAATCTATGCAATGAGCCACCCATCCCCCCTCCCCCCAAAAAAAACCCCAAATGAATGAAATGGGGGGGACTCATACAGCAAGAACAATAGTTCTCTCATCTTTTTTACCATGTACAGACAAAAAGAATCAGGGCTTATTTCCCTAGTTGATTTGCCTAGGGTGTTCTGCTACAAAATGCAGTATTTTTGCCACCACAAATGCCCAAACCATTCACATCTCTTACCTCCTCCTTCTCCTCAAAAAAAGTGGCTGAAAACAAAACCAAAAGTGATGTGACATCATTTCTTGACATATCAGACACAGCTGTATGGACCCCAAAAGAGAGTAGGGGATGACTCCCGTCTTTAATTGCCCACAGTTTTTCTATTATATCCCAGCTGCTGCACTTCCTTCTTGGGTTGGGGAACACCCTGCCATGTCCTCCTCATCTTCTTCCTCTAGCAGGAAGAAGCAGTGCCATGGAGGTAGAACAATGTGGAGGCAGCACTTTGCTTCCTTTTTCATACAAGCAGGAGAACGTGGGCTGTCCTTGCACCAATTAAGTGCAGATCTCCTTCACTTAAGCCAGGTTTCTGCCTTCTGAGCCTTTAAACCAATTCATCTGTTCAATTCTTAACATGAATATAAAAGCACAGCAGGCTGAAAAGTGAACCAACTACTTGAAGTAGAGCAATCAATCACTAAGCTAACTGAATTGGTTTGCTAGGGGGCCTGTTACATGACACAGTTACAGCACTATGACTTGACGTTAACTTCCATGGTTGCATTGCATGCAATCCTGGGGTTTGTAGTTTGGTCAGAGGCACTAGAGTGCTCTGGCTGAGAATCCTGAATACTCTCCTCCCCTCCCTCAGCCAATCTCAGAATTCCACAGGATGGAACCAGAGCACATAAAGTAGAACCATAGCACTATAATCATGAAGTGTAAAAGAGATCCTAGTTTCAACAAGGTGATCAGTGTTATGCCTTCAAGATTAGCCCTATTATTAGACAGTCACCTGAAGGGAGAGAACTGTGTGAAACAGTATGCCTGATGCAAGGTGTTGTTCAATAGGGATATAATTCGTTTGGAATTTCATTCTTGGAGAAAGCAATGAGTAATTTAAGACATTTTCCTCCTGCTTTGAGAAATTCTTTGAAAACTGCACAGTTTTTGAAGACTATCAGCTGTTCAGGATCTATTCTGCATTTTTGCACATGGTTTTCCCCCCCAGAAAATAATATTTCTATAAAGAAAATGCTGTAGTTGGGAATTATTCTGTGGGGGGAAAGTATTATTTTTGTAAAGAAAACAGCATTTTCTTTAGAGAATACAATGCAGTTTTCTGCACACAAAAAATGTGAAATTTGCACAGAATAAGTTCTGAATTGCAAAGGTCCTGGTTAGTTCAGAATTTTCTTCATCAAATTTCTTACTTTTTAAACTTGTTTGAATATGTTCGAACATTCTTCCCATCCTTATTTTTCAGGGAACTTAGGGAACCGTTGTACACCAGGTCAGACTGTTATTCATCTAGACTAGTGTTTAGGCTAACTGGCAGCTGATCTGCAAATTCTTAGGTAGAAGTATTTTACATCATCTGTTTATCTGACTCTTTTCAATGGAGATCCTAGGACTGGATCTGGAAAATTATGTATACAAGGCACACAGTCTACCACTATGTTATCATTCATTCCCAGAGAAACATGCAGAAATCAAGGTATCTTCTAACTGTGGTGAGCTATGGCTTCCATGATTCTGGGGCTGTGAATCCATTCTTGCTTTTGATCTCAATTTTAAAGTTCAGGTTTTTAAAACTAAAATCAAAGTGCTGAATCCTATTTCCAAAATGGATCCAACATCTCAGAATCCTCCTTTATCGTCTGGAATGATAACCTGGGATAACCACGCAAACAGTATGAAAGCTACTAGATACTACAATCTCCTAAATAGCTAATTAGAGAACCAGTAATGAGTGGATTGTTGGACAGAGACTTGGGTGATCTCAGTTGAAAGAGCATACAGCAGTGCTGTAAATCTTTTTAATTTTGTTCTTGTTGTCAATAACAGATAATTCTACAGTTCGTACAGCTCACTGTTAGAAAATAATAATAATTAAAAAAAAACCCTCGACTTTTCAAACACCATTTGTAGTTTGGGACATATTCTTTGTGAAAAAATAAATGCAGTTTTGTTCAGAAAATGGAATTTTCTGTGGAAACAATATCTGTGTGCAGAAAAAAAAGGTTTTTCTGTACAGAAATGTCATTTTCTATGCAGAAAATACTGCTAAAATACTGCTATTTTCTGCTATTTTTTCCCCAGAATAAGCCCTGAATTGCAAAGATCCATCCAGGATCATCCTCATCAGGCTTTTCTGACATTCAACAAACCCACTTTTCAAACATTGTTCAAACATTTTCAAATACTCTTGTCCTCCCTACCACAGGGCCATGAAACTCACTGGATGACCACCTCCAGGGCTGTTGTGATATTAAAAATGATAGGAAAAGAGCTACGTATAGTACGTAAAACTCATGGGAGTAAAGATGGTGTGTATATGTTCTCACAGATACAAATACAACAGGCCCTCCATTTTCATGGAGTCAACATTTATGGATTTGATTATCTGTAGAATATTTTATTTTATTTTAATAAATTCTTACTCTATTTTCCCTTCCATGGGGGAAAAAAATATACTGTCTCTAGGAATTTCTAGATTACAGAACTGGACCATAGAATCATGCCGGAGGAGTTAGAGATTCCTAGAAAGAAAATTTCTCTAGGAATTGCTAGGTCCTCCAGCATGACTCTATATACCCCACTTCTGTGAGAAGTTGAGCACAGAATCATATTGGAGGATGTAGATATTCCTAAAGATGTATTCTCAGGTTAAAAAGAAATAGTGTTTGTGATTTTTATTTTTATTCATATTTTTCCACTTTCCCAGGGGTCTTGCACACCTAACCAATAAAAAAAAGGAGGATTCACTGAACTTCTGCAAGATATACTCCAAACTTCCAGCAAAAATATAATTCTCCTTTTTGAAATCCTATTATCACATTGACCCTATTTGTTTTGGCAATGGCAAGGCCTACTCCCATATATAAATATATATATATATATATATATATATATATGCAGCAGTCTCTATGCCCTATCTTTCACACTTATTTACTCTTGTGGGGACTAATGGGCTTAATCTGCAAGACTGGAAGAGAATTTTCAACAAGCTAAACATTATCACATAATTGCATTGGGATAAGGTGGGTAATGTCATTAAGAACCAATCCCTCATTCAGGAAACCTACTGGTGCGTACAATGTATGACACAGGGGCAAGATGTGGGCAAGATGCAGTGCTCTGTGTCAAGGAGAAAGAGGTATTCTAATGACTATGATGAAGGCCTGTCTGCCAAGAGAGCTCTCATCCTTGAAACACTATTGTGTAATGAGTAATCAGAACAGCAGTGTCATAATGATGGCACATTCATTTACACCAGAAGGGCTTTATGTTTATGAGCCTGAACATATTGAAGCAGAAAATGGAGTCTAGTTTTCAAGCACTTATTTTCAGAACCTGAAAATGTAAATCCTCTTCTTATCCTTTGTGGATGTCAATGTGTTGTGGTGGGTACCTCAGCCATCTAAAACCATCCCAAATGAAAGAAGCTATGAAGTATCACTGGGTTCAAAACATTTATTAAAACTGGAAATACTCAAAAGTGTAAATGACTAGGCAGAGAGGCTGGGTGGTCAAGAAGTTTCTAGAGACTTCTCCATTTTTCTGACATTGCTGCTTACCTCTTCCACACCCATTTCTACCCCCAGCATTTTTAAACAAATCATACTTTCCCTTTCTCATCCATAAGAGAACCAATGCGGTGTATTGCTTTCAATGCTGGGCTAGGATTCTGCAAGACAAGGATTTGAATCCTCATTTGGCCATAAAAATATACCGATAACCTTGGGAACTCACAATCTTCCAGCCTAAGAGGAAGATGGTGGCAAACCTCTTCTGACTAAATCTTGCCGAAAAACCCCCAAGATGGAGTTGCCATTAGTCGGAGTTGCCTTGAAAGCACAGAACAACAATGACCACCTCACATTTAATGGTTTTTCAGTATTGATTGGACATGCAAAATTTTCCTTTGTTCTCATTAACAAGGGCCAAGTAATTTTTTGGAGGTGGGGGAAGAACAGAATCAAAGCAAACTGGTTTATTTTCTAAGGCAAGATGGTCCTTTACTCTCTTAAAACACACATTCCTGTTACTTGGCATTGTGGCAGCAGTGAAAGCAGTGGATGGTACAGATGGAGAGATGAGTGGCAGGGATTCCTTTCATCTTCCCACTTCAGTGTTCTGGTGTTGCAATTTTCTGATTTCCACCTGAAATTTTATCCCATCCTTCTTTTGGCATTAGATTGTAAGACATTGCTTTTCATTCCTGTATGGAAATTTGGAAATATTTGGCCTTGACTTTAATGGTAATCCCAGCTAAAATAGATCTGCTGAAGTAATTGCAGTATGGTAAGGGAATACTTAAGTAAATCTCATTGGTTCAATGGGTTGTCTTTGGTTGAGACTACAAGTTGGACTATAGCTTTGCATGTCTCCTTATCATGCATGTTTGTGCATGCGGTTTTGTGCATATTTTATTTTACAAGCCTTACAAATGTATGGGGGTTTTTTGAAGCAAGATGCCTTTCAAATCTCTAGACAGGTTCCTCTTCTGAAGGAAAAAGACTTCCAGCTCCAATAACTATTTTCTCCATAGTACTGAGATATCAGGTTTATAAGTGCACCTGGGCAAATTTCTCCTTGAAAGGTGGAGCATTCAGGCTCTCCCTCAGCATAGTGCCCCAGCTCATCTCTGAGGCCCCGGAGAAGGCTCACGGGTGATTGTTTCATCAGTCAGGGAAGTTCATATGTATTTAGCCCATGCCTGCATCCTAGAATATAAAGGGTCTATATTTCAATGTCAGCAGTTTGAATTGCCTTTGGAGTGGGCCACATAATATTCTACCTGTTTCAAAACCAATTGGATATATTCCATGTGATTGGTACTGGTTAAAAATTGAGTTGTTTCATTTTGATCAAAAGAGAAATTTTCATCTCAATTCTAAATTCATAAGAAAATCTGAAAATTTAAATTAATTAGCACCCATCTCCTGGACTGCTATTACAGTATCCAGAACTATTTCAGATGCTAGCACTCATCTGGAATAATATGCTGTACTATATTAAGCTTTTTTTCTTTTTTTCTTTTTTGTTTGTTTGTTTTGGTGGAGTGGGGGGATCTGCTAAGGAAAATGGGTAAATCAATCTCTTCATAAGAAGCCAAAATAACTACTGGAAAACATCAGCCCAGAATCCATTAGATTTTAGATGTTTGAAAATAAATATCCACAGAGGTCCCAAACTGCTAGTTGACAAACTCTGCTTTGAAACATAAAGACGTCTTCTGGTGTTATGATCATCCCAATGCAGGCATACATCATGCTACAGTTACAGTGTACGTGTATTATGTTCATGTATCTCTCTAGCCTAGACAGCCCCTACTTGATGATAACATTTGTATTTCCTCAGGTAGTTGACTATGATTGGTTCAATTGCACCAGTTTACCTGATGTTCAATCATTTCTCTTGATATTTAAAAGAATTGCTTGTATTCATGAAATTTAAAATGTAACAGCAGGAAGACTAAGGAAGCTGGAATGACCTTTAGATCTAAGATGGAACCCAGCTGCGCATCACATTCGAGGCTATCCCATGAAATGCCAAAACTATAGAGAAAACTGCTCATTTCTCTCAGGCGCATGCAATATTCTCTCATTAAAGTTGCCTTTCTGCTAATCATTTCTGATATAATCATCCATAAGATCAAACTGGCAATTCCTCTAAAATGACTTACAGTCACCACACATCTTAAGTATTAATATCAGCCTCATTTGAAAAATCAGTTGTTTCAATCAAAGAGACAAATGTGTTATTTGGGAAAGTTTACTTTCTAGTTAAACACAGTAAATATAGAGACATGAGACAAAACACAGCCTAAAATTGCAACATATAACTGTATGCAGTTAGACAGAAATGTGACTCGAATAAGCAAAAACAGCTGGTTTCAGGCTGCATATCCTTTTGTCCCCACTGAAATTTTGGTAATGGCAAAGAATAGAATTCTTACAATTTCTCTTTGAAAGAAAAGCAGGTCTGGGACTTGACTGGAGTAAGGGAACCAATGGTGACCATTTTCTTCACCTAGTCATCATCATCATCAACAGCAACAACAACCATATCCTTAACTAAGGCCTTTTCCACACTTTACCTTATCTCGTCATCCTCGGATCACAATCCTGGCAGCACCTTTGGCAGGAAAGGAGCATGACAGGAATGCTCCCTTCTGCAGCAGACTGGCTCCCTGTGGAAGAGAGCACAAGGGACACACCTCTTCCTTTTGCAGCACAGCCAAGCTCCTTCCCATGCTACGCTGGGGCAGGAAGCTCCTTCATTGCACTTCCAGTCCTTCCACATGGCAGGTAAGTACAGGAACATCACACAATTGGGTATCGTTGACAGAGAAAATCCCATCAATGATTTACCCTGCAATCATGTCAGCTGGTGACAGGAGAAGGATGGGACTGTGATGATGTCTTGCAGAAGCATTATCGCAGTCCCACTCCTCTCCCATCCCCATGCCAGGATGCCATGTCCAGGTGGAAAGGGCCTAAGCTAAAACATTGACACTTAGTTACCATTTCGAATTGTAAGACAGAATTTCAAAAGTGTTTCCACTGAGCTCTTTAGATAGCAGCTTAGCTTGTGAGCTTTATGGCTTTTCCCTCTGAAGGAATCTTTATTGGTAGGGATGCAAAACAATCAATTGGATTTTTACTTGCCTATAAAAATATCACTTTTGATATTCCCCAAACCAGCAGTGACATGAAATACATCTTGACTTTGTAATGTTACTGTTAGATAGACTTGTACTACCTTCATGTTTCTAGCCTAGACAGTCCCTTGTTGTGTTTCCTCATGTACTTGACTATGATTGGTTGAACTGCATTGTTTTATTTGACAGGTTGCATTTCCAAGACTTGCAGTGTGTTTCAGCATGAATACATGTGAAATATATTTGGAGCTAGTGTGCAACATGAACAAAAGCACACTTCAGTAAATGGTAAAATATGTTTAAAAGATGTACATACTAGGAAAAAGGGCTACAAAAACATGCATGAATTTCCATGAAAGAAAGACAAATGTCTTGCAACCATATACAAAATAGGGGTGGAATAAGAATACTCCACACTTACAAGATTTCAAGAAAGGCAACAAAAGCAAGTCAGAGAGGTGTTGTTGTTTTCTTTTTCCCAATCATGTTCGGCATATTTGTCTTCTGCTTGCTCCACAAGCTCCAGCTCTACCATTTTGTTCCATAGCATATGACTTCCTTTAACACTGTAGTGAAAGTGACCTGAAATCTTCTAGCACAGAATAGGGACAACGCAAACAAGATCATATTGGAGTGTAATGTTACACTGCTTGCTGGGAGTCCCTTAGAGAATTCCCAATGCCTGTCAAAATTATCACTTGTGGGGAAAATGAGCTATGAACACTGCTGTAGCAATGCAAAGAGGGCAGGGTAATTAAGGATCTTGAGCCCAGGTTTTAAGGAGTTGGATCACAGAGAATCAGGCTAGCTGTTCAAATTTATGGTTTTTATTAAATGAAAATGTTCTCACACACCAACGCACTCACTCTCTCTCACACACACACAAGGTCTATTGAGAAGCAAGAGTTGAAAAATGGATAGAGGATATAACAAGCGATTGTACAGGGGTGATACTGCACCTATCCTGAAGTCCTTGGTCCAGGAAACAGCAAGCAAAATGGAACTTAGTAATGAAACAACTGAGGGAATTACTCATCTAACAGAGTGATGGTCTGCTACCATGGTGGGGAGTTCTCCAGAGAAATTCTCAAAAATTCGGACTACTTGTAGGGCAGAACGTACCTTGAAGGCAAGTCCTTTCCTGGGAAGGAAAATAGTGATAGCAAAGGAAAGATTGTTCATCAAAGGCAACTTGGTTTGCATGATGGATTTATGATCTGTTGCCAATGTTTCAGGATCTTCGGTTGCAATAGTTGTAGTATACATTTATGTAGATGTTCCTCGCCTCGCAGGATTTTTTCAGGGTCACAGTTGCTCAACCTGGGGAAAACATGCTAATTCCCTCAAGTTGGCTCCTCTTTCGCTGAGGACCCTTTGTTTTTGTGAGTTTGCCCAGCTTGAGGTCTCCTTGGGCTACGTGACTGGGGATTTTCCTGGTCTGACCTAGTTCTTCATTGTTCAACTGTTTTGCCTACGTGCCCAGCCGGGCAACCTCCCTGGCATGGTGAGCATATTTGATATCAAAATTGTAGTCCCCAAGATAGGGTGTGCCAGAGGAGTAACAGTAATCTGTTTCATCACCAGACACAGAGCACCCTTCATGATGAGTTTATAAGTCTAATTCCCTTCACTTCTTTCATCAGGTCCCTTTCCACTTAACAAAAAAAGTTTAGATAGCGGGATTGGCTTGCAGAGAAAGGAAAGAAAAGGAAATAAATAAGGGAATAACTAGGAAGGAAAGAAAGGACTGATAATGACTATAAAGTTTCTAAAATAACTGAAAACAACCTCCTAACTTTCATAAATCCTGAATACCATCTGTGTGCAACTACGCTAACCAACAGGAAAGAAGGAAGCTGGGATAATGAGCTTTATGACACACAGACGGACAGGCAGATGGATAGATCACCAGAATCCTATATGACCTGTGTGTGTGTGTAACATAAAACCCACACTAGCACCATTAATAATAAAATAATAGAGAAAAGATATCCCTTGATACATAAAACTAATGTTAGATCACACTTCAATGAAAACCTGAATATTCACACCTGGATCACACTTCAGTGAAAGCCTGATTGAAAAAAAAAATACTCTTAAGAAGGTGCTGAAAGTAAAAACTGTAGATGTCTATTTGATATTATGAGGAAACTAATGTTTAGATAAAATCTTGGAACACTGCAGGCTGGAGGTGTAAATTGGAGGTACTGCAAAAATTCACTATATACAAATCTTATGATATTATTGGTTTCCATGAGAAAGGGGGACTAGAGGCTAGGACCCTTTCACACTACACAGTTATAGAACTATGATTCTGCTTTAACTGTAATGGTTGCAGCCTATGGTATCCTGCGATCTGTAGTTTCACAAGGTGATATATAGAGTTCTTTGAAAGAAAATTTGAAATATATGAAACTACAAGTCTCAGGATTCCATAGAGTGGGGCTACAGCAGATAAAGTGGAATCATAGTGCTGTAATTGTGTGGTGTGGCCATAGATAGACTTCAGTGCAGAGTAATGAAAGAACTGGTGTAAAACTAGGATCTATAAAAAAAAAATTAGAAAGCTAATGGGTGGCTTACAGTGCTAATGTTGACTAAACTAAGACATGCTTTTGAATTGGTTCACAGGAAACTTGTTTTGAATAGAATCACAAGTCAGAGCATTGATAATAATAACTACTGTTTACTTTAACTGGCAGTGTGCAAGGGTTGATCATAATCCAAGCAGACTGTGGAGCTTACTCTGAAATGCAAGGTGAGATATCCTACCTCACAGGCCATGAGCACTCATGACTTTCCCCTGCTCTTTTTCATCAGAGATAAACTTTGGGGATCTCCCACACACATCAAGCATTTGCTCTATCACTGAACTACAGATTGTTGCAGGTATTTAAAGTATGTGTCTGAAATTTAGAAAGTTAATTGTCTTTCAGAAATATGTGCTGCCTAACATGAGCACAGAACCTTTGGCAGAGGTTGGAAATATCTACAATCTACATTATTTATTTTGGTCAGTCTTTATAGGACTGAGGTCCAGCTCACCATCAAGTACAGCTACCATGCCTGTCTGGGACGCAACAGCAAGATTCTTATAGGGAGTGACCCTACCACCACTGGGGTCACTGCCAAAGGAGGCAACACCAAAATGGGGTTGCCCCTTTGGGGGACCCAATTCTGGGGTAAATTCTGGGGTAAAGTCCTACTCCTCTACATAACAGAGGCAAGGGTTTGTTACTACTTTTATAATCTGCTTGTCTGTATATTGTACTGGTTATTTTTAACAGCAGCTGCTTTTTTTTCCTAGCGAAGGAAGGATGTGTGTTATTGAGAGGAGATATGAGGTGAACAGATTCAGAAAAAACCACTGGAGTCATGCAGGGTAGAGGAGGATTTGAGGAGAGGAGGTAATTACAGTAACATGGAAGAGGGGAGCATAACAGAGTGATCATTGCCTTCAGATTGTCTCACAGATCAAATAGCATGGATAGCTTTAGTGGCAGTCCCCCTTGGTTGAAAATGCTATTATTGAATGCCAGACCAGTGAATGGGAAAACAAGAAGCATTCAGGATTTGATTCTGAAGAAGTACAGTGATTTCGCCTATATCACAGAGACCTTTCTAGATGTGGCTAAGGTCGGGCAATTGTGAGACCTTCTGTTGAAAAAACCATCTGTGAATCTCTCTATAATGAGTAATTATCAACCGTTGTCCAATATACCATTTTGGGACAAGGTACTGGGGTATGTGTTGGCATCCCAGCTCTAGGGGTTCCTGGATGAGAGAGATTACTAGATCCATTTCAATCTGTTATGGGACAGAGACAGGTGTGGTTATCTTAGTGGATGATCTACACAGGAAGCTAGACAGCGGGGTATGTCCATGTTGACTCTTCTGGACTGTTTATCAGCTTTCAATACCATTGACCATGGTATCTTTCTGGGGTACCTCACTGGAATGGGAATGGGAGGCATTTTTTTGCAGTAGCTCCATTTCTTCCTGGAGGGGCAAACCCAGAAGGTAGTGCTGGGTGATGTCTTTTCCACCCCCTGTGTTCCACCCCCATTGCTATTCACCTGTGGGGTTCCTCAGGATTATTTTTGTTCCCTGTGCTATTTAATGTATATACAAAACTCTTGAGAAAGATTTCTGGAGTGTTTGGGTGAGGTGCCATCAATACACAGATGACACCCAGCTCTGTTACTCCTTTCCACACCAACCCAAGGAGACTGTCTTGATTCTAAGTTGGTGTCTGTCATCAGAAATGGGCTGGATGAAGGCAAACAAACTAAAACTTAACCCAAACAAGACAGAGGTACTACTGGTCAGTTGTAAGACAGATCATTGAATAAGGATTCAGTCTGTATTGGATGGGGTTACATTTCTCCTGAAGATGCCACTTTGTCATTTGGGTGTACTTCTGGACTCAGCTTTGAACCTGTAGGCCTAGGTTTCTTCAGTGGCCAGGAGTGCTTTTTCACATTCAAAGTTTGTGTGCTAACTGGATCTGTTCCTTGAGATGCTGGATCTGACCATAGTGATACATGCCTTATTTACATCCCATTTTGACTACTGTGATGTACTCTAGATGGGGCAGCCTTTGAAGAGCAGTCTAATTCAAAAAGCTGCAGACAGAGTGTTAACTAGAGGAAGTTACAGAAACCATACTACATCCCCGTTAAAATAGCTCCATTGGCTGCCAGTTTGTTTATGGGCACAATCCAAGGTGCTGTTTATGACCTGTAAAGCCTTATATAGCAGGCCATATCTCCATCTATGAGACTATCTGACAGACCATATCTCCTTCTATGAGCCTGCCTGAGCCCTGATTTTATCAAGAAAGGCCCTTCTCTCAGTCCCACCACTGTTGCAAGCATGATTGATGGAGATACAAGAGAGGGATTTCTTAGTGGCTGTATGTTTTTAACTATAATTGTTCTTTTAAATTGCAAGCTACTTTGAGTCTCAATTTTGAGAGAAAGGCGGAATATAAATAAATAAATAACAACAGATTTCATCATGTCAGCTGCAAGTACAATTTACAAATAGACCCAATTTTTAGCAAGCAGATTATAGTATTTAAAAAATGGAAAGAACTATAAAAAAGAAAAGGATTTATGGTGTGCAACTCAAGCACAGGATATAATCATAAGAGAGACGGTGTAGTGTGGTGGTTTGAATGCTAGATTAGGGCTGTTGTGATGACTAAATGATCTTGGGCAAGTCAAATTCGCTTAGCTTTAGATTAAGGCAAAAGCAAATCTCCTCGGAATAAATTTTACCAAGAAAACCCCATGATAGGATTATAATAATTCAAGGTTGACTTGAAGGCACATAACTACAACAAACATGGTCATAAAAACGCTTCTTAGAAAACAAAGAAAAATGGCACTGTGAAATGTCTATTTGTGTCTTCTCAGATGTTTAAAGAGAAAAACAATACTATAGCCCAGTTATAAAATAGCATCTGGCATATGTCAGAAACCTGCCTGGAACTCTCCTTCACCCTTGACAATGAATCAACCATTATTCCTAGTCAACTACTAGGCTACAGTCCACTCTATACTGCTGTCCTTGATAGGAAAGAAATACTGCATGTTTTTGGTTGGCATGAGTGTTCCTTTTGATGATAGTGTCCATTCTTCAACAGTCAAGTCATGCTGAGACATGAACAACATATATTCAGAAAAAGAGACTGCAAATTGGTGTCCCTCCACCTTCCCATCAATACCACAACATGATTGAAGACAACCACCTTAGTGGTGCCTAGGTGGAGTTCCCAGCCCTTCAGATCAGATTTTTAGTGTGCATAGGAGAGGGCAGGAGGAAGGTGGAAAGTCACTAATTCTGGTGGAATCTGTAAGATCCAGCTTCTGGTTGAACCTGTGGGATTCACCTTAAATCCTCAACTAGAACCTTCTCATTGTTTTCACATCCAATCCTTTTTGTATTTTTTTTTAAATGTGAAGAATTGATATGGAACTCGCTCATCTAATGAAGTAGGAATGGGCAGAACTCAAATGACTCTAATTTTTAATAGCATTTCTCATTAATACACTTCCATCAAACATGTTGAACACAATTTCTCTATGGATTTTTCCCATGCTGTTAAGCTGCCCAGATGTATTTGCAAAGGTGTAAACATTTTAACTTTGCCCCTGTGCTAAACTTTCATTTCTATGAACTGACGTAGTAGACTCATCAGTGAAGAAAGAAGGCCTGTCCTGATGAATTTGTTGTTAATAAAGAAAGACATCACCCTTTAATTTCCTTGATATTTTTTCTGGAGATAATGTGTTTCTATCTGTTATTGCTATATAATAAGTCCTCGGCAGTATTTTTTTTAAAAAAAATACAGAGGCTAAGTCTATTCTTCTTGTTTTGAATGAATGAGTTTATTGTTATTTGAAGCACACAGTCATTAATCATCATTAGAAAAGAAGAATTATCTAAGAAGATGGAGAGAGAGAGAAAAGATATAAACAAATCTACTTTGAGGTTTTAAAAACACAGATTTTTCTATTCCTTCCCTACAGTTTATATATTTGGGTCAAATATTTGATGAACTGCCTGTTTCTTCACTTAAAAAAAATTAATATCTGTAAATTCAGTATCTAGATATAAAATCTATTGTCACATAATTTTTCTATAAATTATCTACCCCAAATAGTCTCTGAGGAGGGAGAAGAAAATTATTTGAGGTTTTATCAGATAATTATCTGAGAAAATTATCTGAGAAATTTTGGGATAACTTTATGTTGAAATGGTTTGCTTTGCATCCCTGATGAAGAAGGGAGTGAAGAGAAGAAATCTAAAGGGGATTTTAAGATTTCTTGACTGTATGACTCTTAAAAAAAGAAAAAAGAAGTAAGAAAACCCCATTGGCATTTCCAGTCATTTTAAAATGAAATACTTATATTTCTACATTTCCCCAGAGAAAACAAATATTTTTTTCTCATTTAAATGGGAATTCTAATCTACAATGAGAGCCAGTGTAGTGCAGTGGTTTGAGCACTGGATGATGACTCTGGAGAACAGACTTTGAATAGCCATGGAAATCCTCTGGGTGACCTTGGGTAAGTCACATTCTTTCAGCTTCAGAAGAAGGCAAAGGCAAACACCCTCTCAACAAATGCTGCCATTTGATAGCTTTGCCTTGAAATCAAAACATGAAGGCACACAACAAAAACAACAATAATTTAGGATGGCTTTAGATAAAGAGAGATAAATCTGTGGCCTTTGAGATACTCTTAGATTTCAAGTTCATTCAGCCCAGCCAGCATCAGCAGCCATCAAGAATGGGAGCTATCATTCAACAACAGCTAGAGGAAGACAGGCTCCCCATTCTTTCTTTAGAGAGCTCAGTGTTTCAAACTGCAATGAAAACTCTACCTGTCAGTCTTTCCTCCATTCATCTCACTGCAACTTCTGCCAGGACTTCCAACTCTCTGGCGGGGAAGGGATTGGTTTTCTTCACAACTTTAAGAGCTGTATGTGATCTATCTAACCACCACCATTCTTCTCAATGAAGAACAAGGTCTCTCAAACCATTACTCACTCTTCTCCACCCATGTTACGATTCCATTATTCACAGCTCATTTTCAAATATTTTTTGCCATTCTCTAAGGGAGAAAAAAAGTATTTTCCTCTCCTCCATTTGCACAGAAAAAGAATATTTTGTAAATATTCTGCACTAACGAGGGGCTGGCAGTGATAGTGGCCATAATTTCCATCTCATAATGCCCTGGAACAATATGAGATCCAGGGCATTGTGGGAGACACAAAATAGAGGATATGTTATCGTGGCTGCTTCTACTGCTGCAGAAGTGACAAAAACAAAACAGCAGTCTTGCTAGGGAAAGAGAGAGAGCAAGACTACTATGTCTTCCGCTAATAATCATCACTGCCAAAAAAGCTTTCAAGAATGTCTCCTCTACCCAGAGGAATTCAGTGAAATGCTACCCTTTCTACCCCAAAGAGGGTAGAAAACTTCAAGAATCAATCTCTCCCTAGCAATGCAGAAATTTCTGGTATTAAAATGTAATTTCTCTCTTCCTTCATCCAATGTGATATAGTGCTGCCTGGTGATGGCCAGTTCAGAACAAATAACATAAAGTTGCCAAGTTCTCTGATGTATGTGATTCTTCTGTCAATTTCTGCTGCAACATCTTTATAGCATAGCTTCCGATTCATAAATAGACTAAAAAATGAAGTATGATATACCCTCCAACTGCCCCAATTTGGCAGGGACAGTTCTGATAAATCCTCTGTCTCGCTTTTCAACTCCTTTTGAAATGTTCCAGTATCTTTTTCTTCCTCCCACTTTCCCCCATTTGCCCTCTGCTTACTTCACTTTCTGCAGTGCAAACTGAGTTCAAAATACAAAAGTAGTTTGTACTCAACTCAGCAGGCAGCAGAGGAAAGAGGAAGAAAGGATGAAATCTCACCCTTTCCAGTAGACTCAGACAAAAGGATCTGCTAACTTTGAAACAGAATATTATGTGCTGTGTGACTCCAGAATGATCCTTGAGGTAAGCAAAAGGAATAAACACACCTTATAAAAATCAGCGGAAAGGAAAACTGTCAGTTAAAAGGAACTTTTCTTGAGGAAATCCCCTTAAAATTACAACATATCCAGGACTGTGCACTAAGTTCTCCATCAATTTTCTCTTTCTCACAGACACAGAAATTTTCCTCCACCTCTAACTTAAGTATAATTAATTTGATTTTTAAAAATTCTGACCCTTGTCTTTGTTTTGTTTTTGAGTTTTGCATAAATGTTACATTGTAAGGCTTAATTTTATTGGGTTTCTTCTCTCCATCCCATTTCCTTTTGATTTACTAATCTTCTGTGAGTGCTAGGGAAGAAATTATTAACTTGAAAAGGTGAACTACTAGGAGAGATTTTGCTGTTTACTTACATTGGCATGTTTTCCTCCCCTGCAGAAGAATGTTTCATTTACACTAACATTGCAGTCAGAGACATGCCTACTCAGAAGTAGGGCCCAATGAGTTTGTTGGGCCTTGTTTGTAGGTAAATGAAGGCTATGACATTCTACAGGGTAATGTATAGTTTTAAACTGAACTGTTTTTAATTGCTTTTTAATTTTTTTAAAGTGTGTGTTCAAATTGTTTTACTATCGTGAATAGTTGATGTTCAGTTTAATATTCACTTTTTATCTGCTTTTAGCAATATTGTTCTTGTTTCAAATTGTAAGCTGCCTTGAGTCCTAGGCCCTTTTCACATTGAGGCTTCTCGCGCGAGCGGGGAAGGCGGCTCGCACAAGAAGGCTCCTCCAGGAGGCTGCCGTTTCCCCCCTCGTTCCTTCCGCAGGCGAAGGAACGAGGGGGAAGCGGCAGCCTCCCAGAGGAGCCTTCTCACGCAAGCCGCCCTCCCCCCTGGGCGAAGCAGGAGGCTGTCGTGAGCCGCCCCCCGCGCGAAGCAGGAGGCTGTCGCATCCGTCCCCCCCGCTCGCGCGAAGCAGGAGGCTGTCGCGTCTGTCCCCCCCGCTCGCGCAAAGCAGGAGGCTGTCGCATCCGTCGCGCTAGCGCCCTGCCCCGCCCCTTCCTTCCACAGGGACGGAGGGAAGGAAGCGTGACCCGGCCGCCTCCCCGACGCTCCGCACAGGAGGTAAGTGCGCATGGGCGCCAGGAGTGTTGTGCGAGTGCGGGTGATTTTCGCTTTGAGGAGAAAATAAAAAAACCCACGATCGCGCCGCTGCAGCCCCATGAGCGCGGCGAAAGTGGGAGTGCGTCGTGCAGAGCGACGCTCCCACTCCCGCGAGGCTCACGGGGCTGTCGCGCAACAAAAAGCCCGTGCGAAAAGGGCCCTAGTTTTGGGTAAAAGGCAGGATAACAACAGGCCATTGAAATGCATGGGTTTCCTTATGGCAGTCATGTTTGTTCCAACTTTCTCTTTCTTAACTAGTTACATCCCATTTATCTCCCAGAGTTAAAAGTTTGTATATTATTTCTCCACACTCCAGTTTTATTCTAAGAGCAACTCTGTGAGATAGGCTAGGCTAAGAAGCTACACTTAGCTCAATGTGAGCACATTAGTATTATAGTATGGGAAGGCTAGGGTTTGAGCTGGTCTATAATGTGCATTCTGTGGAGAGGATATGGGGTTCATATAGAGGAGATGAGACAAAGCTATAATTTTCAGTAGGTCTGATATAGACATTTATTGAAAAATTATAATAAACTATTATATTTATTGTTAATCATGCTGTGCTCGCATATGCACACACACATACAGAGAGAGAGTGAGAGAGAGAATTGTATTTATTGATTTGTGGTTTTTCTTTAGGCTTTCCTAAACTCAATACATAAATTCCAAAGTTTCTCTGTTTAAAACAATAGTTTTCTGCATTCTTCCTCATTAATACTTTTTGCTTTCTTGTTGCCTGTGCACATCTGTTTGACCACAGCCTCGTGCTTCTCAACCAGCCACATCCTAGTTTTCATCTGTGAAACACTGGAGAGTATTCCATGGGGAGGTGCATGCAGGGAGCAATTGTGTAGCCTCCAAAAGATGGAAGTAGAATTTGATACCTTTCACTTCAATGGTGAAAAGGCATCAGATTCTACATAGGGGGTAATGAATGAAAGCTGCTACATTTGAGCTCCTGTCCTGTAAGATACCATAATGTCATTGGGGAAATGTCAGCCTGTTTCCTAATTGACAAGCATTTGGATTATACATGACACCATTCCAACTGGCATGCTGGCTGACAATCCCAACATTGAATTAACTAATATCCCTCAGGGATGGCACCTGCATTGTAAGGTTAAGATTTGTCAGCAGAGTCATGAACACCGCTTTTGACAGCGTTGGGCCTATCCTTCCCTTCTCGTAAACAGTACAGAGTGTCAATCTTGTAGCTGTCAAATGGCTTTAAAGAAAGAGTAAAGGACTTGCATGCTTTGTAACATCAGCTGGCCAGCCAATATTTGCTACAATGGTCTGAGCTGAAGGGAAAGAGGAAGAAATTAGAAAATTTCAAAATTATTTTGCATCCCTTTCTCTGAAATTTCCTGGCATTCTATCACACTCAAATGCAGATGCCCATTCACACCACATAGTTCTTGTACTATGATCCTATTTTAATTGTCATGTTTATATCCCATGAAGTTCTAGGATTTACAGTTTAGGGAGGACTACTTAGAATTCTCTGCCAAAGAGCTCTAGTATCACACCAAACTACCCATCCCAGGATTCGATATGATGCTGCCAATGCAGTTAGTAGAACCGTAATGTAACTGTATAGTGTGGAAGGGCAACAGGAGTAAGAAATATATAGCCCAAAGGCTATTGGGGCCCCTGGCCTTTTGTACAGCTTCTAAAAAACAGAGTTAAAATTATTTGGATAAGAATAGGGATCCCCAGCTTCAAATCTCCTATTTATCCATACAGGTCACTAGGTAACCTTGAGGCAGCCACCCTCTCCCACCTTAAATTATCTCACAGGGTTCTTTGGAGGATAGAAGGTAAGAGGACAACAATGCATCCCACTGTGATATTCTTGGGTAAAAGGTGGATATCACATAATAAATGGCATAAAACTGTTGACAACAGAGAATGCCTTCTCTGTGGTAGCACCTTACTTTTGCTATCTCCCCTGAGGAAGGATGAGGAAGAATTTAATTTGGTTTCCAAAATTAACCCATTTCCTCACAAATTCAGGAGAAAGAATGCCAGATTTAAATAAAATGAATATAGGGAAAAACCAGTAATAAGAGATTCAATTACTCAAGCCCAAGTCTCTGAGCAGGGGCGGGTAAGAATTTTGTTTGCTTTTGGTAAGAATTTTTGATAAGAATTTATCAAGAATTACTAATGACCTGACACAAGGAATGAAAGGAACTTGAACTTTTTTTTTTTAAAACAACTTTTTGTCATGAAAGAAGGCAAAACTGATAGACTCATCTATCCAGACCCACCTTTTCACCTCGTTGATTTTTAAACTTTCAGTTTTGAATGCACATCTTTGGTTGCCAAATTAGGTTGACTTTTCTTTTCTTTTTTTAAGCTCATAATCTTTAACACTTGTTTGGCAGTCAGGTAGAATGTGATCCTCTCCATGATAAGAATGGCAGTGCTTCTGGTCAGTACAGATGGGGGAGACTTTTGTATGAGTTCATTTTGAAAAATCACCAATATGTGCAGATTTCTTCACATTCAAGGTAGAAAGAAGCTGAGGCTTTAAATACATGAATGCTGGGGGAGGGGGGATCAAATCAGCAGATTTTTCTCTCTTAGCTTTGGAGGCTTGGCTCTTAAACGTCTGGCTTTGAATCCTTGTCAATTTCACATTTCTCAAGACTGGCCATGGGATAACAGCAGTTTGCCTCAGAAATCCAACATTTCTGAAGCTGGCAATGTGCTTCAGCAAAGAGGTCCACACAGCCATTCAGTAGTCAATGGGAAAGGGACATTAAAATGTATACAAAATATGTGTAGGAAAAAATTCCTAAATTATTTTTTGTGAATGTGAACTTCTATATATATTGAGGCACAAAAAAATGTAAAGCAGCCTAATATGGAATTTGATTTGGACGACAATGCCAAAGGTATCTGAGAAATGCAATGAAAATGAAAATGGGCAGTTTTCCCCATTCCTGTGTAAATTTAGGGGGCTACCAGTTTTCTTTCTGACAAGTCTCATAACATTTAACAGCTGCATATCAAGCACGTTTAATGTGATTGTCTCCACACTGGAAATAACTCTACTGTTGAATTTGGCCAGTACAGACAGAAGAGAATGTCATTCTATTCTTTTTTTCTTTTTTTTTTTTGCAACAATTGACCAAAGTTTTCAAATGTTGTAAAATCAAAGGGAAGAGCTTTGCAAGAATGTGGAATAAAGTGAAGCATAGTTATCAGTCATTATTCCAGGGGAAGATCTGATTGGTTTCAACTTTGCTTTCTCTTTAGGGCTAAATCAAAATTTTCCTTTTTACTCAGGCATTTTTAGCCCCCCCCCCACAACTTTCAACTGACTATCTGAGATGTGTATTTGTCTATTTGCTCAATGAATAGCTGTTATCACTCTTATTTTGAAATTTCCTCATTATTATGATGCTGCATTTGTTCTATGGATGAAGGGTAGTTTGTGTGGAATTAATTAATTAATACTGCTTGCCAATGCAATCATTGGGTGGACATGTTGTCAATAACACAGATTTCATTGGGTAAAAGCAGCAGGATGCTTTGAAGGGTGCAGAGAATAGCACTCAGCTTGTGTAGCTCAATGCTTCTTATACACACACCCATGCAGCTGTCAAATCCCAGTGGAACTTCCATTACTGTTTACTGGTCAGGAAGACAGAAAGGAAGAGAGAGCCACTCATAGAATGTCACACTGCTGAAAGGAGAGAAATGATGTTCCACCTCTCTGCATATCTAAGAGTGATCTCATTTTGATTCACCTGACTGAAAACTAGAACTGCAGCCAGGAAGAAAACTGCCTGGTTGTCTCTTTCTCCTCCTCCAACCAATAAGAAGCTATGGCCCTTTCCTCACAAGGAAATTAAGATGGGCCAATGCATCTTGTAACATAGGTCATCTGCACCTTCATTCCACACCTAAGTCTGATTAAACGCACCCCCAAGTGGTCCTCGAGTGCGCTATTTGAAAAACAGAAGAAACTAGTTTTTCAATTTTCCAGATCGCGCCAATTCTTACTTTCACAGTGGTGCAGATGCACACATTCGCACCAATGAGAACTGGTGATCAGCGGAGGGCAGGCTGTGAGCATGGTCAGCTTCAGCAGTTGGTCCGGCCCAACAAATGACAGGAAGCCACCATTTTCTCATCTGCATAGTGCAGATCTAAGACCTCACGCTGCTCCAAATCAGCATGGAACATACAGAGTAGCCCTGCGGAGACACATAAGGGAAAGTCCACCTTGTTTCAAGCTCAGAAGAACCAATAAGAAATGGCACAAAGCAATTCACTAGCCTCATGCGGAAAGGGCCTATGATGTTGCTGCCTGGGCTTGACAGTTTCCACAGGAAAAGGTTTGGAGTTTAAAACATACATGTGTGTAACTCCCAAATTGATATTTGCCACCATAAGGAGTGCAGCTAATGTGTTTTAGTTTAGAGACACACTCCAATACAGGAAACCTGTGATATATTAGGCCCTTTCCGCAGCTTACCTTACTGCAGCAACATCCGGGGGCGATCCCAGCAGTGGCTCTGCTAGGAAGGGAGCAGGATGGCAGCACTCCCCTTCACAGGGGACCAGCTCCCTGCAGAAGGGAGTGTGATAGACATGCCACTTCCTTCCACAGTACTGCTGAGTATTTTCCCAGGCTGCTATGGGGCAGGAAGTACTGCCAGCAAGCTTCCTGTCCTTCGACAGAACAGGTAAGTGTGGGATGGTGGTGCAATTGTGGATCATTTACCGGGAAAAGTAGTCAAAGATTTAACCCATGATAGGAGAAGTATGGGACCACAATGATGTCATGCAGAAGTGTCATTGTGGTCCCGTCCTTGCCCCATCCCCATGACAAGATGGGAGAGTGCTGCAGAAAGAGCCAAACTCTCCCTCAACATGCATCGTATGTCTTCATTTCATGTGCAAGTGAATAGTAGCAGTCCTGTCCTTCCAATGCAAGTAAAACCCTTCTCATGCAGACAATATAGCCACAACCTGTTCAAATCACCATAGGTGGACTGGGCAGCTTTCCAAAGTTCTGGTTAAAACTGCACTTTCATCCATCCATTGAAACAGAGGTTTCATATCTGACAGTTTGGGCTAATATACAAATGTGGTTTGGCTTCAAGACAAAACTGTAACAAATAGCCACTGGAAATGTGCCACAGTTTCCAACTTTACCATTTGAAATGAAAAATGTTTTAGAGATTGGCTGTCAGATGCTTTAGACTATTGGCATCTCTTCTTGTTTTCAGCTCGGCCAATGCCAAATATAAATACTGCCTCAGAACTACCCACTTCCATTACATGCCATCTAACAAGTGCTGTCAGGATGTGGGATTTGGGGGGTTCAGTTTTTGCTGTTGCTTTTAATTTGTTGTAAGTGTTTAAATGATTATGGTTTTGATGCTTTTAAAATATATTTTATGATCCACTTTGAGTGACTCCTTTTTTAGGTGAAAGTCAAAGCATATATCTATTTGTTATATAAAGCATTATTGCTACTATTATTATTTCTCAGTTTCACAGTCTACCAGGCATTATTGGATGGCATTTTGGACCATCAGTGACTGGGATTGTATCCCAGAATCCAGGAATCAGTGAGTTATTTTCCATTGATGTGACATATTCTAAATAGAGTTGTTTTTTGTCATTTTGTGATCCTATCTATGGTGATTTCATTTAGATGTTTGCATCCTTTCAGAATTGCTCCCAGAGCACCTATCACCAATGGAACTAGTTATTTTCTTTTTCCAGAGGCAGGTATCAACATTTCACAATCTTTTTCTGTCTTTGTCTTCCATTCTATTATCCCCAAGGATGTTGACATTGGTTGTGGTGGTCATAGTGGTTGTGATGTTGATGATATTTGTATCCTGCCCTATATCCAAGGTGACATACAATAAAATCAATTTAAACTATTTTAAAATATTTAAATGGTAGGAATAGTATATACAATCACAAATCATTATTTAAAAATTTAATACACTAAATCAATGCAAATTAAACCAGTTTAAGAGAATTTAAGGCCAAGTGCATGTGTAGATATGGTTCCAATCTGTCAGGCTTATTAAAAGTCATGTTTTTACTTTACTCCAGAATGACACTAGTGTTGCTTCCATTTGGGCCTCAGAGAGGAGGGTTTTCTACAACTGGAGTAGCACAGAAGAAATACCCTTTTTATGCCCTCCCTCAGGGTTATCCCCTCATTTGTGGTACAGTATGTAACCACTGCATATCAGCTGTCAAAGAGGGAATTACCAAAGCCTAAATCTGCAATAATGTTATGTTACCACACCATCCACCTCCACTTTGTGTAATGTGCTGTTTTCATGACTGGATATTTATGGCTGAAACACATGGTTGAAAGAGTGCTGGCTGGAAGCATATGCCAGGTCAGGTTGACCTCAGACTTGATCAGGTCATAAGTTCAGAGAGGATTAGGTGGGAAAGCCAAATGCTAGTTGGCTTGGGATAATCCTTTCAAAAGCTGCAAACTATAAGCACTCCTGAAAACAATAGAAGAAAAACTGCCCAGGTGAAACAATCAGGAACCCTACTGTGAGCATATCCTACAGAGACCTTTCCTTATTCACCTGACCTGACCAAAATATTCAGAGATTGCCAGAACTTACATTAGTATTTTTTCACCAAAAATTAAGGCAATCAAGCCATTCCAGGCTCCTTTGTCAGTGGGAAAGCCATTACAGCTTTGTCCATGCACCCTCCTTCAGGGTAGGAAATAGGGTATAAAAACCCAAGCTCCAGCCCCAGTAATTTGTAGTGCTTAGATGTAATAAATGGTGCCCTGACCTCTGCTCGTTCTTTGCTACTTTGCTATCTGAGTCACTCTGCTTCAATCTTCTACTTCAGGATTTGTAACTATCACCCTTTCCTCCTGATTTTTCTCCTATCCAACATTTCTTGCCTCATTTTCTGATAGCTTTTGTATGGTTTGTGAGAATGTCTGTTTTCCTATATGCTTGTTAATTCCCAATAACATACTATATTTAACTTTTAGCTGGAGTCCTCTCTATAGTTAGTGTTACCTCACTGGAAAACCCTGTCCTGGGGTCTACAATTTTGATATTAAAATATGATTCAATGTGCCTGAGAGATCACCCGGATGGGCACATAGGCAGCCACGGTTGAACGATTAAAAAACAGGTCAGGTCAGTACAATCCCCGTCACGTAGCCCCAGGAGACCTCAAGCTGTAAAAACCCACAGTAGACAAAGGGTCCTCAGCCCCTGAGAAGCTGACTTGAGGGGATTAGCGTATTTGCCCCAAGTTGAGCATTGATAACCGTAAGATCATATCAGGCAAGGACCATTTACATAAAGTCACGCCACAACCCAATGCAACTGAAGATCCTGAGACTTTGGCAACACCCTGTAATCTCATCATGCAAAGGAAGTTGCCATTGTGGAGTTTCTTTCTCCCTGGGAAAGGATTAGTCCTCCAGGTACTTTTCCCCCTACAAATAGTCCCTGTTTTTGAGCGGTTCTTTGGATCACTCCCAGTCATCCCAGCAGACCATTTCTCTGTCCGTTCAGTAATCTCCTCAGCCCTCTCCATGTTGAGCTCCACTTCTCCGCTGTTTTCCCAGACCAATGAGTTCAAGAAAAGGTGCAGTATTACCCCAGCTACAATCCTTTCAATATTCCCCCTATCCAGTTTCCTCTCTTTTGCTTCTTAATAGGTCTTAAGTGAGTGTGTGAGTGATTGCGTTGGTACATGAGACTTTTATTCAATAAAATCATTTTATTGGACATCTTTGTTTGGTTTTTGGCTTGGCCTGACCCCGTAAAAACTGGGTAAAAAGACCCTGCTAGGTTACCCTGCCTCTCGTATTGCTATTGTTAGTGCTCTGGCTAGTTTCCATTCCCTATCACATGGAGAACATTAAAGCATCCCCCAAGGGACCCCAGAAATCAAGGTAACAGTAGTACTGGTATGCAAAGTTGAAAAGATCTTGCCATTACCTTCCTCTCACAGGTCTCCTTTGAACTATAATTCCCCAGTTTCTAAGGAGTCGCTGGTATTGTGGGTGGACCTCAAAGTCTCCTACCTCTTAGGGTAACACCTAGCAGAGTGAGAATCCCTTCCTTCCATAATCAGTAGTTCAAAACAGTTGTGTCAGGTTTCATGCAATTGGTTGTCCAACTGGTTGTCCAACTGCTTTGTGCAATCAATTGCACAACAAAGATGTATTAAATACCACACTTAACTTGTACTTTAAAAATGTGCAGTCATTAGCACAGTCAGCTTCTGCACTAATGCAGCAACATAATTCAGAGATCAACACTGAACAAAATGAGAATTTTGAGAAGTTCTGAAAACAAATTAATTTCAACTCTACTTCAGAAGATCATGGAAAACTTCAAAAGTTTGAGTGGTACATTTGTTCTCACTTTGTACTCTGAGCAATTCTCATCAAGGCCAGACTACGAAGAAAAGACAGCACAGAATTTTGGAACGGATCTAGACTGGCAGTGCAATCATACCTCAAAGGTCTGTAGAGGTTAGGATTAGGTCAAGTTTCCTCTGACTCCATAAATTCCCTTTACCTACAGAATCATCTTCTACCAGCTGATTTCAGAGATCTGCCAACAGAACAATCAGCCAGCAGAAGAGATTAAAAGTGGATAGAGAAAGAATGGGAAAAGGGATAAACCAAGTTACACGATCCAAATCCATTTCAGTTCCAGGACACAGTCATGAAGCTGGCACAAAATTAGGCCAGGGTGAAGGCAGGCTTAAGTAGTTTTCAACATTCTTAGGCTTGGCTTCAGCACTGTTATGATTGTGAATGTGAGTTCTATTTGGGCTGCATTGCAATCAAGGTCAAATGTTACTCAAGGGTAAAATTTAAACTCCAATAATTTCAGTGGGACCTAACAGTAAAATACGCAGAGCATAGAATATTTTGGAAAATCTGTGACACTGTATATTTTGCTTGTTATTTCTTAAGGAATTGCTTATTGTCATTCTTTGTTATTCATAGGTAGCATGTTACATAATATGTTAATAATGTTAATTTTTCTAGGGATTTTAAAAACAAAAGAAAAAGCAGCTTAAAGCCACACCAGCGAAAGTTGAAAAGTACCTAGACTTTACTTGAGCATAAAATCCCGTAGATATCTTCTACCACCCACCTCCATCACAGGTGGGAAAAAATCCAATTTCAGGGCAATGCTGTCAAAATATTTTTTTCAGGTGAGGAGGTTGAAAAGAAGCGATTTCATTGGAAGGGAAAATAAATTTTCAAAACACAGAAACTGTATTGTACTGTACTACAAGGTCAAGTATATTCTGCTAGTTGGTTTATAATTTTCTAAGATGAATATTGTGATTTCTGAAGATTTTGTACTTGAGGATGCAGTATTGACTTCTCGTTCCAGTGCGAGCAGGGAGACACTACTCTTTGGCATCTCCTGATGGGCCGCTGCTGCCACCGCGGGTTACCATTTGAACAACTTAAACTCCAAATGGTTTGTTCTGTGACCCGGAGAAGAGGGGCGCAGCAAGAATGTGGTGAGCAAGAATAGCGGGTTCAGCTTCCCCCATTAGCATCTGAAAAGATGGCGAAGAAGAGAGTCACCCCAGCAAGCTTGCACCACCGTCAAGTCTCACCCGTGCTGATAAGAGGAGGGGAGAACATTGTCTCTTTCCCTCCCCTATTCCTGCCACCAAAATTTCTTCCGTGGCTGAAAGAAACCCATTTCTCTCTGTGGGAATGGTTTCCCTTTGTTTTCTTGGCTATTTTTGCCATTTGGATACTCGACGGAAGAACCCTGAGGACTACAGCAAGTAATCCCCCTAGAAGAACAGCTGTTCATGGGATATAAAAATCCTTTCCCTCCTTTCCTTTGAGAAGGCTTGGAAAGGTCACTTTAAAACTCCGTGCACCCCTTTCCCTCTTGGAATTTCTGGGCATTGGCGTTTTGTGTGTTGGGAGACTGAGGAGAAAGACACCAAGCTTGAAGAAGAGTATTTTCTGCTCTTTTGTTTTCTGACATACTCTTGATATGGCATTTGCTGCCAAGGGGCAGTATTTTCTCTGTTCTTCTCCTTCTTCTGTCATCTTACGCACCTGAGAAGTTTAGATTCCAGACTGACTAAGAGTTAAGTCTTATAGCTCTGAATCACTCTGGAGAGTAAGTTTTGTTTTAAATTGCTATCTGGACTCTATGCATGTCAGACTGTTTAATGGTTGAAAATTAAATATGGACCAACATTTCAAAGCTAGATAATTTTGAAGTGAGATTGTTGCTGTTGCTGATATCGATGTTGAATGAACTGGCTAAATGCAGACTTGGCCACAGGAAGCGTGAATTGTGAACGGTCAGTGAAATATAGAAGAGCTCTTCATATGTTGAAGTATCCACATATTAATGGAAAATTTGATGAACTGCACATTTTTAGTTGTACTAAATAATTGATTAACTAATCAACAGATTATTCAAATGTGAAACCTTACAATGAAATTAGTGATGAGTTGCAGGATGGTGGAATTTATTAATTAATGAATTAATTAATCAACTGAAATTATTAATTGTTAGTCGATCTGCTCCTTAGATCCTAACAGATTTAGCCCCACCCTAGTTTTCCTTAGCTTTTGGATTGTAATTATTGATTTGGGGAGTAATGAGTTGAATTATCCATCCCATTTATTTGTGGAACTCCTTCTTCGAAGTTTAATGCGCATTTAATATGCCAGGGTGTAATAATTGGATGCTGTTTATGAATAACAAGTAAAACTCAACAATTTAGTAATGAACTAAATAGCAAACTCTGAAACTGATGTTTTTTAAGAACTGTGAATTTACTCTCAATTACTTATTGTAAGTAAACTGAACTTACTTTCTGGTTACACAATTGGAATTTACCAATCAACTTAGGAAATAACTGACTGAAAAGCAGATTGTGTTAGCATTATCAAAACAGGGCAAATAAACTAAAAAAAAAGAAAAGAAAGAAATTTCTGCTCTTTGTTGCTTTTTTCTTTCACATGTTTTTTGGATGAGAGAACCATAGAATCATAGAGGAACACCCTCAAAGTACTCCCGATAGATGGCCATCTAGCCTCTGCTTAAAAACCGCCAAAGAAGGAGACTCCACTACACTCCGAGGCAGCAGATTCCACTGCCGGACAGCCCTGACTGTCAGAAAGTTTTTCCTGAGGTTCAGGTGGAATCTCCTTTCCTGCAGCTTGAATCCATTGCTCCTTGTCCTGGTCTCTGGAGCAGCAGAAAACAAACCCTCTCCTTCCTCTACGTGGCATCCCTTCAAATATTTAAACATGGCTATCATGTCCCCTCTTAACCTTCTCTTCTGCAGACTAAACATACCCAGCTCTCTAAGTCTATCCTCATAGGGCATGGCTTCCAGGCCTCTCACCATTTTGGTCACCCTCCTCTGGACTTGCTCCAGCTTGACCATGTCCTTCTTGAGTTGGGGTGCCCAGAACTGGACACAGTATTCAAGATGAGGTCTAACCAAAGCAGAGTAGAGTGGTACCAGTACCTCCCTCGATCTAGACACCATACTCCTATTGATGCAGCTGAGAATTGCATTGGCTTTCTTGGCTGCCGCATCACACTGCTGACTCATGTTCAGCTCTTAAGTAATTAAGGAATGGATTATATCAGTGATGCATAGATCATTTGTAAAATAGGATGAATGAATTTTACTCTGAACATTCTCTTTTTTTAAAAAAATTCTCTTTAGGGTAAAAAAAAATCACTTCAGTTTTAATGTAGTAGCAGTTTTGGGAGGTATAAAATTGCTGTTAATAGAATCAGGAAGCTATTCATAGTGCTCATTAAAGTTCAGAAACATATTCCTTCCTTTCAGCATTTTTGAATTGTGCTGTATTTCCAGAATCATCATAAAAGTCATAAAATTACAGAGCAGCAGTCTTAAGGCTATCAAAAGGGGGGAAATACTATTTACACAATGTTGTTCAGTCTGTGAGTAAGATTTCTGGTGGGAGGGAGGTGTAACTATCACCCTGCTTCACCCCAATTGGCACCTGAACCTCCTTCAGTTGCCTGGTAAAGTAAGTTTGCAAGGGTCAGGCCAGGAGATGCTATTTAGTTGTCCATTCATAACTAAGTAGGCAACGTAAAATTCCAGTTGTCTATTTTAACAAGGCCTTTTGAGTATAAATCTCTTGTCAAATCCTTACCTGGATTTATTTTAAACTGTTTCAAAATTGTTTAAATTGTTGCATATGTTTTGAGACTATTTCCTTCATTAAATTATACTATTTTGTTTTACATTTTCTTAAACATATCTCATTTGCACGGCACCCTGAGATTTTTTAATATAAGGCAGAATATAGATATTTTAATATATAAAATAAAAATATGTGCAGGATCATTTTTTAAAAAAATCTTTGATCACTAGAGATGTTAGGGATTCCCTTCTAAGAGCAGTTTTAGCTTTGGTCTGAAAGCCTGAGGTGCCTGCTGTCTGCTGCCTGCATTAGATGAAGCATCCTAGACATTAACTCTACATTACATGTGTAGAGTACTCACAAATTCTTGATTCTTTGATGTGAAAAGGTATTGTGACCTACTGAGACAATGCATTAAGAAATTGGTCAGCTTCTGTGAGGATTTTCTACGTTCTGGGACTGAGGAAAAAGCATTTGTACAAATACTTAGGTTTTTTTCTGCAAAAAATGTGAGCTTTCCACAAATAATAGTCTAAATGCTGGACTACAGCCCTGGAGACTAGGGCTTGATTCCCTGCTCATACATGGAAACTCAGTAGGTGACCTTGGACAGGTTACACAGTCTCAGTCCCAGAAAACTTCATGATAAGTTCACCTTAAAGTTCTCATAAGTCAGAAATGGCTTGAAGGCACATAGTATCAGCAACAGTTAGGAAGAATGAAGAGCAATGGAGGTCAGGAAAACAAAGTCACACAACTCAATTTAAAACAAGGAAAAGGCAGAAAATGGAGGTTTACAGAAATGCATTGAAATTGAGGTTTTTATCTTCTAGTTTGGGGGATGTGGAGATGAGGAAGAAATTGAAGAAGAAAGAATTTAAAGGAAGGAAGCACATAAAGGAGGTTTTAGATGGATTGAAGCAGGACTCAGAACTCAGTGTTTGACATTTCCGTATCTCATTAATTTGACACCCACAACAGTCAAATATATTGCTAGTCATACTTCTTAGGCAGGTCACAAAAATAAGCATTGCATTATGAATTACCAATTTCAAAGGGGAAGAAAGGCACAATTTATTTTAACCAAGGACTGAAAATTATGATTTCAGAACCGATAAATTAATCTTCAGATGATATATTTAAGTTTGTGTTTGCCAACGTTGACTGTTAGTACAAAATTCAATAACTCATCAAAGGAAGCAGCATACAAAAGCAGATGCTTTCAATGTTACTTTATGTCCTTCTTCTGCCCTCCTTATCAGTGTAAATGAGTGAATGACTACTCAGAAGTAAGGCTTATTCACAGTTAAGTGTATTTATGACTACAAACTAAACTTTTAAAATATAGCCTTTCACTGGCATGAGGAACCCTATGGATGATGAAGAAGAGGCTACTTTGACAATTCTTAGCTTTGGTACCTGTGATTTTCATTTCACATTCTGCCTTTCCTTCAATAAGCTCACAGTGGCTTTTCTGATCCCCACCTTATTTTCATACTACTGTTATGGCAGGTTAGGCCTCCTTGGAGATAGCATAAAGATATCAGTTTGATATCAATAATTTGGCTCTCTTCCACCACCCCTCTCCACGTGTTTTTGAGGCCCCTGGACAAGCACAGAACTAGGCTTGGCCAACAAACGCTGCAATATCTCAAGACAATACAGGCAGGCCAGAAATAGTCAGATCACCGCTTTAGGAGAGCTCCCTGAAAACACCCTCATTATGTAGGCACGCTGTTTACAAAGGACTCCCTGCCCCGAGCAGGCAACTTGGCAAGCTGAATACTCAACTGCCAAACACTGAGCATTTGCATACTGTCTACCTCTTTGTCAATTCGGACTTAACTCAATCATGCTAAATTTTTGACCTTTCCCAAGCTTTGTCTTGTGCCTGAAACTCATTGTTTTCCTCATAGCCTGCAATTACATTTCTCCCTATAAAACCCCCTGATTCCGAGACCTTCCTCGGATTGCTCCGGACTTCCATCCAGCCTTGCTGCCGCTTTGTTCGGCAAGCTGTCCCCTCAGTCCCACGTACTGAGACCCCATACCAACGAACTCAATCTTCAGACCATCCAGGCTTCGGGACAGGTTTCGTATCATCCAAACCAACTCTCTCTCTCAAAATCCCTCTATACCACTACAACCTTTACTTTCCTTAGTTACTTGTGTGAGTGTGTTGCATACACTGTGTGTCTGTATTTAATAAAATCTCAATTATTCTTAAACTCCGGTTTGCTTCTTGGCTTGGCCTGACCCCGTAGACATTGGGTAAAAGATTCCACTGCGTGGCCCTGCCTCTCGCATTGCTAATTTGTGCTCTGGCTAATTTCCCCAAACTTAGTTAATTAAGAACGTATATTGGTGTCCCTCCCGGGACCCCCAGAAAACAGGGTAACAGAACTCCCATGTCTTAAAGTCTGTAGTTTCAAATAATTAAAACAGATCTGTGTTGTTGTGGTTGATTTTCTGTTCAGAGTGAAGCTTGGAAAAATCTTTGGCTAGTTTATTGTTCCCATGTGTTCTTAAAAGCAATGCAAAGGTGTATAAAATAAGTGGGAAAAAATTCATTTTTTCTGTGTATAGGATACTAGCGTATACACCTGGCATTGCCCGGGATTTTATTTTTTCATAGATAACTCTTGTTAAAAATACCTTAGGAATTACCTTACCTTACTTTACCTACCTCACCTTACCTTAGGAATTAGATGTGGTTGAAATACACAGATTTGAGATCCTGTGTCTCTAATTCCCCAAACTGCCTTGTCCAGTACCTGTAACTTTTCCTCATATTCTCCAATCCAATCTGAATTCAGAGTTGTTAACATACAGTGGTTGGGTTCCTGAAGGAATACACTTGCCTTCTCCTTGCTACTAGGTCTTGTCTCCATAGCAACTGGCCTGAGCTCTCTGGCTGAGAATTCTAATGGCCCCTCACTGAACTGCAAACCCCAGGATTCCATAGAATCATCACAGCCAGCCAATCATATGAGGTCTTTGCCTGCCTGACACAGACAAACAGACAAACTCAGTCACACACTTTGACTTTTATATAGCAGACAAGTGAGAACCAGCATACTGGTTTGACTGTTGGACTAGCTGCCAGGAAACCAGGGTCTGAATCTCAGTTTGGCCATGAAAAATTCACACTCTTTTTACCTCAGAAGAAAGCAATGGTAAACCCTGTCCAAACAAATCTTGCTAAGAAAAAAACCTGTGATAGCTTCACCTTAGGGTCACCAACATCAACAACAACACAGAACAAGGGAGCTGGGAAAACTGAGTTTCCAGACAAAGCAATAATTTCTCATTGGTTAGCTTTTGGATTTTTTGTTTGAATGGCATGCTCTGAACAACTGTGGTTGATGGAGCATGATGAATGACACTACCATGGCCCACCCTCTGTGACCTCACCACAATCATCCCTAAGTTTCAGCTTTTAGCCCTGTAATCTCAATCTGGAATGTTTCTGATCTAGCATTCTTTGTACCCTCTATTCTTTGTTGTTCTAGAGTATTAAAACATTTAGGACTTTTCCATACTACAGTGCTCTAGGCCTATTATTCCACTTTCAACATCCTGTGGAATTCCAGGGTTTGTAGTTTACTGAGGACAAAGAGGTCTCTGGCTGAGAATTCTAAAGGCCCCTCCCTAAACTGCAAACCCCAGGATTCCATAGGAGGTTGAAAGTGGAATAATAGCACTATAACAGCATAGTGCAAAAAAGCCCTTATTCCTACCTCTGCTTTTCTCAGAGGGTTCCAAGTATTAACCATTGCTGTATATTTGCCAGTGTTTAGTAAGACCATGGAAAGAGCCCTGCCAGATCTTCATAGCAAAGTCCTGTTTAGTTTTGCTCCTTAATACCTGGGACACATGCCTGCCTGCCTGCCTGCCTGCCTGCTTTCTTCCTCTCCATGCCTGCTGTTTCTCTACTGAAAGGCTGCTCCCCTTTGCAGCAAATGTCTGTATGAGAAATGAGAGACATTCATCTTAACCAGGTATTTGGGACTTCTAGAGGTATCAATAAACCAACCAACCAACCACTGTTGTCAATGATAGTTGATGTAGGGCTTGTTATCCAAAACAATCTGAAAAGTCAGATATCACTTACTCCTGTCCTATACATAGCTGCTACCAAGGTCAGTAGGATAATGAGAGACTGTGTTGAGCTTGAATGGATGAACTTTATCTAGGTACCTTTAATTCTGTTTGCCGGTGAAATACCCTGGTCCTGCCCATTGCTTTAGTGAGAATTGCAGAGCAACTAATGTTCCTTTCTGCTGATGCTGCCTGCTTAAAGTAGAGATCGGCTATTGTTATTTTCTACTGTACCTTTCTGTCAGAGGGAGACAATGTCCAGTGTCTCATGCTGTCTGTTGAAGGAGAGGGACTCTACTGTGGACTTATGCTGAAGTTGCCTGCCTGAAGGAGAAAGACTGGCCATTGTGACCTAATGCTGATGCTGCCTCCTTACAGGAGACTGGTCAATATCAGCTTATGCTAGTGCAGTCACCTTGAAGGAGGCCAACCGTTGTGATGCTTTGATGATGCATCTTGCCTGATGGACAGAGATTGGACATGTACCTGAAGATGAAAGATGAGCCATTGTGACATCATGCTGGTGATGCTGAAAGACAAAGAAATTCCAGTGCAAACTCTTGCTCCTGTGGCCTGACTCAAAAGAGAGAACCTGGTCAGTGTAGTTTTGGTCTAATGCTGCCTGTTTGATGGGAAAATGGTAACCATGGTGATTCATACTGATGTTGTCTAGTGAAAAAATAAATACTGGCTATTGTGATTTCATGTTGATGTTTGAAGAAGAGAGAATGGTCATTGAGATTTTGTGCTGGTGCTCCCCTCCTGAAAAAGACTGGCCATTATGTCTTCATCTATATGCTGCTCTATCCAGGAGAGAATGAACTGGTCATTGTGACATCGAGATGTCCCCAGTCACTGTGAACTTATGCTGATGGTACCTGAAAGAGATCCGCCACCAGAGTGTTATGCTGATAGAGAAGAGAGACTGCTCACTGCATAAAGGGAAGAATTCTGATAGTCTATGCTTGCCCTGTCAAAAGCACTGAAGAAGTGAAGAAGTCTATCCCTGACACCTTCTCTCTAGCACAAAGCCGCTTAAAAGTAAAGAAAGGAAAGGAAAGGAAAAATAGAACCACATTATCAGTCTTAGTTATCGTATTTCTACTCAGTTGAAGTGTCTTCAGTATTAAAAAAAAAAAAGGGGGTAGGAAAAACCTATGTGTCTCAGATATGTTATTCCTTGATGAATATAATATTGAACTACAACTCCCATCATCCTAAGTGTTATGTAATTTAGCACCCAATAACATCTACAAAGATACAGTCTCAATCTCTAGTCTAAAAGAATACCATTTTATTTACTCTGAACACTCATATGATTTGTACTTATTCACCCTGATTAAAGATTGATATAAATGTTCAGTTACTTCAGAGTTAAGATTACAGGCTCTAGAAGTATTAGCACTTGACTATCAGTAAGTAAACGTGTTCTTCATATAAAAAAGACTGAATTCCTCTAAGTTCCTCATAAGCTCTTGACCTCCCTGATAGCCTTAAGGGGGACTCTCACAATTGAGAGAAAACTCTAAGTAGTGAGGAAAAGTGCTTAATAATGAAGCAAACCACACAGTTCTGCTTAATTAAACTTGCTGATTTGGGGTCTTGAACTTGGAATCTTAAGGTCTAAGAATAAACTCTTGCTTGGTGAGCCACCTGGGATTCTGTGTAATCTTACTTTTTTCTTTCAGCTACAGAAAGAAATTCAAGAATACAAATGGAACATGTGCCAAAATTTCATGATATTTTATTTCCTCCTAACCAAAACCTTCCACTTTAGTATCAGATAGCTAGCTGTACCCTTCTCCTGTTACTTATTCCATCCCCATCCCCAAACCCCATGGTCTTCTCCTTTTTTCCCAAATTGATACTTGACATTCTGTGACTATTTCTGTGACTATTGAAGATCTTCTGCCCTCTTTGAGTTGTGGATAAGGGATTTGTCCCCTGGGTTTCTCTCAATCTTGTCATCTAACCATGCTGAACCTCCATTCTTGTTTCCTCATGGGGCTCACTTTGAACTTTTTGTGTCATCATTCATTAGCTAGTTCTTAGTCATGAAATCTCTCTGTGTGTGATTGGAAAGTGGCATGAAGTCTCTTGATTGACCAGGAATAGTATTATTATGTCATTTTGTGGACTGCTCCAAAAGGTCAAATAGGAAGGAATTTCCCAAAGGGAATAATGATCCAGTTTAGAAGAACAAGACAGATTCTTCATTTATCAGTACCTGCTCACATTGATAAAAAGACTTCTGTTTCTATAACTCCTCTCTGAGTCCTCTTTCTCCTTCAAATTCATTTTATAGAGAGAGGTTGGAGGTGGGGGCAACTTTCCAAACTCTCCTGACCTTATTTCCACCCATATCTCTCCCATGAAAAGCTGTCTTTAAAGATATATAGGGCTAAAACACTGAAATAAGTAATTATAAAGAACAAATTACTTCAAATGATGTCATTTTCCAATAATGGAGGCATAAGCAAATTACGTTATGATTGCAAATGAACAGTTTCACTCCTTTTGTCATATGACTGTAACTGTTTTAGGCACTTTTATATTTACACAGAGTATATGGCCACTCTAACTAGATGTGTTTTATACTACAGGCCCACAGCTTGTAACGTTCTGATAGATTTCTAAAGTAACTAAAATAAATTATATAGTTTCTTTTAAACAATGGTGGAAAGAAAATAGTTACAAAATACAGGCATCCCTCCACATTCACTAGGGTTAGGGGCACAGGACCCCTGTGAAAATGAAAAAGAAAGTGAATAACTCTAGGCCCATATTTAACAGAGAGAGAGAGAGAGAGAGAGAGAGAGTATTATCACCATATTCAACCCACCATGGAATCCTTTGAGGCATGAGGGTTCCCTCACAAGGCAGAAGTGGGTGGCTGGTGGGGCTTACTGCCACTTCTGTTGCCCCACACCATTCTTAATAGGACCTTACAGCTTCTCACAGTTTCTCAGTCCCACAAGGTTTGCAATCTCTATTAAAAATGGCATAAGGAGACAGAAGAGGTAACAGCAAATAATCCATGAATAATCATACCCGCAAAAGTGAAACCTGCAAATGTGGAGGGCTGACTATATTCATTGCAATGTTAGCTGGCTACTTCTGAACACTGAGGCATAGAGTGCCCTACAATTAAGTCCCCTTTTTGGGGCTGTCTTAGAAGAAGAACTTCCATGCTTGACTAGCCACCCCCTCAGCATTCTGCTAGTCAAGAGCTCTGTTCCTTTTTCTTTTCCCTTTGCTTAGCTACTTTTTGCTTATTCCTTCCCAAGCCTCAGTCTACAGGATTAGGTGCAGTATAAACCACTCTCTTTCCCTTCGCTTTTCCCGATCTTTATATCTTTCCAACTCATTAGTCCTTGTGCGCTTGTTTGAGTGACTGCTTCGCTCTGTGTGTGTGTGAATATTTTGCCAATTCTGTTAAATAAACTACTGATAGTTGGACATTTGACTTGGCTCTTGTGTGGTCTGACTCCATAGACATAGGGTTAAAGATCTCGCTGCATTGCTCTGCCCTCCACTTTGCTAAGCAGTGCTCTGCTAATTTCCCTAATCTTTGCATCATTTTTGGAGAAAATCTGGGTGTCTCCCGGGGACCCTCAGAAGTCAGGGTAACAATATCACTGAATAGTATCTGCCCCACTCAAACTCCAGCTGTCAGTTGATCTTCTGTGGCTACTAAACAACCTTAGCATTCTTGAGGATGGGAGTTTGACACTTTGTCTAGGTCAGATTCTCAGTTCCCCACAGTGTTTATTAGGCTGTAGTACAGGAGAGAGAATGAGAAAGACTGGAAAGGGCTAGCATTCCTTGTCAGAAAAAGAAGAAATTGGTAAGGAGGGTTAGAGTTTTTCTTTTAGAAACTCTGAAGAAACCACTCAAACTAGATATAAGTTGAGGGCAAAAGGGAAATTAAAGACCAAGAAACATCATTTCCCACCCCTACCTCCACCGCCAATATTGAGAGGTAGCTGAAAAGCTGGACTCTTTCCTGAAAAATAAGGATTCATTGTATGCTAGCATTCATCAACAGCTCCTTTGAGTGGCAACACTGGAGGAAATGCCTGTACTGAAAGGAATACATAACAGAAAACAAAAAAGGGTGTTGGTAGTTGTTAATAATGCATTATGTGGCTTTGGCACAAGTCCAGTGGCCAAATCCAAACAAACAAAAACCTTGGCTCTTCTGAAGTTTCCTTTTTATTTGCTTCTGGGTAAGTTCAAGGCAGTTAAAATACTGCTGCAGTCACAAGGTGAAGTTAGCATCTTTATTTATTTATAGTGTGTTTGTGAATGTATCAAGGAAAGAAAAAGTGGAGAAAGAAACAGCAAAGTTGACTGTCTATGGGGAAGAGTGCAGCAGAACATGCCAGAATATAGGAGGAAATGGTCAGTCTCAGAGCAAAGAGGAAGGGTTCACAATCTCTGCAAGATGCTGTTAGGGCACCTCTCTGTGGGATCTACAAGCCCACAGGAGTCTTCTTTGGCTGAGGCTTCCTTGCCCCAGATATGTTGCTAAACATGCTGTGCCTCAAGGTTATTTCGTACCTGTGAGGTTTTCTTCCATGTCCTATATTGAGAGATAACACTAGTGGTTTTCCCAACAGACCATTAGGCCAGTCATAGTTTAGCAGTTGTGTACAGCCTTCCCAATGGTAAAATTGCAGCCTGTTTTTCCCTGAACTCTTCCCAGGCTTCTCCCTCCACAAACAGTTTGGTGCTGTTAAGTGGGATATGCTGTTCTCCTCTTATAGGGTGAGGTATTTGCTCCAGTGGTTTCTTTTCTCACTGCAATTAGTATAGGAAAGACCACAGTTCACCAGAAGCTGTGAGACTTTGGCCTCCTGATGCTGTGGACTTCAAACTATCAGAAGCCCCAGCTGGCTTACCGGAAGGGCAAAGCAGACTACATTATAAGAGACTACACTGTCAACATCCCTCAATAAAAAATAACTTGTGTCAATCTATCCACCAAAAGGGTAAAAAAGTAAAACTAAAACATCTCTCTAGGAGAAATTTATAGTTGGCAATAAAAGAGATAAAGAGAGAAACTCTTAGTACTGTTAGCTCCACAGACGTTTGAGCCACGGAGTTTTTGAGATATTTTCCATTCAGACCCAGTGTTGAAATTGTTTGGAACTGTAACCTCCCAATAAAGGCCTTCCTTATGTGTGGGACAATTATTTTCCCAAGATAACTTGATCTAGTTTGATTTTTCGAAAAGTAGGCCATACCAACTGAAAAAGTGACAAAACTGGATTAAGATGTTATCAGTGGATTTGTTATGACTAACGTTCCCCCTGGATTTAAACTGATTAGTTTACAAGTTGTGAGCCCACATTTAAGCATTTCTGAGATGCAATCACAAGTCCACTCTGTTACAATGCTGTACACCCCTACTCCATGATATGCTCATTATTTAATTGGTATAAAATATAAACCATATATTGTTATGGCTGAAAAACCATGCTGGCAAAGAGGACTGGATGAACACATGCAAAATTAGGTTAAATGGGACCTCAGGGCATGGTTAGGTCATTGTTCAAGGGATCAGTAAAGAAACTCCAGTGTTAATGAGCTTGTAATAATCCCCTCATTGACTCAACCTTCAAATACAATAACACACAAAGTTGTCTTAATAGAGGAACAGATTGTCACAAACTATTCCCTCTTCCCACCAAAATTCTCCTTTGTTTCCTCACCTGCCCAGACATTAAAGAAGCTATCATGATTCTCTTCAGTTCTTTGTCAGCTAATCCTATGACCATTAGCGTATTCCAGACCCCATTGTTTCCTCTGCCACAGAGCCATTAACGTCTTCCCCTTTAGAAAAGAAAAATGGTATTTAAACCCTGACTGTGAGCCTGTCAATTCATAGTACATTGCTTGAAGTATGCTGGACATAGGTTGTCACTCTGCTACTCAGATTTCCATTCTTGTCCTATCCTCAGACCCTTAGTCTGAGCCACATCACTTCATCTCTTTTCTGCAGGATAGGTAAATATTGCTCAGTACATCCCAATTTCTCACTATCCTGTTTTCCTTTCTTTTCTTTGGTCAACCTTGTATGGTTGTGAGACTGCTTAAATCTTGGATGTGTTTGTGATTTTCTCCAATAAAACATTCTTTTAATCTCCTATTGGTATCTCTGCATTAGTACCAGTGGAAAGATCCTGTAAAGTTTCCCCCTCTTGCAGACCCCCTTTTGAGCTAATAATTCCCCTTCATTCCACAGAGACACTGGCACAATGGATGGACCTCTGAGTTACCCACCTTTTGGGGTAAAATTTCCCCCTTGCTAAGTTGTTCAAATCAAAGAACATTGAGGAGGCAATCATTCTTCTGTTGATTCATCTTTAGGTGGAAGTGTAGCGCTCACAGTATGACTCTGGCTGAGGTAGAAGGCAAACCTGTCTCAGGTCAGCATGGCTGGTGGTGTTGCAGATGGTAAGCCCAGTACCTTTCTCAAAAATCAATTCTTCATGATCTCTATATTTTTTTTCCTGTTTGGCTAGGTCCCATATAATAACTGTGCTAGGATTTTTGATGTTTACACCTTCTAGAAGTTTTTTTCCCAGTTTTGTAGCCCTTTGGCAGCTATTATGTTGCTACTCTTTATATGAGTTATATGTGAAATGGAGTCCTAAGTATTTAAATATGCTTACTTGCTCTATTAACTGTCCACCCAGCTTCCATGTACACCTCATTTGCTTTCTACTAAAGACCACCATGATTGCCTTTGAATAATTAATCTTAAGATATCTTTGTTTACAGAACTGGCCAAATCATGATAACAGTTGTCAGAGCCCAATCAGGAGGAGTGAAATTAACACTATAGCACTGACATGCAACAATAGTGCGAGCTTTCTCCCACTGCTGGTGTGCTGAAAGTTGTACAGGTCTCAACATTTTTTGATGTAAACATCAAGAAGAAAGATAGGAAGAAAGCATTCTTGCTTAACTCCATTTAAAATGCTGAGTTCCTTTGTTAGTGCTCCATTGCACCAACTCTAATGTGCATCTTGGTCTGCCTCCCCTTTTCTATATTTGAAGAACACATGTTTGCAGAGCCTCTTACCATGAGATGCTATGAAACCTTTAGTATTTGTAAGTTAGCCTATTTCATTGTTTTACCAAAGAAGACTAAATCTGCTTTATTTCTCTGCTATACTTTATGTGCATGAGCTAGTGGTATGAGACTGGTTATTACTCACCTTCTGCTTGTGAATACTAATTACACTGCTTATGAGATACACTACTATCTGTCACATTCACCAACAAATTTTCCTCACCTCTATTCTAAAGAAACAGATGCAGAATTGACACCACCCAGCTACAAGTAAAATCTGCTTAGTAACTAGAAACTCAGCTGTAGATGGGCTACAGAAATTGGCAGGTCAACAAGAGTGAGAAATTTGTCATACTGGTCCAGAGTCACAGCCTGGTTCAAGACACAAGGAGAGTTGAAGGCAATATTACAGCAAACTAGCAGAGCCTAGGCTATAAAGCAGATACATAGAATAGTTGCTACACACCTGAAAGCTATACTGCATAGTTAAACTGTGGTATTCATTTCAATAAGATTTAACAATGTCAATCAAGTTGTATAGTTCTAAAGAGGATTCAACAAATTCATGAAGACTAAATCTATGTATCTACTATTAGTGGGGGTTAGATGTTTCCTCCAACACTAGAAACATCATGCCTTTCTTATGCTGGTGAACATGAGGTGGGGGACGTGAGCAGGAAATGCTATTGTTCTCATATCTCACTTAGTTGTTTTATATAGGCAATTAGCAGGCCACTGTGGGAAAAGAATTTTAGACTATGTAGGTTCCTTCTCCTTCTTCTTGAAACTTTCTGCAAGAGGAGTTGTTTTACTGGCTGCTTCCCATGAGGATTCAGGAAAAGTGTCCCCTTCATTCTCATAGTACATTCTCATAGTACATCATTTAGTAAGGCTCCTCTCAAACTGACAAGCATCCATTATGGGTGCTATGATGGATTAGCAGACAGTTTGGCCTATTTCCCCCCTTGCTGATACAGCAGCTTTGAAGTTTGTGGCTGAATTTCCCAGACTTTGCTTAGTATCAACTACAAAATGACTCAAAAATTTTATAACGCAAAGAAATGGACTAGGTGTATCAATGTTTCATATAACTAACACTACCAAATTACCTTTTTCCCATAAGAAGTAGCAGACAGATTAAAATATATAGAGAAAGAGAGAGACAGAGCAAGTGATAAACAAGAAGGAACTTTTATTATTGTTGTCTGCCAGATATCTGGTTTTCCAGTCAGTTGGGCACTTTTGGGATTATTTATTTATTATTTATTTAGGAATACAAACCATTTTTTTAGTTGAAAGGCTGCTTATGAAAATAAGATAATTCTGCAAAAACTTTCTGTGGCCTTTTCCACACTAGACTGTTATAGTGCTATTATTCCACTTTCAAAATCCTACGGAATCCTGGGGTTTGCAGTTTAGGAAGGAAGCTCAAAGAAGTGAGTGAGAATCACTTCTTTCCACAATCAGTAGTGCAAAACAGTTGTGTCAGGTTTCATGCAATTGGTTGTCCAACTCATTGTCCAACTGCTTTGTGCAACCAATTGCACAACAAAAGCTGTATTAAATACCATACTTAACATTTACTTTGAAAATGTGCAATCATTAGCACAGTGAGTTTCTGCACTAATGCAGCAACATAATTCAGAGATCAACACTGAACAAAAGAAGAATTTTGAGAAGGTCGGAAAGCAAATTAATTTCAACTCCATTTCAGAAGAACCTGAGCCATTTCTGCACTAAACTGTTATAGTGCTATTATTCCACTTTCAACATCCTATAGAACCCTGGGGTGTGCAGTTTAGAGAGGGGCCTGAAAGCGCTAGTGGTTCAGTGGTTAAATGCCAGTACTGCAGCCACAAGGTTGTGAATTCAATCCTGCCGGGCTCCAGGTTGACTTAGCCTTCCATCCTTCTGCAGGTTGATAAAATGAATACCCAGCTTGTTGGGAGCAATTAGCTAACACACTGCAAACTGGTTAGAGAGCACTTAGCTGATAAGCAGTATAGAAATATACATGCTATTGCTAGTGCTAGTGCAGAAATGACCCTACTGTAGATTTGCTGAAGGCTCCCACCCATGGCCATTCATACCTGGAGGAGAGCAGGGACATCACCAATGCATGTGACTATGCCTCCATCACCAGACACAAAATGATTACTTCAGCTGCTGAGACCTCTGGAAGACCCAGGAGACTACAGTAGATAATGTAATCACTTTACATGTATGTAATTACACTGTGATTATTCACAGTTCGGGACTTATTTTGTGCAAAATTCATATCTCTGGCTTTGTTTGCTTGTTTATTTACTTTTGTTTTGTTTGGCACAGAAACAATTACTTCTATGCATGGAAAACACTGTTTCATGTAAAGAAAAAGCTATACTAGGGACTAACACAGCACAAAATTTGCACATTTTTTTAATGCAGAAAACAACATTTTTTGCACAGAAAAAAAAATCTGTTATCTGCACAGAAAAAGTTGTTTTCTCCGAAGAAGAGAGAGAGAGAGAAAGAGAGAGAGAGAGACCATTTGATTTTTGTGGAGAGTTAGTCCCAAACTCTGAAAATCCTTTTCAATTCAGGATCCTCCTTGTCAAAATTTGCTGACATTCATAGAAAATTTGCTTTCAATTTTTTTTTCATTTTCTAAGTGACTGTCATATACATAGATGAATGAACTGTATGCATCTCACATAGAATCTTACAAAATCCTACTACTTTTCTTCTCAACTCTCACCTGATTTATTAGACTCACTTAAAAGAATGGAGAATCTATGACACTCTAGATGTTGCTAGACTACAGTCCCCATCTGTCATAGCCAGCACAGCATGTGATGAGCTTGTTTGGACCAGTAGTTCCCTGACAGCTGGAAGGCCACAAGTTCCCCATTCCTGCTTAAATAGGTTGTATACTACAGATCATAGAGAATGTATTTCATTCATCTTGTTTTCCTTGGATTTGAGAATATGTCACCAAGGTTCGTATAATCACAAAAAGAAAGTAAAGATCCCTGTCCTTTTTCAAATACCCAAGATTCCATCAAATCAAAAAGAAACATAGTTCTCAGAAATGTCGATGGAGACATAAATGCACTTTTTGACTATACCCAGAATTTTCCTAACAAATGTCTGATTCTAGTTAGTAGTTCCTACTACAGTTGAGTTGAATGGTAAATCCAAACCTACATAAATCCCATTAATTCAGTGGGTTTAGTCTACTCAGGACTAGCAAAAGCCATAGAACATTGGCACCTCAGAGAGAAAGGTGAGCTGAAATCCCTCATCTTGGTTTGCCAATTTTCTCAGTGTTGAGGAGAATTTAATCAATTTTAATAAGTCACCATCTGCAGCTTGACCAGGTACAGCTGAAAAACTAGGTTTCCCTCCTTATCTTCTATTTCAAAGAACTCAGTCTTTTTTGCAAGACGCTTCAAAAGTCTATGCTTTCTCTGAAGATAAGAGTTATTAATTTTTTAAACTGTAATATCTATTCAAGTGTCTTCACTAGCTATCAAAAATCAATTATTGGGTGATTGTATAAGACCATTGTAGACTTATTTGGCCTTTTATAATGAGGTTTTAGCCTGAAAGAAGATTTGACTCTGGCCTGGTTCACTCAGACCCAGGAAAGCAGCTATGGCTCATTGCTCACAAGGAAAGATAAACATAGCTTTGTGTAAGATAGACTATGACTATGGGGAATTCAGGCACTTTCCCTGAAAATAGCTGGAAGAGATCATAGCCTTTCTCCACCTGTTGTTCACTGAGACTTTTAATTTGTTCTTAATAGTTAATTGTCCAAAGGAGCTTGAAGTGGAAAGAACAGAGACAATTTATTGCGAGGGAGAAAGTGAAGGGTAGCCGGTAGCTGTACAGAGAGAGTAAATGGTAACTTTGCAGCCTCTGCTGCTCTCCCTTTTCCTGCATTGTGTCCTTATTGGTTTGAACAACCTTCAAAGAGCACCTTCAAAAAGATGACCATCCACTGTTAGGGTTGCCTTTGTGCTGAGCTGGTGACCCACTCCTCATCAGCCACAAATGGATAGAGGTGGATTTCCAGGCTTTAAAGCTGATCACAAAGGAAAATCAAGGGCTTTATCAAACGAGGCAGGAAATTCAGGAAATTCAGGAAATTCACACTTACAGTTGGATAAAAGCATCTTTGGTGGGGACCTACCACATGACATTGATGTTGTTCTGTTGATTTGCTGGGGGCGACTGTTTGGAAAGGATTTCTTCATATACAAATGGGGAAATGTTTCAATATCAAAATGTCCACAAAAAAACTGAATAGTTTTGACATATGCTGCTAGCAGCAACATTAGTGTGTGCAAAGTATTGGGGGAAAAATCAGAGTTACCAACAGTGGATGAATGGCTAAAGAGACTGATAGGATTTGTCAAAATGGACAAACTTACAGGATAAAAAGGAGAACACAAAATAAATTTTTGTCTGAATGGAAGTGGTTGATTGATTTCTTAAAAAAGAGTGAAGGCTGTCTGATAACAATAGGTTTTGAAACTTAAAATTTGTATTACTATATGAGAAGTGTAAAAGTAGAATTAGTAGATGTATTCTGTTTGTTGTCTTAAATGATAGATAGATAGATGATAGATAGATAGATAGATAGATAGATAGATAGATAGATAGATAGATATCTTTCAGTGATTGATGATTAGTATAAAGTAATCTAGAATAAGTTGACAATGAATAGTGAAGTTTAGGAACTGAACAAGTAAATAATTAAAATGGTAAGTGATAAACAACAATTAGTAGTTAGAGGATAAAATAAATGACTTTGTAGCTAGGTGTAAATGTTTAAGCAATATGAACTCTTTGCAACAATGGCAGGAACCAATTTTAGCTATGTTTTGTTAGTATTTGTTTTAGATATGTGTAGATCAGGATATCTGTTGATGTTTGTATGGAAGTGTTTGTGGTTGATTTGTTGTTTTGAATGCTTGGTTTGTGTTGACTTTTTCTACTTTTACTTAATAAAAAAATAGAAGCAAAACAAAAAAAAACCTGAATAGTTTTAGTTTTGTCCAAAGTCGCAAAGTTTATGAAATTTAAATATTTCTTTATATTTTCAATCCTTCTGTGTTCCTTTCAGTAACAAAATTGATTCATTCTTTCTCTTTTCACAGTATTTGGTATTACTATTGTCAAAGGTCCATGCAATTAGTAAACTGAACAGAACACGTATGCTGTTTAATTGGAAAAGTAAAGAGAAATTAATTATGGAACCAAGACACTAGTTTATGTTCTTGTCCTACAATTTGCCATGAGTGAGAAATGTGTAACATGATAAATGGCCCTATGTAATAACTACAGGCTAATCTGAAAAGGATAGATGGCTTTCTTTGAAATCAAAATGCTGTTGTTTCATCAAGCCAGAGGTGATATTTAGCTTCTGATCAAAGCAGACTTCCATATATAGAACAGAAAAATAATTAAATATACATCATAAGTTGGTCACTTTGTAGAATATATGAAGCTCAGATATTGTTTGAGAAGCATTTGAAAAAGTCATAGGAAGAGCGATGGACAGAGGACATTGATTCATGGTCCACTATAAAATATCGTACCCGCTTCATTCAATCAGAAGTTGAATGTCATCCCTGGCTTGACAGAACAGCAATATTTTGGTTTTAGGAAAAATCAGGAATGGAAGTGGTACACAAAATTTTTGCGATGCTTGTGTTCCCTATGTGGACACTTCCATTTTGAAGGCTACTCCACACTCCCTAATAACAGATGCTCTTGTTGTAATATGCCTTTACATCAAGTCCAGCTTATGGAGGCCCTCTCATGGGGTTTTCTTGGCAAGATTTATTTAGCGGAGGTTTGCCAATCTCTTTCTTTAAGGCAGAAAGGGTGTGATTTACCCAAGGTCACCCAGTGGAATTCCATGGCCAAGTGGGCAATAAAACACTGGTCTCTCAGTCCTACTCTAACATTCGAACCACTATGCCTCATTGGGTTACCCCAGCACACATACTCTTTATAATATAAAAACTAATTATTGCCATGCTGTTTATTGTTCCTTCAATCTGCTTATTTGTCCCCTCATTGTTCCCTCAGTTTTAAAACTTGAAGTAATATTGTCTTCCTTTCTTTGAGCCTTGTTGCTGAGAATTAATGTCCATTCTAACACACATTAAGGTTATATGTATATATATATATATAATTCCTTACTGTGTACTGATGCATCCAGTAATGTGCATTAGGAAACTCTTTTTAAAAGTCTGTTGCTGTGCACTAATGCATGTTAAAAGACTTTCAGCCCAATCACTATGTGCACTTGAATATAAATACCTGGATTTGGAAGTGCAGGGATTCAGAAATCTCTCTTCAGATATTTCCTTCTTTGACATCAGGTAACGAAATGGTCCACAAAAAGAATGGAAAAACTTTCTGGGGTGCATAAAGATGTTTGTGGAGGTCATGCCCTCCCCTTGCCAGTTCAGCTCAGAACTATCCAAAGCCATTAGTTTCAACCTCAAAATTAGAACAAGGACATTCATCTCAGGTTGGCTGGCAGTACATATTTCACTGGCATCTTAAACCTGCAATCATATAGATATTTTCTTAGGAGGAACCTCACTGAATTCAGTGGGAGTTACTTATGAGTAGTGCTGGAATAATATATCAATTTAATTTTCTTTTACATTTGATTTTTGTCCTTTTTTTTTCATTCTTTCTATCTCAAATATGGCAAAAATGGCAATTTTTGTAAAATTCTTATTGAAACCAAACTGAAAGGAAATTTGCACTCACTTGCACTATTGACAGTTTCAACAGTTGCAGCCATTCCCAGCAAGCAGAGAACAATAATGTACTTGCCTCCTATATAATTATTAAAGGTGAGGATCAAGATCCTACATAAGGAAATGCACCCCAGAAATCACCTTAAACTCAAGGGAGCCACTTTGTGTGATGGAGGTCTGCAGCACAAGCAAGTAGGGCACAGAATGATGCAGATAACACCCCCCTCCCTGAAGCCACAGTACAACAAGCCGCTTCTTCCTCCTGAGCCAAAGTGTGGTAAGCAGAAGCTTACACACTTGTGATTGTTTCACCACAGCTTGGGGGCAGAAAGAGGCTAGCTATATCATTTTAAAGCGCCCCGCTTGACTGTGCCTCAGATCTCAACTGGACAGATCACCTCTCTCAAGTTTAAGGTGGGTCCTGGAGAATATTTTTGACTGTGGCAATACTGTCACAGATGTGAATATGTAGCATAGATGAATAAGGAGCCTTTACGGATCTGCAATTCTAGCTCACAAATCCATAAATACAATGCAGGATGCCATCCTTTGATCCTACCTAGTGGTGACTGGTGCTTCCATGTTGCTGGGGCACTCTGGTGTTTAGTCTGGATAGTTTAGAACTATCCAAGGTACTGAACCCTCTCCCTGAATGGCAACTTGGATAATTCCTCTAAAAGTTAGACTAAAACCCAGAATGGATTCATTGATCTATTGACATGGGAGCCACTAAGCCTATCAGGAAAGAGAGATGGCACCTCTAATTCATTATAAACCTATTCAGATTCAAAGGAATTAAAAGCCAGGTTTTCAAAAGCCAAACATTCAAAAACCTGGGTCCATACAGATAAATCTGTTAGTTTTGTTTTCTTCCTTGTTCTATTTTTTTTTTAACTGTCACCATGTTTCTGACCCAAGATAGGAAGAATGTTATAGCTCTTGTGAAATTCTTATCAAAAACATAATAAAACAAAATCCTCATCCATCTCTACTTCTGAGTCTATTTGTGCAAGGTTGTGTTGTAAGTAACTGAACTGGCAGGCTAGCAGCATGAGTCAGAATCACCAACAGGAGTGACTTGTGGGAAGAAAGCCCTATCAGAATACTGTCTTCTTTCACAGCTTCATGTCATTGAGTTTGACTTTATCCAGCTATCCTCTGAAGACTAACAATATCCTCTTCAGAATAATACACAGGTGGAAGAAATGATGAAAGTATTTAAAAAACAGGCTCTTACCAAATAGAGGTGATTTCTCCCACCCCAACCCCAGTCTTTTTTGCTACAGTGACAAATGTGACCAAATAAAAAGAGAACTCTGCAGATTAAATGTAGAGATCTCTGGCAGTCATTTAAATCAGTGTGGCATAACATTTTATTCTCAAAATTAATTGGATCTGAATACTGTCACAGAGAGAGTGGGGGAGAGAGAAAAGGACTGTTAGTAAAAGGTAATACCAAATGACAACCTAGCAATATTGTAGGTATCTCCTCTAGGACTGGTCTTCTTGAATATTCTAATAATCTCAAAACAAGAAGTAAACAGAATGCTAATGATTCTTACAGATCAAAAGGTTTATATGTGGAAAACAAGACAACAAAATCTAATTTGGATGATTGTGAGTTAATCCTTTTGGGAAAGAATGAAAAAAAATGTACTCAGATTCTTTTCTTCTAGGTTGGAGAGTGAATTCAAATATTATTTGTATATAAGGGCTACATTACTACTGACAGTTTAGCAAGAGAGCCACCAATTGGGTTGGTGGGATCCAAGGCATACCCTCTGACATTTCACAGATGAAAAGTAGGACATGTATGCCCAAGTAGCATCAGGGTATGGTCAAAATGGCAAAAATTATTAATGAGAAAGAACATGTAAGCTAGAAAAAGCTGCAGCAGTTTGCTTTTGCCTGAGTCTAGAGGGAAGGGCAATATTCCGCCCTTACTCTCCTCTCTACCCTCCTGAGCTGTGTGTGAACTGTTTTTTCACTTAGAACTCTATTTATACCAGATAAATAAGCCAAGGACAAAAGAAGAAAATGAAAAAAGTGAAGGGAAAGTGGAACTTTTAAAATCAGCTGAAAAAGAGAATTAGCTGAGACTGTCCCTGTCAGATAAGGGTAATCGGAAGGTAGGCCAAGGTAGATATGATGTTGGAGTCCTTGCTGCTGCCCCCTATGTAGACTTGAGCATGTGGTAAGCAGTATGTCAGAGCCAGGTCAGTGGCCAATGACCCACAAAGGAGCATAGGAAGAGAGTCCTGCCTCTGTGAGGCCTAGAGTGAATTGTCCACTTGCCTCCCTCCCTCCCATCATTAGGCAGTCTTTCTTGGAAAAACATTGTTAAGTAACTGAGACTAGATGCTGATTAAGCATATATAGATATAAACTCCATGGATTATTCCAAGATTAGAACTGAGTGTATTGATGGGTGAAAGTTTTTCTGTTCTATTTTTTTCTCTCAGTTACAAAAGGTGGGAAATGAGTAATACACTTTATACCTTGCGTTCTTCTCCAAAATCATCAATTAAGGAAGCTTACAAATTAAAACAAATACAGTATACCCAAAACATACAAAAGGTTAACATTAACTCGTAATTACACTATCATTAACAATAAAAACATTTTTTGGGGGGAAAAGAAATTTTAAAACAGTGCAAGCAAAAAGTAGTACAGCACCCTATTAAATGTCCTTTCTTTAAAAAAAAAAAAAAAGTTTGCAAAAGATGGTTGGAATTAAAAAAAAAAAGCAACCTTTGCCTACCAATGGATGGACAGCAAGGAAGGTGCCATTTTAGTAAGGAAGTTCTGCCTCAGGGCAGCCATTGAGAAAGCCCTGTGTTGCATCTTTACCAAGCATGCCCGTAAAGTGGTGAGCCTTAAGAGAAAGACCTAATGTGAGCATCTCAGGGCCCAGCTAGGCTCATGTAGGATGGTATGGATTTCTAGGTCATAACGTACAATTTGAATTGTGCCCCGAAACAAAGTGGCAGGTAGTGGGGCTGTCATGACTCGAGAGAATTGTATGCTTCACTGTCAGCTCCTTCTTCAGGAGCTTGCAGTGTAGTAATTCCACACCATCTGTGCATTACTAACCATCAGTTGGAAGAAAGATGTCATAAGGGAAAATGTTGTCAAAATGATGTCAGCCATATGTCTCTGCTTATAACCAATAGAGAACAGAGACTGCAAAATCATAACTGAGGGAGGTAGAAATCCAGGGAGAACAACCCAGTTCACTGTTAGTTTTTAACAAATACTGCTCTAGCAAGAGATAAATCCTAAGAATCTATGACCACCGGGAAAGATATTCACAGTCATGCAACAGCCCAGGTCCATTCTAGACTGAATTCAATTAGCCTGTTACAGAAGCAACCAGCAAAAATCCATAAAGACACATAAGTGGCAGCATAAAAGTACAGTTCATGTCAACCTTACATTACAGTCAATAAAAACACCTGGGGTAATTTTCTTTTTCAAAGCAAAACAAGACTTAAAACTAGTGTTTCTTTAGTTCAAAGTAGTGCTACAAAACTCATGCAAATTAATCTGTATCCTATTATATTCTGACCTCACTCCAACAACAGTACAATGGGGCTTACGGTTATTATAATATTGTGCTCCATTAGTACATATGAAGAAGCAGATTGATGTTCAAGAAACCTCATATGAAATACATCAGTTATTCTTCAAGGTGATACAAGGTTCCTTCTCCCTCCTGCACCTCATTTTCCATTTTATGCTTTGACATAGCTAACACAGATAAGTTTTTGAAATCCATATGTTTATGCACTGCTCTGCCACTACTTCCCAGCCCTTTGTTTAAGGAAAGAGGTTTAATATCTTTACCCATACAGTTTACCCATACTAATCACAGTTTTGCATCAAAACATCAAAGAGGCCAATATTTTTTTTTGGGGGGGGGAATGTGTGTGTGTGTGTGACCAGAGCTAGATCTAGCTGCTTAGAAAAAAGGGATTATGTTTCCCTTCAGTCTCTTATATCATTGGTGTGTAAATCATAGTATAAGGTCAAGCAATCTCATGTGTACACATGTGTACTTGATCACAGAAAACACAATGCCATGCCTTGTATTTTTCACACAAGTATAACAGCCCCTTAGATGTCCATCATATTAAGGATATGTCCATAGAAATGCACATAGGCTGTCATTCAGAGATGTTCATTCAGACCAGTATAAGATTGCAGTTGCCCCTCCACTTTCACAATATTTGGAGTGCAGAACGCCCACAAAAGTGGGAAAACCAAAATTAACTCCCCCATGCTCCTGCTCCCATTCCCTCCCTGGGCTTCTTGCCCCATTCTCTTGCCTTTTGCCTTGATGTAAGTACTCCACGTTGGGGCAAAATGCATGGGAATGAGTGAGGGAGTTTGGGGTGCGGGGGAAGAAAGGTGTTCACATGCCTTCCCTGCCTGCATTCCTTTGCATTTTGCCATGGTTGACATTCTCTGTGCTGGGACTAAATGCATGGGAATGGGAAGGGGGAGTCCAGCAGGGAGGAGAAAGAAGGCACGCATCTGCCTTCTTCATCCATATTCCCTTGTGTTTTGTCTTGGCACATGTTCTCCACAACAGGGCAAAGTGCATAGGAATGGGAGGGAAGAGCTCTAGAGGGAGAAAGCATCTCGTGCCTTCCTCTCTCCACGTTCCTTTGCCTTTTGATCAGGTGCACTTGCCTTCCTTCTCTGCACCTGGCAAAATCCAAGGGAATGGGAAAAGGAGATGGGGGGAAGGCATGCAGATACCTCGTGAATAATCAAATTTGCAAAGGTCCAACCCGCAAAGATGGAAAGAGAACTGTAAGTTTAGATCTTGTCTTTGCTACAGTCTGGAGCATGACTTCAGACTTTTCCCCCCTTCATTTGACCATGTACTCCAATAAAGAGGCACTGGCTAGCATCTTCATTAACACTGACTGAGTGTAAAACATCTGCTACCATGGTCAGACAAGAGACCAGGAGAGAGGGGTGCAGAAAGTCTGTTGGAAAGCGTGTAACTCTTTTAGACACCCCCCCTTCCAAATCACTGGTAATTGGAGGGAAGAAGTGGAGCTGTTTCCAACAAATTCTGACTTCTGTTGGACAGCCCAGAGAAAGGTACTGACTGATGAGATACCAAATTCCTCCTTCGACAGCATTTCAAAAAGTGCTTATGCTGGAGTAACTGAAGGTTATACAGTATCAGCCAGGAAAAAGATTCCAGTCATAGTCTTTGTCTGCAATAACATGACTGTGCATTTTATTTTTATGACAAGTAATTTCTGCAAAATTACTTTGAGTCAAAACACCAAAATTGCATAAACACTACAAATATTCAATATAATATTTATCCTACTCCGGAGGCAGACAGTCATCCAAGTGGAGTTAAGGTGGGACAGAGGTCTTCTGTCCATTGGTGGAAAAGAGCACTGCCATTGGGAATATCTGAATCTATGCAGGAGTTCATGTCTTTGCCTGTGGAAAGTTCTATGGTATAAATCTTACCACTAGTGGTGTTCCCACTGAAGAAAAAAGATCTCAAATTGGAGTTGGCATTCAAGGGATAGGGTGGTGGCAGCTAGCAGCCAGCTTGGATTCACTAGATGCCCCATGTTGCATGAAAAAGAGAAAAAAGTGTAACACTTTGCATCACAAATCTGGAAAGACAAGAAGACCACTTGTATAGCTGTTCAGTTTCTTATGTAATATAAATCATATACACACACAGATATATATATATATAGTAAAAAACAGCACAATCCACATATACAGAACAAAACAAAAAGAGAATACATCTATACAAATATAGAGATCTGCACATATCAAAATCAAATGCTAACAAAACATAACTAAAATTAGATCCTACCCTTGCGAACAGTTCATATTACTTAAACATTTACACCAATTAAGTCATACATTTTATTCCATAATTATTAATTATTGTTTATCACTTATTTTAATTACTTACTTAATTATTCCAGTTATTAACTTATTCTAGATTACTTTTTACTAATGATCATTAGTATAAAAGTAATAACCATCAATATAAAAACATTTTGAAACGATGAACATAATATAGCTTATAAATCTACTTTTAAACATTTCCCTATTAAATAATATTTATTTTAATTATCGAAACCTATTGTCATTAGATTGCCTGCATTTTTTTAAGAAATCAATCAAACATTTCCATTCAGATAGAAATTCATTCTGTGTCCTGCCCTTTAATCTGTGTGTTAGCGTATCTATTTTGACAATTCTCATCAGTCTGCATAGCTATTCACTCACTGTTGGTAACTCTGATTTTTTTCCCCCAGTACTTGGCATACACTAGTCTTGCTGCTAACAACATATGCTGTACTGGTTTGTGTTGCTTCTTATCAACTGTTGTATCTCCTCCCCATATTCCTAGCAGATATAAGTCAGGCTTTTTAGGTAACTGAAATTTTAATTTTCTTTGGTATTTTTTGTATCTTTATCCAGAACAGTTTAGCTTTATCTCATGTTCACCACATATGATACATGGAGATAATATAATCTTGACATTTCTAGCAATTAGCTTTTATCTCTTTATACATTTTTGCTAGTTTCTCCAGTATAAGGTACCAATGGTATATCATCTTATAATAGTTTTCTTTGAGATCATAGCACAGTACATTTTTATATACTGTGTCCATAATTTTTCCCACTGATCCGTGTGTACACTGTATCCAAAATTCTTTGCTCAGTTAATCATATATTGCTTTACTTGTTCTTCTTCCCTGTCAAATTTCAACAAAACTTATACATTTTAGCAGCCAAATGATCATCATCTGAACACAACAATATTTCCAAATCAGATTTAGTCTCTTCAAACTTCAAGATCATTTTTGTAGCCCCTGACCCTCCCAACGTCTCTTACTGGGCAGCTTTTCTTGCAAGAATGCTGAATTGGCACTCCTTGAACCCTTTTTACACCATATTATCATAGCATTATGATTCCATTTTAACTGCCATGGCTGCATTATACAAAACCCAGGGGAGAAGGGTGTAATCTGGAAAAGCACCAGAACTCTCTGGCTGAGAATTCTACGTACATCCTTAAACTGCAAATCCAAGGATTCCATAGGATGTTGCCATAGCAATTAAACTGGGATTATAGCACTATAAGTTTCAAAGAGCACTGGAAACTGCCAGGAACAGTGAGCCTTCCCATCATCACTGTTCAACATTACACTTTTTTCCCCCCCAAAATCAGAAATTGATACCCAGGCACTTCTGACTTTCCTCACACATACATATTTTTGGCAGTGTGTTTGGCCCCAGGGGTTCTAACCACATAAAATTGTCCCCCCAAACTTGCCAATGTTGCTCATACCAACATAGACAATTATGGAAATCTGGGCTAGAAATCTTTTATCACTGGCTTCCTGTGTTGCGAGTTACTAGCTTCTAAAAAGGATAAAACTTATTGCTTGTGAGATCCAGAGGGATTTGTCTGGCTGCAGTTGGAATTCTATAACACATTGGTCTAATCCAGTAAATCAATTTTTGTGTTCTTTTAAAACAGGGGAGAAAAGAAATAAGTGTAACCTGTTTGAATTATTGGACTGGGCAAGTAAAAATGGGCCATTTAAATAATGGAACATTAGCTATTCTTAGTCAACTGAGAAAAACAATGGCAATTCTAAGGTAATGGATGGCAACTCTCAAGCTCATAGAGCAAAGTGCATCTTGACCTAGCCAAGATCGGTGTATGTTCAGGCATCTAAATGTCAGCAGATTTAAACACTTTTTATAAATGGCTAGGGCTCTACTGTTAGTCTATTCTTAATTTGCATAGCAAAGAGAAACCTTTTCTGGTAAATGAAAAATGAATGCCTGCTAACTGCTGGGAAAAGAACAGATCTTGCCAAGGTGACAAATTCTTTCCTTTTGTTTCCTTTCCTTTTCTTTCCTTTATTGGAGGGAAGAGAGAAGAACTATTTTATGGAAAATGGGAAGGAGAGCTATTACACTACATGGATCACCACAGATTCAGTCCAAATGCTTGATGATTTTGTAATCTGAATCGATAACCACTGCGTATTGAGGATAGTTAGGAATGATTGACATCTACAGGCCAATGCTTAATTGCACCTAAGGCTGCAACTGTAGACATGAAAACCTGTTACTGAATAAGCATACATACCATCTGAGTTAAAAAGTTTGAGCAAATTCAGATGATATAATTTTAAAAGGCCTATGCAGTTTTTTCAGTGTCTTCTTTGTTTAATTTGCATACTAAACTGCTTTAGCTATACTTTTGATACAACAGTAGTCTCTAGGACAGAGATTTCAATTTAATAATCAAGATGACAGTTGCAATTTGCAGCACTTCCAATAATTTCTAGGATTTTTTTTTAAAGTGTATTCTGAGTGGGAGAGGTGAAAGGGGAAATATAGTTTGCAGGAAGAATTCTCAAGGAGAAAAGAAAAGAATATCTATGCCTCAGTATACTAAAACTGTGCTTTAAAAAAACCACAAATTTTTATTAGCATATGCATTGACATCGAATAAATAGTCTTAAAATGTAACTTTAATTAACTTTAATTAATGTGCACAAGTGATTGGTGAAACAACCACACTCAGAAAAAAGAAAGGGAAGAAATGTCTTTTTAAATTAAAAAATAGTGGGCATGGCATATAAGATATTTTTCATCATTGACTTTTTTATATCATGCATAAGGTCAGTGTTCACATTCAGTGCTAAAAAATTTGCCGTTAACCAGATCATATAGTTCCATTCCTGAGTCACCTTTTACTGCCTGAACAAAGCAAAGATTGGAAAGCCTATTAGCTGTGCTGTCTTACAGTCAGAAAAATGAGGCATGCCCATACACTGGAGAGCTAACAGGGGGAAAAAAGCAATGTCTATGTATCTTTTTGAACTGAAAAGAGTGATGTGTATGTGCCTACAATCAGGGCACAAGGGCAACAATCTAGCACCATGGAGATTATGTCTTCCATCTTCTAGCAATGGATTTTTAAAAGCTCTACTCTAAAACAGAAGTATTACTTCTTAAAAAAATGTGCTGAAAGTCTACATACAAAACAAAGAGTGAGCAACCGTACTGAGGCAAGGGGTATTCCCCCATCCCCATACCTGGCAGCCTGCACCACCACTCCAAATCAAAACAGAAAGCAGCTTGATGTCACTTCCAGTTTCCTTTTGAGCCACATTGTTGGCAGGAATTCTACTTTTGAGAGAGTGGTGGAGTCATGGCACAGTGGTTTGAGAATTTTGAAGTGCATTTTTGCTTGAAAAAAACATGACCAGGATTTTAAAAGAATGAGAGGGTGAGAATTTGAGGAAATGTCTTGAGGGCTCCAACATCTGCAAAAGGAAAGGATCTGGGTCATCATGCTACTCACAAGCCACATTTTGCCCAGTACATAGTACACAATATAAATGTTGGCTTCAATCCAACATGTCCCCAGTGTAGAGAAAATATTCACATGAGGACGTACACTAAACTGAGACATTTGCCTTCCCCTGGGTTGTCATGCTACCCATAGGGCCACACTTTGCCTGCCTTCTAGCAAACTGTTACCCTGATTTCTGGGGGTCCCGTGAGGGACACCTAAATGCACTCCAAATTATACAAGTTGGGGAAATTAGCAAAGAGCACAAGCTAGCACTACGAGAGGCAGGGCAACGGAGCAAGATCTTTTACCCAATGTCTATGGGGTCAGGCCGAGTCAAGGAGCAAACAGAAGTAAAATAGTAATTGTTGTTTTATTAAAATACAATCAAACCAGTGTATGCAACACACTCACACAGATAACTAGAGAAATAAAGGTTGGAGTTGGATAGAGGGATTTTTAGAGGAGATTTTTGGTATGGGTAATACTACACCTCTCCTGAAGCCCGGGAAGTCTGAAGATAGAGTTCGTAGGTATGAAGGTTCTCAGTACGTGGGACTGAGGGGAAGGCTCGCCAGTTAGAGTGGCAGCAAGGCGGGATGGAAGTCGGGAGCGATCCAAAGCAGCTCTCAAAGTCAGGGGTTTTTATAGGGGGAAATGTGGCCACAAGCTAGTCCATACTTGGGGAAAACAATGAGTTTCGGGCTGGAGACAAAGCCTCCAAAAGGTCAGAATTTAGCATGATTGGGTTAAGTCAGGATTGTCAATAGAGTAGCCAGTATGCAAACGCAGAGTGCTTGACGGATGAGTATTCAGCTCGTCAAGCTGCCTGCTCAGGGCAGGGAGTCCTTTGTAAGTAGCATGCATGGATAATAGAGTACTTGCCTTGAGGTCTCCTGAAGCAGCAGTCTGGCTATTTCTGGCCTGCCTGTATTTCTTGGGAATATTACAGCGATTAGCGGCCGTACCTGTATGGGAGCTTGTCCAGGGACATCGCAGCACGTGGAAAGGAATAGGTAAAGAAGGCCAAATTATTGATATCAAACATCCCACAAGTCCAGCCTAGAAACTATGGTAACAACACAATATAAATGTTGGCTTCAGTCCAACACACCCGCAGTGTAGAGGAAATATTCACATATGGACCTACACTACACTGAGCCATTTGCCTTCCCCTTCACTTACAATAAAGCCATTGAAGCTGCTATTCCATGCTTCACAGGAAGCAGGCAGGATTAGAGAAGGACCTGACTTCCTCCTCATAGCCAGATGCACAATGATTACAGAATTACTGAGACTCAAGAGGACCCTTATAGATCTCAGCTCTGTTGTCATCATTGTGCATCTGGCTTTGGGGGTGTAACCAGATGTTTCTCTGATCCTGCCTTCTCATCATGAAGCATGAGATTGCCATATGGGGCTGCTTCAAGAGCTTTACAGTAAGTGGGGGGGGGACTTTGGGTATTATGGAGAAAGGGAGGAAAAGCCAATGCCCACAACCCCCCTCCAAAAGAAATCTGTATATATAAGGGACAGAATTCTGTTCATGTAGCAGAATTCTAACCATTATACTACATTGCTATGTACTTAATTGGTGAATTCTTTGACATTATTCCATCATTGACTTATTATTTTGGGCTAGGTCCCTAAGCATACTTCTCTGGGAGGAAACTGAAGAGAAATCAACTGGATTCCAATAGGCCAGACTATTATTAGTAGACAAAGCATTTTAACTGAAGGCTGTTAAGGGTCAGAAAGTACATTATAAAAGAATTAAAAATTACTGCCTGTTATTTCACTGTGGGAAATGGTAAATGAAAATGGAGCAAGGAGATGCTTTGCTTTCTCAGCATTTAATTGCTGGTGCAAGGAGCTTGTTTATGAAGTTTATGGATAGGTTCTTGCCTGCATTGAAAACTTCTGACCACCGGTAATGAGGCACTGTTAATTAAGTAAGAGCCAGCAGGAGGTTGGTGGAGGCTGATCACTGTCTCCTAACTTTCATTTTTATTTATTTATGAACAGGGCAGATGGGGCTATTCCTGGGCAGTGGGGACCCCCAGCATCATTCATCATTTGACTACAACCCCATTAGGAGAATATGAATTGACCCAAAGCCACTAATCTTTTTTTAATAAGCCTCATTATTTTTCAGAAACGGACAACATTTTAATGCAGCTCTCCTTGGAGTCTCCGCTGAGTGCCCCACTCTAGAGACACAAGAGGGAAATAGAAGGGGCAGAAAAAGAGGCCTGGAATTCTTTTTTTTTTTCCACAAAAAAAAAAAAAAGGATAAAATAAAAAAGAGGCATTTTAGAACAGAGTTAGACAAGAACTTGAAATCACCTGAGATGTGTGGTTGCCATCAAAGTCAAAACTCCATCTCTCATCTTTGATATACCTAGAAAGATGGACCAAAACAAAATATGTGAAGCAAAGTGATGTGCTTTGTATTTTCTTACCCCAACATGATTCCATGAGTAGCTTTTGAAGGATTAAGAAATGGTGGAGCATGATGAAGCTTGTTTCATTATAAGATTTCCAGGGGTTAAAAAAAGGGGGGGCATTGCTGTGGACTTATGACCCCACGAAACTCTCTTCTACAACATCAGGCCACTGATCCTTCTATCCTGACTACTATCTCTGTAAAATGTTAAAGGCAGTTACATGCATGGCTATCTGACTTATTCAAAGGATATGGTAGAGTCAACATTTAAAGCAGATGTTCTGTCACTGAGCTATGACCCCAGTGCTATAAGATTTAAAAAACATGAATTCTGTTTCCTTGGCACACCGATACTAGCAGGAACAGAAAGAACTCTTTCAAGAGAATACAGTTTAATAAATTCAACAAGCTGAGATTCTTGTCCATGGTCCAGGATTCTGTGAGACCAGGTTGTGAATCCCTGCTTAGCCATGGAAACTCACTGGGTGATCTTGGGCAAGTCATACTCTCTCAGTCCAAAGAGAAGGCAATGGCAAATCTCTTGAATGAATTTTGCCAAGAAAACCATATAATAAGGTTATCATGAATAAGATTTGACTTAAACATAGATAACAACAAGCACAAAAGCAACATGTATACATGCACCTGTACCTTAGAGGTCCAAATTTAGAGTAATAGAATCAAAAAGTTGGTCCATCTTGTCCAACCATATGCATGGAGGAATTCATAATATTAAATCAATTAAATATAGAGCTAAAAGGAACTGATTTAGCCATGCACAGAAAACAAGAAAACATGTGTGTAGGGGGAAGTCTCCTTAACATTAGATATTGACTGTTATTATTGGTCTTATAAAAAATTTGCACATTTTTATGAGTGGGTTTTGTGCATTTTTGCAAAATGTATTATATTGGAAAAAGTGGTAACTGCTATCCTCTAGTGAAAGTAACATAGCATTTGATGTGTTGTTTATATCATCATGATCAGCCAGCCTGTCCTCTTGCTCTGAACTTCAGAAGGAGGGGGAAAAAGACACTAATTCTGCACAGGAATAAGAACTTTACAGAGAATCTATTTTCCCAAAAATTATAGAAACTGTACTTCCATTTGGTTTCACACTAGATGTGAGATCTCTCTCACACTAGATATGAGATCTCTCAAGGGGAACAGAGAATCATCAACATGTCTCATGGCCAGTATTGAATAAAATCTCAACAACTGCAATATTTCTTCGCAACCCTTTTGCATGTGTACATTGATCTGCATGCATCTCGCCTCTCCATGGTGTCTTATCCAGCATTTCTGTTTCATGTGCATGGATACAGAAACAGTGTAGAGACAGTTATGGCATAGATATTTCCCACCTGATCAACTTGATACTGAATGGAAGTATGGATTGTGTGGAAAGACTGATGCATTTGACTCTACATATATGATTGTGGTATTAATATATTCAGCATGTATGGCTGAAGAAGTGGTAGCTGGTGGCTCCCATGTCATTAGGGCCCAGTCTAGGTTTATCCAGTCTAGGTCTATCCAGTCTAGGTTTTGGATATCTACCAAGGAGCTCTCCAAAGTGCTGAAGCTATTTTGGAGATATGGTTTGTCAGATTGAATAATTCCTTTAAAACCCGGAGTAGATTCATTCCCTCTCTGACATGGGAGCCACCAGATACCAGTGGCCTGAAGGGGACCTATGCATGTTCTGCCAACAAAGATCACTTTGTTTACTTGTGACCCTTGGCTGAGGTTTCCTCAGACTCTGCATTTAGAGTACAAATGGTCCGGGAATACAAAAACTATTTTTTAAAAAAGTGCCTGATTGCTACTCAAAGAAAAGAGAGGGTAAAGAAAAGAATTCAAACATGACAAATAGGCTCTGAGGGAGGTCAGTTGAAGTCCATATTTTTTTTTCTGCAGCTTGTTTGTTTGTAAGGCTAATTTATATAATCAGCAGAATCAAGGGGTAACATTATTCCTGGAAATATTCCTTCAAGCTGCAGGTACAAAAACCACATATCTCAATGTTCTCTTGTTTCAAAATATGCCTGTTCACTCAAACACATATTCTATTGATATTCCCTTCCTCATAAGAATCCCAGGGCAGTAAAAGAACATTTTTAAAATTCTGTAGGAACAACTGTAAAATACAGTAAACTACCAGGTAATAAAGCTAATAAGTGCTAAAAGAACAGTGAGAATTGATTGCAACAGCAGCTAACTACTTATAAAGACCTGGATAAAAAAAATATGTCTTTGTTTGGCACTAAGATGTAATTAAAATTGACACCAGGTGTATTTCTTTTAAGGGGACATTCCAAAGTTGGGAAAACTCTGTAGAGAAGGTCTTATCTCCTGCCATTACCAATGCACATCTGCTAGACTGTGAGATGCTGGCACGTCCTAGCTTTAGGAACATGGCCAAGCTTCAGATACCTTGGTGTCAGGCTCCTTCAGTGTTGGTGTTACATGCTTCCTGACAGCTAAATTTTCCTGGTAATTCCAGTTGTGATTTCCAAATCATTTTCCTTTTCAAGCCCCAGGTAAAGTGCTTGACAATGATACAAATGATAGCTTACATTGGGCTTACAAGTTTTCTCTCATCCAAGAATGTCTACAGATAAAACATCTATCAAAATCAGGCAAAATCATTTGTGCCCATGAGTCCTCTAACCTGGACCACTGTTGCAAAAACAGGATTGTAGAGTACAGGCAAATGTCACACCTGCTCTTTCAAGGGTGATGTATGCCCTCCAAAATAGGCTATTTCTCAGCCCTCATCAGAGAACCCTCCGCTGATTGTAGTCACCAAAATCTGAGACCAGGGTGCAGGGAGGTAGAGCCACATTTCTTCCCCCTCTGGTCTATGACATCAGAAGCCACAAAGAAGCTCGAGAAAATCAACAGAAAGATGCCTTCTCCATCTCTTTTCCAGCCCCAGTAACCAAGCAAGGAAACCAAGGTTGTTCCAATGGCAAAGCCTGAATATATTCTTCCCTATTTAGCAGGGATTCAGATCTTTGTACATTTCATCCTCAGTGAATATTTTTGCTTTTCTTCTCTCTGCTGTGATAAAGTATTCAGACACTACACAGCTTTCAAGGACCATTATTGATCTGAGATTTATTCTACATTTTTAAAAAGTGGTTTGGGGACATAGAAGATAATATTTTCAATTCAGGAATGTTGTTTTCAGCATAGGAAATGGCATTTCTGTCCAAACAAATAAATAAATAAACCCACGCACCATTTTCTGTGCATAAACAAATAAATAAATCAGATATTGATTTTCTTCAGAAAACTCCTAGGCTAGAAAGATTCTCCTCATGGGGGAATTGTCCTTATCATGGCTTCCCAAGATTTAGATCTCCCACTTTTTGGCCATTGGTGGAATACTTTCAAATATTCCTTCCAGTCTTAGTATATAGAAGTAGCAAACCATCCAAATGGTAGAACCTGAAATGCTCCCCCCCACAAGCTTGTTTATGTTGTTAAGCTTGTTCCTTGGAGAACATTAAGGCAATCTAGACAGCTAACAATATTTGGTTTTGGTAATTATATTTACTAGTCCACAAAGGATAAAGACAAGACAACAGCAGTGTGAGATGGCTCTTCTTAAAATTTGCTTCTTTCTTTGGTTCTTTTTCCATGAGCTGCCTTAGTCTTTACATGCACTCACACACACACACACTGTTTCTTTCAAATAAATTAAGGTTTTAAATTGGCAAAAGTGCAGTTAAAACTGAAATGGCTTGGCAAATCTAAACCTCTATTTGTATTCTTTCCAATTCAATTCATTTCTTCAGCTCTTATAAAATGGTCTTTCTGGAAATTTTCTTCTCCTTCCATCACACACGCATGCACACACACACATGTGTTAGTCCCCAAGGACAGAGTAAATGTTTGAGTATGTCCCTTTGTAGTTTCTCCTTTGGTAGACTATCTATTTGTCTTTAGCAATAGTTATGAGAGGTATCCATCCATTCAGTTCTACAGCAACACTCCAGACTTTGACAGGATTTGCAGTCACTTAAAAAACAGACATATATTTCCCATATGTCAATGTACAGACAAAAAGAAACAGAAATATAAATACAGCAATGTAGATGAGGGTCGTGAAAAGGACAATAATAACACTCACTCATTCAGACAGGAAGCATCAGATGAGATCACATGAGCCACAAACACAGTCACAATGGCCAGTCTCTCTCCTTCAACTTGACATGCACTGGGATGAGATCAAAAATATGAGCATGAGGTTTGGGGCCAAGATCATCAAAAGACCACCTCTTGCTGTATGAGCAGGACCTGGATTTGCAATCTTCATTGGAGGCCCTGTTATATGTCCCACCACTTCAGGAAGTTAGATTAGAGAGTAAATAAGACAAGCATCTCTGTAGAAGCACCTTGATTTTGAAACTTCCTTTGAAAGTAACTCAGACTGAAAACCTTTCCTTACTACACTGTTACAGTGCTATTATTCCATTTTCAACATCCTGTGGAATTCTAGTGTTTGTAGATTACTGAGGCCAAAGAGCTCTCTGGCTGAGAATTCTAAGTGCCCCTCCTTAAACTGCAAAGCCCAGAATTCCATAGGATGCTGAAAGTGGAATAATAGCACTATAACAGTGTAGTGCAGAAAGGCCCTGACTTCATTCCTGTTATGCTTCTGCTGGACAGACAGAACTATAACATTCTGAAAGGCCTTTGGTGTTTAGAACTCATCTTAGAACTGACTTTTAAAATTATTTTTAAATCACATGTAGGTGGATTTTAAAAAAAAAACTTACCGTAGGTGACTTCTGGAGCATTTCATGGTATTAAAATGACCCATATCCACACAATTATGGAAATTCTAATGTACTCTAATGTAACTCTCCACAAAGTTTCTTCCTGAAGGTAGCAATGAGAAAGCGCAGCAATTTTCTTCCCACTGCAACAAAGCCTTTGAAAATCACACAGCTTTTGAAGGCTGTTTGCAGTTCAGGACTTATTCTGGACAAAATTCATACATGGTTGTTTTGCACAGAAAACAGTATTTTCTGTGCAGGAAACCATATTTTCTGTGTGGAAAATAATATTTCAGTGCAGAAGTATAAATCCCTGCACAGAAAATACTGCTTTCTGCACATGCTCAATTACAGCAGAAGACAGCATTTTCTGTGCAAGGATTAATATCCTGCACTGAAATATTATTTTACCTACAGAAAATGCTGCTTCCTACACAGAAAATGTAAAACAACAATGTGTGAATTTTGCATAGAATAAGTCTCAAACTGTGAAGATCAGTCCAGAATTCTTCTCATCAGGGTTTCTCAGCATTCAAAAAAAAAAAAAAAAAAGCTTACATCATGGGTCTCGTTCTGCAGAAGTTCACCAACAAAAAACGGACTCTGGTAGAGGTGTGCTTGGGAGAGGGAAAGAGTGAAGGTATTGTACCCTCAAATAAAAAAGTCTATCCCTTCAATGAGATTTTCCTTCAGTCCCCAATTTTTAGCATTACAGAGATGGAGACACTGGAAATTGTTCACATCTAGAACTCAATATTTCCTATGTTCACAATCCCTTGTTCATATTGCATGCCACTCATTCATTCATTCATTCATTTTTCTTACTGCCTAAGCTACATTAATGTTCAACTGAAATTTAAAGTTACTACAATGGTAGAAATTTGGGAGCTGAAGCAAAATTTTATTGAGGGGCAGAATCTTTACTGGAGAGTAATGCTCTAATTTTGCCCTCCCATCCCCTGCTCTGGGGAACTAAAATTTTCCATCTGACTGGATAGGAGTTAATCTGTGTTTTGTTTTTTAATGCTTTATTTGTTGTGTTGGACATTTGGTTTGGAGTCCCATTGGACAGAAAAGTTATAACATATGCTATAAATGAGTCTCTTTCCTCTAATCAACATTAACATGACATTCCTATCATCACAGAATCATAGAATCATAGAGTTGGAAGAGACCACAGGGACCATCGAGTCCAACCCCCCGCTATGCAGGAAACACACATCAAAGCATTCCCAACAGATGGCCATCCAGCCTCTGCTTAACAACCTCCAAAGAAGGAGACTCAACCACACTTCGAGGCAGTGTATTCCTCTGCTAGACAGCTCTGACCGTTAGGACATTCTTCCTGAGATTTAGGTGGAATCTCCTTTCCTGCAGCGTGAATCCATTGCTCCTTGTCCTAGTCTGTGGAGCAGCAGAAAACAAGCCTGCTCCCTCCTCGACATGACGTCCTTTCAAATATTTAAACATGGCTATCATGTCCCCTCTTAACTTTCTCTTCTGCAGACCAAACATACCCAGCTCCCTAAGCCACTCCTTATAGGGCATGGCTTCCAGACCCTTCACCATTTTGGTTGCCCTCCTCTGGACATGCCCTCCTCAAACTCCATCAGGTGGGTAGAATCAGCTTAGGTTCAAAATGAGCATACTGTCTTGTTCAGGCTAGTCCCTGTCCCTTGGATAAAGCATCATAAGCATGACCTCACAAAGGCTAGTCCTCTCTTTCAGCCAAGCTGCTTCAGCATAAGGTCACAAAGGCTCTCTATCTTCCAGCCAGGAACATAACAGCTATCTTTCACTCTCAGGCAGGTAATTTCATTATGAGGTCACAATGGCAAGCCTTCTTCAGGCAGCATCAGCACCATTAACTCTACAGGGGACAGCCTTTTCTTTGAAGCAGATAGCAATAGGAACCACCATGAAGTTGCAATGGCCAGTCTCTCTCCTTCAGGCAGAAGCATTAGTGGCATTAAAATAGTTTGTCTTTCTCCCTTCAAGCAGATAGCATCAGCACAAAGTCACCTTGGCCAGATTCTTTTCTGGGCCAGGCAGTATAAGCAAGAAATCACAATGGGAAGTCTTTCTCCTTCAGCAAGCAGCATCAGCATGATCATAATGGTTCATCTTGCACCTTCAGACACAACATCAGCATGATGTCAATCGTCAGTGTCTTTCAGGCAAGCAGCATCAGTATGAAGCTCCAATGATCACCATTTCTCTTTCAGGAAAGCTTCATTCTTTTTGTAGTGTAATAGAAAGTTTTTATTTCCTTTGGCACTTACAGGATGTGTGGCCTTAATAAATGTTGGAAGAGGGTTATACAGTGGTTCCAGTGGTGGCTCTTACTGCTGCCTCATACTCTGTTGTGCACATTGAGGATTATGAAGCAGGCATGAGCAGAATATGTTTTGTACCACAGATCAGTTGCTTGTAATATGTAGAGTTGTTGTTTTTTCTAATAGTAACAAATAGCAATTTTAATTACTTTTGTGAAATGGAAAAGTAAATACAGTCATCCCTTCACATGCTGTAGGGTTAGGGGCCCAGAATCCCCATGAAAGTGGAAAATCTGTGAATAACTCTAGGCTCTCCCAAACCATATTTAATACACATAAAAGTATGATCATGATATTTAACTCACCATAGATTCCTTTGAGGCATCAGAGTTCCTTTACAAGGCAGAAGTTGGTGGCTGGTGGGGCTTACTGCCACCTCCAATGCTTCCCCACACCATTTTTAATAGGGGCTTACAAACCTCATTCACAGTTTCAGAGGCCCTTTTTGCATGGCATTTGTCATGTGAAAGGGCCTCCAGGGCGTTGTGCAATTGCGAGGAGTGTTTCACATGACATCCTCATAATCGCGTGATGCTGCCAGGACCAGCAGGCGCCAATAGCGCAATATATCACTTTTGGCTTTTGGCTGAAAATGATGCATGATCATGCATGACTCTGGGGGCCCACATGCACTTATTGTCCGTGCAGAGCCTCCGGAGCCACGGCTCTTGTACTTCCTCCCCCAGAGCAGCCTGGGAAAATAACCAGCTGCACTGCAGAAGGAACAGGCGGAGCCCTCATGCTGCCTGCTGGGCGGCCAGCAAACAACTGCTGCAGAGACGGAGCAGGGGGAATGCAAGTGCCTCATGGAAGAGGCTGTTCGCGTGATCCCTGTGCAAGCGTGCTGGATGGAGGTAAACTGCAGAAAGATCCTCAGTCTCACAAGGCTAGCAGTCCCTATTAAAAATGGCATAGAGAAGTAGCAGAGGTGACAGCAAATAATCTGTAAATAATCAAATTCACAAAAGTGAAACCCGCAAATGTGGAGGGCTGACTGTAGTTTTTCAAACCTTAACATTATTATAATGGTAAATAGTTATGTCGTAGGGCTCAGAGATGCAGCTGTAACTAATTACTTGTGAAAATTTAGATTTCCAAGCTCTGCTTACCTCAAAACAGAGGTGTGGTAAACTCCAGTACTGAAATGTTAATCTCCAGGAACATGAAGTGCCAGGGAAGAAAAAAAGATCTGAAATGTAAGGGTAGAGAGGATGGAAAAGAATCAATTTTGTGAGATAGGGAGAAAGTTAATACAAAAAAAAAATCCTATGGTTATCATAATTCCAAGTATATCTCTTTTGGTCCTTTCCTTGACATGTTCTAGGGAGTTGGTAATTTGTAAAGCAGCACTCATAGAGAAATATAGAAAAGTATGGTATATCTTCAAAGTAACAATGGGAATCTTAACGCTCACACATTTTACCCACTACAACAGTCTGATAAGTTTAGCTGCTCTAAATCCCCTCTGTTGAAAAATTGTGTTGCTAAAATCTTCATTTAAAAAAAAAACTTGCAAGTGAGCCCATGGAGATCTTGACTTCATTGGGCCCCCAATGCATGGGTAATGAGCATAAGCCTTCCTCTACACCTTGATAGTTTCATAAGGCCTCATGTTCAAACCTGTGGAAGGGCTAGAAAAGGAATACACTCCAGTGGTTTCAAATGCAGATTTAAAATAAAAAAAAGTATGGGAAAGGAAAGAGTTTTTTAACCCTCTCCTGCCTGCCCACAGTGGTCCTTATCTGGATTGGGCCCCTACACACTTACTTGTGAGTAAAAAAAAAAAGAAAATTAAATTTAGTTGAATATAAATTATTTAAATAGATAAGGAAATAATGTAGCATGTTATATAATATTATAGCATATAATATTATAAGAAGTTGTTGTTGTTGTTGTTGTTATTATTATTATTATTATTATAGCATATAATATTATATGAAATATTATATAGAGCTTATGTGTTCTGCAAAGCATGCACTTCCTCAAAAATGCTTGAAGAAATTAACATATCTTTCCACTTGCTTGAAATGAGAGCAGCAACTTGAAACTTGAAGCTGACTCCATGCCTCATTCATGAAGCTTGTCAAGATTGACATTTTCTGGATTTCCACACAACTATATATATTTCTCTCTTCTCTTTCTGTGAGAGATCATAATTTGCCATTTACTCTCAAAGAAAGCACAGATAAAGATGACTTAAAAAGTAATCTTTGCAAATGTGTTCATTGAATTTTAGCATTGTCTCTCTGTCACACAGCTTTATGGATATATAGGTGTCAAACAAAATATCACCTGCAGATCAGGCAGTGCAAATTATGTCACTGAATACAAGTACTTAGAATGTCATATTCAATGTATAGGAAAAACCAGAACTGACTTATGTACCCATTTTAGGAACCACAAATCTAAGATCTTAATGGCAAAAAAACCCCCCAAAAAAACCCAGCACCACCAGTTGCAAAGCACTTAAGCCCAGAAACCTACAGCCTGTCTTATCTGTCAGTTATTGCAGCAGAAATGCCATCTCATCCAAGAGCAATGGAAACAAGATAACATTTCCCGATATATAGACTCAGTACCTTGACATTATGTGGCCTCAACCTGGAAGATAAGATGTGACTTCACTCAATCATATGAAATGCCATAGTCTGGAATATTTCATTTTCTATAACTGACATATTGGCTCTACTACCTTTTGATTCATTATAATGTTTTCATTAGAACAACCGAAGCAGATAGAGGCCAGAACATTTTGCCTATGGTTTTTTGGATTTCTTTTGTGCTAGTCACTCCAATAAATATATGGTTCAAGTGATTAACAACATCCTTGTGGGATCCAGAACAAACTTGTCTGAAGTGCTCATGATGGATGCTTCTGTGCTGTGCTTTTGTCATACAGTGGTTTATTGTTTAATCTGGATGTTACTATTTAGAATCCTGCTATTTTAGTACTTTTTCTTGTGTGCTTTACAGAGTACTCACTGGGACGCAACTGTCATTAAATGTCTTAATAAATAAAATAATCAATAAACAACATAGTAATACGAGCTGGGATTTTTTCCCCTTTTATTGGTAGAGACCTTAGCTCAGTTGTTAGTCTCAGTTAAAACGGATCCATTGAATAAGTGTCAGCTAGTGTGTTTTTTAAAAAAAAGGCACAAATGAAATCTTACCTCTTTTTACAAATCTTGTCTCTTTTTATGATAGGGTTACAAGCTTAATAGATGAAGGGAATGCTGTAGATGTAGCATATCTTGACCTCAGTAAGGCCTTTGACAAAGTTCCCCATGACATTCTTGCAAAGAAGCTAGTAAAATGAGGGCTGGACAGGGCTACTGTTAGGTGGATTTGTAATTGGTTGACTGACCGCACCCAAAAGGTGATCACCAATGGCTGCTTTTCATCCTGGAGAGAAGTGACTAGTGGGGTGCCTCAGGGTTCTGTCCTGGGCCCAGTGCTATTCAACATCTTCATCAATGATTTAGATGAAGGAGTAGAGGGCATGCTGATCAAATTTGCAGATGATACCAAACTGGGAGGGGTTGCTAACACACCAGAGAGTAGGATCAAATTTCAATGCAACCTTTACAGATTGGAGAGCTAGGCCAAAGCTAACAAAACGAATTTCAACAGAGAGAAATGTAGGGTCCTGCACTTGGGCAGAAAAAAAGAAAGTCACAAGTATAGGATGGGGGACGTGTGACTGGATAGTAATATGTGTGAAAAGGATCTAGGAGTCTTAGTAGATCACAAGCTGAACAAGACCCAGCAGTGTGACGCAGCAGCCAAGAAAGCCAACATGATTCTTGGTTGCATCAATAAGAGTATGGTGTCTATATTGAGGGAAGTAATGGTACCACTCTATTCTGCATTGGTTATGTCAGAGGGATGGTGGATAATGGGAGCTACACAAAACCCCCGGTAGCACTTCCCTCCAGCACTGAGCTCTGGCAAAAAGACAGTTTACCAGAATCAAGTGTTTAAAAATCACCATACAGCAGAGTGTACTCACACAGCTTGAAGCATCCCAGCAGAGTGTTAACTTTAGCAGCAAAAACCCTGAAACCAGGAAAAATACTCCCACGCAAATGTTGGCCCTTTCCTCACTGGCATATTAAAACGGTGCAGCGCGACCTCCGACGGAGGTCTTCTGCACTATGGAGTGGACTGGGGAGGACTACTTTTTGAAGTTCCACACCTCAGTCTGTTCCGGAGTGACCAGAACTGGTCATGCAGTGTGCTTTTTAAAAACATCTTTTACGAGGTTTTTAAAAAGCACGGAGTGCGCTACCCCATGTTGCTCTGTTGCCACTCTCCGGTGCAGATTTGCAGGCGTGCACTAGTGCGTGCCTGCAGATCTGCCAGGGGTGGGCTTTAGGCTGGCGAGCTTCTCCGGTTGGTGGAGAGCCTCCACCAACTGGAAGCCACCATTTTGGACGCCGGAGCAGTGTGGAGCGACGAGCTCGCACTGCTCCTCGTCCCGATGGACTCACCCGGACACTGAAGAAGTCCGGTGAGTCCCATTTTTGCACAGTTCCTTTCCCACGTGCGGAAAGGGCCAATCTTCCAACAGGAGGCATACATACAGTATATACAACTCTCCAACGGAGTTTTCAGCATTCACCAGCATGCAGAACATAGCCTCCAGCCACTCTCCAGATATCAAGAGGGCTTAGAGGGCTAGAACACTCCCCCTTATATATAGCCATTGCTAATGCAACTCTAGCAGCCCTTGCTAGAGGTATGATGCAACCTTTCTGCCCTTGGTTACACAACCCCAATGACACAGGCAGGTGTTACATGGGATTGCAACATCCACTGTCATTCCCAGGTGCAAACTTTAATTTACATCATGTATATTTTATTTGGACTTAGGTTCTGTCCAACCTTTCCTCACAGGTTAGGCCTCATTTGGAATACTGTGTTCAGTTCTGGGCACCTCAATTCAAGAAGGATGTCGACAAGCTGGAACGTGTTCAGAGGAGGGAGACCAAAATGGTGAAGGGTCTGGAAGCCATGTCCTATGAAGAATGGCTTAGGGAGCTGGGTATGTTTAATCTGCAGAAGAGAAGGTTAAGAGGGGACATGATAGCCATGTTTAAATATTTGAAGGGATGTCATGTTGAGGAGGAAGCAGGCTTGTTTTCTGCTGCTCCAGAGACTGGCGCCCTTTTCGCACGCAGTTTCTTATGTGAGAGGGCCCCTTGAGCATCGCGTAAATGGGAGGAGCGGTCCATACGACGCACTCCCATTTATGTGACGCTCAAGAGCCTAAAGCGAACCACAGATGCACCTTTTCATTTTCGGCTTCAAGTCGAAAATGCTGTACGGTCATGCAAGGCTCCCTGGGCCCTCGCGCACTTACCTGCCCTGCGGTGCATCGGATGAGCGGGCCGGTCGCGCTTCCTCCCCCAGCGCAGCCTACAGCTCTCAGGCTGTACTGCGGAAGGAAGGGGTGGGGCGCTCTCGCGATGGTTGCGCAACCAAGAAGCCAGCTGCGGAAGAACGGAGGAGCAATGCGAGTGCCTCGCGCAAGAGATTGCTTGTGCGAACGGCACCCCCACCTCCGCAAGCAGGTAACGTGCAGAAAGGTGATAGGATGGGGGCAATGGATTCAAGCTGCAGGAAAGGAGATTCCAGTTGAACCTCAGGAAGAACTTCCTAACAGTCAGAGCTGTCCGGCAGTGAAATATGCTTCCTCAGAGTATGGTTGAGTCTCCTTCTTCGGAGGTTGTTAAGCAGAGGCTGGATGGCCACCTGTTGGGAATGCTTTGATGGGTGTTCCTACATAGCAGGGGGTTGGACTCGATGGCCCCTGGGGTCTCTTCCAACTCTATGATTCTATGATTCTATGAAAAATTTGTGTGCTGTGCAAACAGTTTAAGAAAACTGGCAACAACTCTCAAAATCTCCCACATTCCAATTTTATCACTTTAGAAACAAGTATGAATATCATTTATGTTTATTTATGGGAAGAATTTGCTAGGCTCAGATATTTATTCATATTCATGACAGAAGCAAGCCGAAACTGGAATTGATGGATTCATCCATCTGGACCTAGGGTTTTGAGCTCTCAGCTCTTAAATGTTTGATCCTTGTTTGTTCAATAGTGGACAGCATGCTGATTTAGGATTATCATGTTAGTTTGTTCATTTGTTTCCTGTGAGACTCATAATCAGCAGTGGTATGGTAGTCAGGTACAACATGTTCCTCTCCATGCTCGGAACAGCTCTATTTCTAAAATTTGGTTGATGCATATAGGTGAAAATATTTTTTACAAGAATTCATTGAAATTCTCAACTGTTTTCATATTTGGAACGACAAAATGCTACCTTATTTTTTTTTATAAGGAGTTTGGTGTTGTAAAATGTAAAACTGTCCATCCATCCCTATTGTTAGTATCTTAAATATATAATATCTCATGCCAGGGATCCTGTTATTAAGTGAAAAGCAAAACAGGCCTCATAGCCATTTAATATTTCTGGACACTTGCCATTAGCAATGTGGATATTCTAAATGTAAACAGCATCTGAGTTGTTAAGAATTTTCTCCCTCAGCAGATTTGGAGCTCTTCCATTGTGTAAGTGATATCCCCAAAGTATATTATTATGAGGTAAGCTCAGAAGGGATTTTCAGCCAGGCTATTTGTTGTTGTTGTGTGCCTTTAAATTGTTTATGATTTATGGCAATCCTAAAACAAATTATCATGGTGTGTGGTAGTGTGTGATACTCCCGAGGTCATCCAGTGGGTTTCCAAGTCTGAGTTAAGTATCGAACTCTGATCTCCAGAGTCAAATTCCAGCACTCAAACCACCAGACCACATTGGGTCTCTTTAGATATGTTATGCCAAGTGGTAAACTGGAGTCTCTGAAGAAAACTGAAATGAAGGCTGGTGTTTCATAGCTGAAGCTGGCTGGGCTACTTTGGCATCAAGAGGCAAGGGAGATTAAAATAAAAAACCCAGAAGTTATTGATTATTGCCTGTGCCTTCCTTTTCATTTATCTTCATTTATAACAATTCAGAATGCCATTGTTATTATATATGTAATTGCTGTCTCCTGATAAAAATAGGCCAAATACGAGGATTTTCAAATTTGCTGACTATTACTTTGGTTCAGGGAGTGCTGTGCGTAATGGCTATAGTATATAAAATCAATAAATAATTACAGCATAATGGGGCTGCCTTTTTAATGGCTTAAATTATAAGCACAGCTTTGCAATGTGCATTCATGTCTTAAGGGCAGACTTCCCCCACCTCTAGCTCCAAATGGGCCTTTGAAGGACAAGAAGAGCAGTGAATAATGCATCCCAATTTGGAAACTTTCAAATGCAGCAAACTACCAACAACATTCACCAAAGACCTCAAGGTACTTGAGGCTGTGAGGAAGATTATCCATGGTGTCTCCAGTCCTTTGCAGACACCACTACACAATGGTTAGAAAGAGCATTTGGAACCTCATCCCACATATCAAATATAAAAATCTAGTTCCTTGATTCTGTCTCTTCATTACACTCTGTGGTGACCAGTGAATGGAAGCCATGCTAGGATTATGCAGACACACCTCAAGAGCTCCACTCAATCTCTATGGTACAAAGCAACATTGACAACACTTATGGAAGAGCCAAACATGACTTCCCCAAACCCAAGCCTAGAGTTACTGAATTTTAATCCACCTAGAGGACAGACGTATCCCTACATCCTAAGGAATCCTTGGTCCTCCAGGTGTTTTTAACTAGAGTATTCTTAGGCCCTTTTCGCACCTTACCTGGTGCCACTGGCATTGCACAGGGATCGTGCAAAAAGCTTCATCCAGGAGGCACTCATGTCCCCTCCACTTCCCCTCCACACCAGCTCCATGCTGGCCAGAAGGAAGCGTGAGCACTCCGCCCCTTCCTTCCATAGTGCCGGGTAGTTTCCCAGGCTGTGCTGGGGGAGGGAGCGTGATGGCTGCGCATCCAGAGCTTCCGCACACAAGGTAAGTGCATGTGGGGCATGGGAAGGATGGACTATCACACATCATTTTCAGCAACAAACAAAAAATGAAATAATGTGCAATTACCCCCAATGGCCTTGGGAGCATCAAGTGATTGTGCGGATGTCATGTGGAACGGTCTGTTACCGCAGTTTCTAGCCCGGACTTGTGGGATATTAGATATCACTTTGATATCAATAATTCGGCCTTCTTTTCCTATTCCTCTCCACATGCTGCGAGGTCCCCCAGACAAGCTCGCAGACAGGCACGGCCACTAATCGCTGTAATATTCCAAACAAATACAGGCAGGCCAGAAATAGCCATCCCACCACTACAGGAGACCTCAAGGCAAGTACCACATTATGTATGCACGCTACTTACAAAGAACTCCCTGCCCTGAGCAGGCAGCTTGATTAGTTGAATACTCATCTGTCAAGCACTCTGCGTTTGCATACTGGCTACTCTACTGATAATTCAGACTTAACTCAATCATGCTAAATTCTGACCTTTCGGAGGGTTTGTCTCCAGCCCGAAACTCATTGTTTTCCCCAAATACGGACTAGCCTACAGCCACATTTTCCCCTATAAAAACCCTGATTTTGAGAGCTTATTCGGATCACTCCCGACTTCCATCCCACCTTGCTGCTGCTTTGCTTGGTGAGTCCCACGTACTGAGAACTCCATATCTCCGAACTTCTGCTGTAGGCTACCCAGGCTTCAGGACAGGTGTAGTATTACCCAAACCAACAACTCCTCTAAAAATTGCTCTATCCGACTCCAACCTTTATTTCTATAGTTATCTGAGTGTGCTGCATACACTGTTTGATTGTATTTTAATAAAAACAACAATTATTATCTCACTTCTGTTTGCTTCTTGACTCAGCCTGACCCCGTAGACATTGGGTAAAAGATCTCGCTCCGTTGCCCTGCCTCTCGTAGTGCTAGCTTGTGCTCTTTGACTAATTTCCCCAACTTGTATAATTTGGAGCGCACTTAGGTGTCCCTCACGGGACCCTCAGAAATCAGGGTAACAGGTCCTCACAACCGTGTGACTCTCCCGAGGCCATTTCGCAACAGGACTGGCAAGCGAAAAGGGCCATAGTCTCTTATGATTGTCTATGCTAACTGGGACTTCTAAGAGCTGTAGTCCAAAATATCTTGACAAGTAAAGGTTCTCCAACTCTTTCCTACTCCAGCCACATCCTGAGCACATCTGCCTAAGTACACTGACATGGAGCACACCAATTTCCATTGATGGCTTCCACCACTATAAAGTTCTGGTATGATTACAAGACTGCTAATATTAAACAGACTGGGATATTATCCTAACTTTAAGTAAAAAGGTAAAACAACTAGCCAACCAAACAGTTAAATAACTAAATAACTGGCATTCCTCCTGTTCCTCCCTCTTCAACCCCAAGGACAATTTCTCAGCATTAAGGAATGACTTATCTTACATCAGCAGTTGGTAGAAAATGGATCAACATCTTATGGAAGATAGTAGGATGATTTGGAATAAATCAATAAGGATGTCAAATTCCCAGTTGTATAATAATGACAGGACCAGAAATGGATTTTGCTTTGGAAAGACAATGAGTTCAGTTCATCCGTAACACTGAAAACAAATGTAGAATACCTAAACTCCAACTGTTTATCTTTTGCATCCAGTTCTGGTAAAATAAACAAACAAGTCTTTACAAGCCTGAAGTCTGCCTAGGCCTTCCTTACATTGACCAGAACAGTAGCTCCTCTCAACAAAGCAGTGATGCAACAGCACAAATAGTTTGTTATAGAACATTATGGGTCATACATTATATTAAAGAATCTGAACGTTCTTCTAGTTGAAAAGTATGATTTTCCCACTGATTTGAATCAGTTGGATTGCATCTGAAAGTTGGATTGCATCTGAAATGTTGTTTCAGATGCAATCACGGGGATTTTTTTTAATGCTTAACTATTCAAAAACTTACCGGCAGCAACACCTCAGTATTTATTGTTTCAGTGTACCATATGGTATATAAAATGCAAAGTTGCTCAGCCTGGTATCATAGCAACAAAGTTGATATTCAAACAGCCCAATTTGTATGGAGGCAGATGTGTGTGTAGATAGTCTCTATTATTAGTTAGTTGAAATATTGTGTGCATGTAGGGTTGTCAATCCATATTTCCTCTCTTTTTCTGCCTGGCACACCTCCCTTAGACTTTGTTTCCATGTTGTGCTCCTGAAAAGGATAAAGACAGTGACTCCTATCCACAGTAGTTCTAATTTTCTCCTGAGATAAAAATATAAAGCTGCCTTAAACTATTGCATTCATCATTGGATCATTCTTTAACTGGTATTGTTTCTTTGAAAGTAGGACATCTCCAGCCAAGCACACTGTTGTCCAGAGTCATCTCAATGCATCAGGAATAGGTAACTGCAAAAAGGGCAGGGACCATATTTCCTTCCTCCAACCATCCAGTGTGCCACAGAACTGGCCCTTTTCACTCGGCATTCGCCATGCGAAAGGCTCTCTGGAGCATTGTGCAATTGCAAGGAGTGGTCCACATGACATCCTCACAATTGTACGATGATGCTGGGGCCAGCAGGCACTGATTGTGCACTATTTCATTTTCGGCTTGTAGCCAAAAATGGTGTGCAATCACACATCGCTCCAGGGCCCTGCCTGCACTTACCGTGCACGCAGACCCTCTAGAGCAGCGGCACTCGTGCTTCCTGCCCCAGCGCAGCCTGGGAAAATCCCAGGATGCACTGTAGAAGGAAGAGGAGGAGCACTCATGCTGCCTGCTCATCAGCAGGCAGCAGCTGTGGAGGCGAAGCAGTGGGGCATGAGAGCCTCTTGTAAGAAACTGCTTGCATGATCCCCATGCCCCAGTGCCACAAAAAGGTAAGGTGCAGAAAGGGCCACTGTGTTAACCAGCATGTTAATAGAGGAGAGGGGAGGTAATAGGCAATATCTCTCAGTTTTGTCAACCAGAGCTTTCTGTTTGGCTGCAGGTGAGACTAGGGAATGAGGAGGTAGAGTTGCAGTAGCCTGTTGAAATTCCATCCCCCTGCCTAGATGCCCTATTGTAGATTTCTGGGTTTAAGTGTGTTTACTTGAAACTGGGTGGCTGTGATAGATTAGGGATTCTGTTGGTGTACCTCTCACCCCACTGCTTAACAGTCTTTCTTCCTGAGCTACCTGGACTGGTCTCAGGGTTGCTGTTGGAATCCCAACATGTTGCCATGCTGGGGGGATTTCAACATCCTTGCTGAGACTGCCTGTCAGGAGCAGCTCAAGACTTCATGTCTGCCATGACAACCATGGGTCTGTCCCAAATTGTGTCTGGCCCTATTCATGCTACTGGGCATACTCTGGACCTTGTTTCCTATAGGGGGTGGGGTGAATGTGATCTGGAACTGAAAGAACTGTTTATAGTTCTATTGTCATGGACAGATCACCACTTGGTGGGTTTTACATCTGTTGGCACTCTGAACCTCTGCAGGGGTAGGGGACCAATTACAATGGTCTGCCCCAGGTGATCCAGTTGATTCTTTCCTGGCTGACTTCTCAAATAGAGAAATGTCTTGAACATCCCTTCTCATGGAGTGGAACCAAACTGGTCCGCTGGTTTTCCAGGGAGCTGGTGAGAAGATGTCTAGTACGACATTGGCAGAAAACTCAGAGTGGATCTGATTGAAGACAGGCTAAAGCTTATCTGAGAACCTGTTCTGGAGAAATATAGGCAGCAAAGGAAATTTTCTGTTCTACTTCTATTCCATCTACTAGGAGCCAAACATTGGAACTGTTGCAAGTGGCCAGGGATCTTTTACACACAGGCACAAAAGAGAAAAATCCAGACCATTTGACAGCATTCTGCAAGCAATTTGCCCAGCACCTTGCAGATAGAATAATTCATATCCACTCTGATTACGATGCTGTGATTGACACAGATCTTATTGATGTAACTTTGGCCTCTGCTTGTCAGTAACAATGGATGCTTTTCAATTTGTGGAATCTGAGGATGTGGACAGGATTTTTGGAGATATGAGAGTCACCACATGTGGACCAGATCCATGTCCTTCTTGGCTTAATAAAATAGCTAGAGGGGACTGGCTGGGTAGGTAAAGGGAGCAGCTAATGCTTCACTAGAAGAAGGCAGAATTCCAGTTTGCCTGAAGGAGGCTTTTATAAAACCATTAGAAACCAGCCAATAATTATCCAGAAGCATAGGATCCAAGGAGGATTTTTTAAATACAGTCCTTCCTCCGCATTCACAAATGATCTTTGTGAATTTGATTATTTGGCCCTTTTTGCATTGCATCTTAAATCTGCATCAGCCATGCTTTGCTCCCACTCTCGGGGCCACCTTACCACATGATGTCATCGCCAATCAGGCGCTATCCCGGCTGCAGATGGTGGGAATCCCACTGTTTTTCATTTTGGGGGGAAACCCAACAATAACTGTCTTTTCCTGCAGCAATCACGATAGCTGGACCCATGCAGAGACTCCATCCAGCTTCCTTCCATGAACGAACTGGGAGTGGGCAAAATGTGGGCAGTCCCTGCCTGTTCCTCCCTCAGCAACTCCCAAGGGAAGCTCTGCCCAGCAGCAGGCTGACCACTGCCCTCATTGCACCAGCAAACATGCAAGGAGATGTCAGCCAGGAAGGCCACCCTGGGGGTGATATTGGTACTGACCCCCCCAATAACATTAGCCCCCAGGGTCTGGCCAAATTTCAAAATGTTTTTTTAAGCCTGCACCACCATTAGCACATTAGCATGTTAGCATGATAGCGCCTGCCATCGTGTGGGTATCAGGTAGCCTAAGTCCAAAAAGGAAATGGCTGGGAGCTATCACTTTTCCTCCTCCCCCCCCGCCCATCCCCATCGTCATTTTGGAGACAGCAGAATTTCTGTTGCTGAACTTCCTTTGGAGCGGACACAATAAACTGTTACCACTATCTACCATGCTAACGCTAGCACAGCTGCCAGCAAAAAATTTTTTTTAAAAAAATAGACCATTCAGAAGCAGGGGGGTGGAGATGGGGGAGGACCTGGAACTGGTCAAGGATGCTGAGCTGCAGGACAAAAACCAGGTACAATGCGGGTGCTGCCCTGCAAACTCCCAGGTGTGTGTGGAAAAATAGAGGCTGCCTACTGGGCCCAACCCAATACTGGCAATTCCACGACAACACCACAACACTGCACAATTGAGGTATGCTGCGGAAAGGGCCCCAGTCTTCCCCCCTCCTCCCATTCTCTTGTGTTTTGCCAGGTGTGGAGAAGGAAGGCAAGTACCTGAACAAAAGGGAAGGGAATGGGGAAGGAGTTCCTCCCTCTGCCCTGCCATTCTCATGCATTTTACCTCAAGGTGTCTGGTCAGCCTTTAGATGGATATGCAAAGGACTGAGCTAAATAAAACACCAGAGATGCACTAGGAAACGATTTGGTGCTGATAAGGAAATCTGAGAAAATTTAGGGGATTGGCAAGATCAAAGTATGGGAACAAGCAAAGTTCCATGGGAAGTGCCGGGAGTTTGGGAAAGGGGAAGACCTTGAGAGTTGATCAATAGGAATTGTGTGCACATAAAAGTGTGTATCATTATATAACCAAGCTTGTATCATAGAATGTTAGCTTCAGCAACTGTAATATGCTATACCTCATATATCTCATTAAACATCATTAGAAAACCCTGCATGTTTTTGTGAGAGTACAAGATTAGCCAGCACATGACAAGGATTAAGCTTGATACTTTTTGCATGTGAAGCACGTGCTTTGCTACTCATCTTTCATTCTTTCAGGGTGGCTTAAAGAATTTCAAAATTGGGATTCTTCAACTCTGAAAAACCCTCATTCAGAGGAGATTTGCTGCAAGCAAATCATTAAATTGCTATTGCCCAAGAAAACATTTTCCCCCAGCCTCTTTTAATGGCTCCATTTTACTGATGCATGTGGGTTTCCAAGTGACAGAAAACTGCATGACACTCAAGCATTGGATGAGAAAAAATCAACACAACTCAACCTGTTTTATTTTCCTAAAAAGATGTCTACCAGGTATTGCTGCACTTTTCATTAAGTAGCATGGCCCAGTTTTGCTGAATTATTGGATGCAAAGCTTTTGTTCCAAAGAGAAAATTCTAACCATTGCTTCCTTGCAGTTTACATGTGATAGTGCCATGTTCAAGCATGGGTGTGGTGATTCCTCAAGTGGGGAATTGGCAAAGAATGGGACCCAAGGCCCACAGAAGACTTTTTCAGACTTTTTCGGCCCAAAACCAAGGGAAAAAATGGTCAAAACCCCATCCCCCCCCGGTATTCTATGCAGAGAAGCAGGCTGGACTGGCAGTTGAATCTTATCTGAGCACAGACAATACTGAAGTAACAGTCTTCACTACACCAAGATAACAGGCTAGGGCAATTTCAGTGCAACACACCAGTACACTATTGCATTTTCACTCTATAATGCTTAGAAATACATCTTAAAAAATAAAAAAAAATCTTGACTCAAAGGAACAATTTAAAAGAAAAATGGAGAGGCGATAGATTTTGAAATTACCATGCTATGGGAATCACAGAGGCAGAGACAAGCTGGGCACGCCCACACCCCACCCACTGCTGGATCTGCCACAATAGGAAATACTATCAAGCACTATTACGGGTACCACACTGAGCCAGCTGACATGATTGACATGCTAAGGAGGTTCATAATGGATTTGTTCCCCAGAAATAATATAAGGTGGTTTTGCAATGCTTGGGGAAGGGATAGCTGCTGGATAGCAACAATGTTGTGCAGTAGAATGACTCCTGAACCAGAAACAACCCACTGCTGTTGTGGGATAGTGACATCATGCAGAACTGGCCTTCCTAATAAGTAACAGTGGCCATTTCCTCATGGGGTAAGTAAAACGGTGCAGTGTGTCCTCCACGGAGGACATCTGCACCTTGGAGCGGAGTGGGTCCAGACTACTTACCGTAGATCCACACCTCAGTCCACTCCAGAATGACCCCAAGTGGTCCTCCAGTGTGTTTTTGAAAGACCTGATTTTTCCAGTCTTTCAAAATGCCGGCGGGCACCATTACGTGCCTGCTCTCTGGTGCAGATCTTCAGGCTTGCACCAATGTGAGCCTGCGATCTACGGAGGGCGGGCTTTAGGCTGGCAAGCTTCAGCAGTTGGTCGAGACCCATGACCAACCGGAAGCCACCATTTTGGACACCGGAGCAGTGCGGATCTGTGACCACGCACTGCTCTGCCTCATCCCGGAATGGACTGCCAGAAGATCCAGTGAGTAGCGGCAGGGAGCGATTCCCTTGCCGCGTGCGGAAATGGCCAGTGTTTCTAATAATCCTGATGAGAGACAATTACTCCAGTGAGCAAAATTTCTTCAGGAAAGAGAACAAGAGTTTGTATTATAGGAAGGAAGGTGGATTTTTTTTTTTTCCTTTTGGGGTTTTTTGTGATGGGAATGTCATCAGCAAATCATTGAAATTATCATCCTACCTTCTCTTGAAACTGTAAAAATATGTATGGGCCATCAGAGTAGTCCTAAGATGAACCATTGGATAAATAAGAGAAGTAGTTGTACATCAGGTAACATACAATAGAAGAAAATATGGAGATTTTAACTGTTCCTAACAGGAAACTGGAAGGGCTCTTTTGTTCAATATGTTTTTCAAAACTGAAAAAGAAATCTCAAATTTTTAAAAAGAGGCCTAGATTGCCCTGAATATCTCCTTAAGGCAAATGGTTACCCTCCTAATCAGGGGTGACAGCCAATTTTTGCTCTGGCTTATTAGTACCACAACACTGGAAGCAGTGCTTCATCATGATTGAACACCATTTTTATGTGGGGAAAAAGGGAGAGATGGGATTCAGAGGATGGAGATGGGGATCAGAAAAGCCAAACCATCATATACATGTTTGGTTTTCATTCCTCCATTTTTGGTAGTTTTCAGATTTAAAAAATACCCTAGAATCAAGTAAAATAAACATCCCAGAATTATTTTTAATGTTAGGGGATCTTAGTGGGCTTTATGGGATTGCCAGGGGACTTCAGTGGTCACAATGATAAAGATCAAGGGTTGCATTTTTCATACCCTTACCCTGAACTAACTTTCCCTCCCTCCCTCCCTCCCTTTCTTGCCTTCAATCTAAGTATATCAGCAGGACCAGTCCAAAATACTTTGGTGTGTCATGCAAACAGCACAATGACTCTTATGCCCATTCTATATACACAACTCAAGGGGATAGGCAATTGAGTCTTTTTTCATCACTGGCAAGGGGAAGCAGTGGTCTACAGTACTAGAGTACAAGGCAGGTTCTGTGGAAAACTAGTGTCTTCTCCAGCATCTTTGGGCAGCCCTCAGCACCTATTGCCTTTGATGTCAGCTTCACTGCCTGATAGTGGGGCACCACTTAATAGGGTGGTGGTATGACTTGCTGACTAATAGTGGAGAAATCTGTGAGTGTTGAATTATATCTCTTCTCCCTTGAGGCCCTCTAAATGGGCTGCAACTGGGGTGTTTAAACTTGACAGGTTTTTCTTAGTCAGTGCCCTGATAGGAGGCCATGAGAAGTACCATGTCAATCACTTCAGGGTAACCAAAGGAAAGGTTGGATATAGTAAGCATTTAATTTGAGTGTTTGTCTTTCAAGCACAACATTCTTATTTTAACATACAAATGTGTTAGACGAACTTATTAACACAGTTAGCACATAGAGTTCTAGTCATATTATCAATTTTGTAAGCTGGTAGGTAGCCCATCTTCAAGGTTTTACTCCCAGACAGAAAATAATTGAATTCTTCTCTTGACTAACCAACGAGGAGAAGCCACATAAATGATTGTTGTAAAAAACATGTTATCTCAGTAAGTGGGGCTTTCAGACTCTGCAGAAGGCACTCTACTACAGAGTAGGTGAAGGAAAATAAATTAGGAAACTGATGAGGGAGCGTTTAGCAGTCTGAAATAAAATTATGATTGACACATCTAATGACAAAAAAGGCTTCCTTGTGCTACTCTTTGTGGCATAGCTTTATGTGTTTCTAAAGCCACAGATATGGTTCCACTCACTAAATAATGTCAAATCTGTATAGCCAAGATAACCAATATGTGGGCTTTCTTTCCTTATATTTGTGCTCTCTCAGTGGCCCTTGCCTCCATCTAATTTGCAGTCAGTGAGGTACGTCTCTGAGTGGATTGTGTTGTTCACCATGTTTTATTGATGTGAGTAGGAAAAATAAGTCTTTCTGGTCCATAGCAGGCCAAACTACACATAGCAGAGTTCATGCAATTTCCCCTCTATCCTTTTCTTTTAAAATGAAAAGAATTCACTAGGGATGAAGAATACATGACCCCCAGAAATTCTTGAACTGCATCTCTCATTATCTTCTGTTGGGGCTGAAAAAAATATTCAAAAAGTATTGCTAAAACAGTCAAAATGTGTTTTTCAAGTGTTGGGAAACCATGACAAAGAGAATCTTCAGCTGACGAGAATCTTCATAGTTCAGGACTTAGTCTTTACAAATTTTACCCATGGATTTTTGGACAGAAACAGCATTTTCTGCTAAAAATATTTTTGTGCGAAAATATTATTTCTATGCTGAAAAGATTGTTTCCTGCACAGGAATTTCTGTTTTCTGGGGGGGGGGATACTACATGTAAATTTTGCACAGAGTAAGTCTCCAACTACAGCATTTTTTGTGCAGGAAACAGCATTTTCTGTACAGGAAATACATTGATGGGGATAAATAATATTTTTCATTGCTGAAAATGTTGTTTCCTCCACAGAAAATGCTATTTTCAACACACACAGAATGGGTGAATTTGCACAGAATGAGTCCTCAACTACAAATAGTATCTTAGTAAAAGAAAGAAAATTGTGAAAATTATTCATTGCTTCCCTTAAAAACAAAATCAGTGAAGAATACATTCTTAACTTTAGTGAGGCAATGTTGGAAGATGATGGGCAGTGTCATCCAGAATCTGAAGGTCTGAATATTCCCCTTCACTGAGAGGTTGCAAAACAGACTGTAAGAAAGGCTGGCAAGGAAGGGTGCTAAATCTTTTCCTTGCCAATTGCTTCTCCTCAGAAATTCACCCTTCCTACGTTGCAGCTCACCTTACCCCCACAGAGGGAAAAATAGAAGACCCTTATACATAATAAAGGAATAAAACATCCCACCTTCCAAACAAACCTGTCCAGTTGGAACTTGGTTG